>OY744524.1:32606402-32673902 GCA_963556195.1 Sepiola atlantica | reverse complement strand
TCTTCATGCCTATTCAGCCGATGCAGGCACGTGCATTCAATTTTTCATGACAGACAGACTCCTTATCTTTCACCAGAAGGTTTTCCGACTCTTTAAACTCTCATTCTTTACGAACATTTATTTCGCATTGTTTAAAGTAAGTTGTTAATAAAAATCGATAATTTTGTTTGGATATGCATTGCCATTTTGTTTATATATTCTTCAATTGCATTGCGATCTGCTCTAAATGACAATATTAATGAAGTAAGTATCAGAAACTTACATATATTTTTAAAAAAGTAATGGCAGCTCCCATTTTCAAAATAGTTTGTCGCTACCGTCGGTAAGTAAGAATATATACTGTAGGTAAAGTGTATAAATAAAATAATTCACACACATATTTATACATATATACATACACATTTTTTTAATAAATAGTTATTATTAAAACCATATATATATGTATATTATATATATTATATATATCATATATATATATTTATATATATATATATATATATATATATATATATATATATATATATATATTTATTATTAGTATTACTGTCATCGATGTTTCATGATTGATGCAATCTTCAGCGTAGGAGATGTTACATCTTTCCGGTTGGATATTTAAGTTTTAAAATAGCTTTTGCATTTCTTTTTTTCGAAGAGGCAGCAGCACTGAATATTGCTATTCAGAGGGCACGAACTCGGTTTCAAAATCACCAGTGACTCGTAGTCCGGTATTCCACCTCTCGACCACCACCAATTAACACGGAAATTAAGAGAAATTAAATGTTATATACGCCGAATCAGCGAACGCACATAGTAAGCAGTCGAACAGTGTTAACATAAACAACAAAGTGTCGGACGGAACATCCCATGTATAATATATATATATATATATATATATATATATATATATATATTTATATATATATATATAAAGTGTTTTAAGGTTCATATTTTCTTTAAGAAGCATATATTGTAAAATTTAATAAGGAATACGTAAAATAAATACCTTTTGAAGCATTAAAGATGCGATATCAATTTTTTTTTTTTTTAAAGAAAAATAATAAATCGAAACCGATTTTTTTTTCTTTTTATTATAAACTACCATTTTTTTTTTTTGTTAGTTTAAAGATATTTCGCCAAAAACTTGGCATCATCGGTGTGTAATATATCCTGATGTCATCGGATTTGTATTTTTTTCCTACCGGCTTTTGTTGTTACAGTCGGGCCAAAGGGGTTAGCTGTTGTTTCCCACTTTCCAATATGAGAACGTGAATGCACACGTGATTTGTACAAAGTGTTTTAAGGTTCATATTTTTTTAAGAAGCATCTATTGTTAAATTTAATAAGGAATAGGTAAAATAAATAGCTTTTAAAGCATTAAAGATGCGATTCAATTTTTTTTTTTAAATAGAAAAATAATGAATCGAAACCGATTTTTTTCTTTTTTATTATAAACTAGCATTTTTTTTCTTAGTTTAAAGTTATACACATATTTCGCCAAAAACTTTGCATCATCGGTGTGTAATATATCCTGATGTCATCGGATTTGTATTTTTTTCCTACCGGCTTTTGTTGTTCCAGCCGGGCCAAAGGGGTTAGCTGTTGTTTCCCACTTTCCAATATGAGAACGTGAATGCGCACGTGATTTGTATAAAGTGTTTTAAGGTTCCTATTTTTAAAGAATATCTGTATCACTTTAAACTAACAAAAAAAATCCTAGTTTATAATAAAAAAGAAAAAAAATCAGTTTCGATTTATTATTTTTCTTTAAAAAAAAAATTGATATCGCATCGTTAATGCTTCAAAAGGTATTTATTTTACCTATTCCTTATTAAATTTAACAATAGATGCTTTTTAAAAAAAAAACAACCTTAAAACACACACATGTTTCATGCTTATCTAACGTTCAGTGTAGGAGATGATAGTTACTGTCAGTCGAAGGATTCGAACACAGTCTCAAAGTCACCTTTAACACGGCAGCTTGGTATTCAATCCCTCGGTCATCATGGGGATAAGAAGAGAATAGAAGTTTATGTTATATCAAGTCGGCGGACATACACAGCAAGCTATATATATATATATATATATATATATATATATATATATATATATATATATATATATATAGTAAGTTATGAAAATATATTTATGCCAATAAAGCTACACAGAGGCTCCGGCGTTTCTTCCGCGAGGTGAATATTCAGGTTAAAATGCATGGAGTTAGTTTTTGTCGGGTTTTTTTATATACACGGCTAGCTAGTTTACAAATCACAGTATTTGTTGTTCTCTTAGCCAATTGTTGAGCTTCTCACGAACAAAGATCCGGTTAATTTTACTTCCTATTTCCTATTATATTGTTCTGTTTTCTAAAAAGTTGCCCATACCTTGTTTTTTTGTTGTGTCAACATAATGAATGACCTTATTATAAGACGTGGTTCCTTGTATTTCTATTTTAAGTCTTAGTTTTTAAGTTTTTAGGTTTTAGTTTATTTTAGTTTTTTGTACTTATTTGTGTGTTTATTTATTTATTTATTTATCTATTCATGTATTGTTAGCCTAAGGTAAGTTTTATTCTGTGCAGGCAGCTGTTTGTTATCTCAATTCTACAGTTTAATATATTTTAAGTGTATTTAAAGTTTTGACATACGCTAGAAAGTGCAGGCATGGGTCGGTCAAGAAAATAAATAAAAACAATTAAGTAGAATGATATATATATATATATATATATATATATATATATATATATATATATATATATATGTGTATATATATGTATATATATATATATATATATATATATATATATATATATATATATATATATATATATATATAAATTTCCATGAAGAAACGCAAAAGAAGACTTAAGGCTTATTAATATTTAGAGCTATACAGTACATTCAATCTAACTATTTAAATAAAACTACAACCTATAATGTTTAAGGGTGTCATAAAATAATTTTGATCATAAGAATTAATTATATAATAATATTAATAGATATTTTTGAACTATAATCATTGTAGTTCATCTGTTACTATCAGTCTGAGCTAGGTGTTAGCACGTAATGAACCAGTAATTATATGGGTTAGCATTATACTATTTGGAATAAGTGTAAGTCCCACAAGTAAACCACTGTAGTATGTATTGTTGTTATTATTACTGTTAGTGTCTAAGCTATTATTATTACTACGTTTACCATTACCATAATCATAAAAATAATAATAATACTAATAATAATAACAATTATTATTATTATTATTATTATTATTATTATTATTATTAGCATTATTAGCATTATTAGCATTATTATTATAACTACTACCATTATTATCATTATTATTTTTGTCAGAAAACGAACATAGATCGGATTTGAATCTTGTCTTTTGTTCTCTTCTAAGCATCCAGCTTTTTGCTGGTGACATTTCCACTCACTTTTTATTTTTATTAAGACTAGAAAATATTGATTACGTCATAAATCTTGTATTCTACTGAGTTATAACTTTATATATATACATATATATATATATATATATATACATATATATATATATATATATATATATATATATATATATATCCAGTAGAACAATTCTTGTCCAAAAATGGATAACATTTTTGCACCACTTATATGTCTCGTTAGGAAAATATGAAACTATATTTAATGCTATTAAACCTTGTGTCTACAATCTTCATTTTAAATTTCAGGGAAATCTTTTGAATTATTTTGATTTTGAAATGTATCAAATTTGTGGCTTAGACTTAAAGAGATTTTAAAAGTAATTGAGATTAAGGGAATCTTGTTTAATTAGAGTCTCAGGTCTATAGGTACAATTTAATGCACATCTTAAATATTTAAACCTTTAAGTAAGAGGTTGTGCTCATATAATGCATCCTTAAACCCTTTAAAATACCTTAAAACAACTGAAATGTGAAGAATATTTAGTAATTTATGGTTAATACTTTAAAATTAAATAAAAAACGAACTTATTTTAATTTTTATCTCTTTATTTACCAACTTTGCATGAGACTAAATGAAATAAATAGTATCCCATATTAAGAGCCCCTCTGTGTTCTGAATTTCATAATAATCGCTTAATTAGTTTAGGAGTTAATCATGTGCGTACAAAATATATAAAAAATGTTCACATTCCTAAATTTCTATATCCATTAATTAACGGTATTTGGGTAAAATCTCGCCTATGTATGAGGACTTAGTCTTCCTCTTCCTTATATTCTTGTTTCAACTCCCCAATTTCTGTCAAACTTACACGAATTTAATTTATTTAATTCATTTATAAAAAAACAATTTACTGTTCTGTTTATTTGTTATATTCATGGACGTACATGTTGGCAATAAACGGATTGGCAATATAGGCAAAAAGTTTAACCACGAGCTGTAGAAATAAATTATATGTTCTTTAGTATGCACTTGATCGTTATCATTTTTTTTATTTGCCAAATTGTTACATATCTATATATTGAGCTTACACAGTGTATAGATACTCTAATTCTAGCCTTTACTTTCAACTTGTATAAACATAACTATCTCAGTTACAGAGACACATACACACACACCGACACATACACACCCACACCCACACACACACATATATATATATATATATATATACGTTCATAACAGAAAGAGAGATGTATATGTATATGATAATTTATTTCTACAGCTTGTGTGTGTCTCTCTCTCTATCTCTCTATCTCTCTCTCTCTCTGTCTCACGTTCTCTCTCCCTCTCCATCTCTCTCTGTCTCTCTCTTTCTCTCTATATATATGTATATACATATACATACATATATATATATATATATATATATATATATATGTGTGTGTGTGTGTGTGTGTGTTTGTGTGTGTATATACATGATTTTCAATATAACAACACTGAATATACACATATGGTGTGAATAATATATATATATATATATATATATATATATATATATATATATATATATATATATTCGTGTGGCTACGTATGTGATAATTTTGTTTGTTTTCCGTCTTCTGGAATTGGTAAGCAGGTTTCCCTAATTTATCGTGTTTGATGACATCGGAGAGAGATTAGGGTTAAAACAAATAAAATACGACCTCCGCTGGTTCCTCTGGAGGCACCTGCTCAGTGTAACTCTGTCAAGGCTCTGACATCTCTTAAGTAGCCGCGACGCCCGGATAATCATGAAGAGAAGCAGAAAGAAAGAGAAGGTGAGAGGAAAGTTGAGTTTGAGAGAGCTGAAAGAATAGAAAAAGGGAGAAGTAAGAGAGGAAAATGTGCGTGCAGTAATAGAGAAGGAAATAGAGTTAGAAAATGATTCAATAATCGAAAGCGTGAGAAAGAGGCGACATATTTACATGCGAAACAGAGAAATGGTGAGGGGCAGAGATTGAGAGATAGCTATTCCTGAATAAAAAATAAGAAAGCTAGAAAGAAAGAGTAAGGGAAAACGAAAGCGAGAGATTCAGAAATAGAACGAGATTTCAAAAAGTAAGATACGTGAGAAAATCGAAGAACGGATAAGATATTATATGCGGAATAAAAATATCGGGGAAGGGAATAAAGGATGTTCAGAAGCATAGAAGGATATATATATATATATATATATAAATTGATAGAGAGAGAGAGAAAGTAATAGGAGACAAATGAATTTGCAACATTATTTATATATCAGTTCGAAGAATTCAAAATCAAAAAAATATTTGGCGTACAATAAGATTATTTAGATTTTTTTATATTTAATTATAATTATAATTATTATTATTATTATTGTTAGTAGTAGTAGTAGTAGTAGTAGTAGTAGTAGTAGTGGTAGTAATAATAATATTAATTCCAATATTTTGCTTTTTCAGCGCCTCTTCTCAACATCACATATAGAAGTCAAGCAAAAAATATTAACATTCCCCTACTTACATATATATATATATATATATATATATATATATATATATATATATATATATATATATATATATATATATATATATATATATATAAATACATATATATATATATGTATATATATATATATATATATATATATATATATATATATGTATATATATATATATATATATATAGAGAGAGAGAGAGAGAGAGCGAGAGAGAGAGAGAGAGAGAGAAGAACATATTCAAAATTTCAAGATAGACCGAAAGGTAGACTAGATAAAAAAATGAGACGAAGAAGAGAAAGAAAGGGAAATCTCGAACCAGAAAAGTCAGATGAAGAATTTAATTTGTTTTTCCTCATTTACAGTATTTTATTTTTTTTACTAAGATAACATATTTTTTAAGTTATGTAATAACGTTTCAAAAAAAGAAACAAAACATATATTATATTCTATGCTGACGGTATGAAGGAGAAACATGTTTCTCTGAAAAGTCGTAATGCGCATCTAAGAACACCATCTCATAATATGTCCAAACAAATAACAGTTATTACTACTTTTTCTAACAAAAAATACTAATCTGTTTTTATCATAAAAAATTAAGTGAAATGGAATATTCTGATTTTTGCGAATAACTTCTATGTGTCTCGCTCAAATGTGTTTAAAATAGGCAGTATACTTTTAGCAGTATCTCAATAGCTTTGATATATGTCTCGCTGAAGCCAAAACAATTCTATTACTACTGTTAATTATACTATGGCACTTCTATTGGCAATGGAGATTGGGGATCTGGCTCAAACTCTCAGACTAGGAATCTCCCGCATCCTGCGACGCATCAGGCAGTCAAATTAAACCCTCATTCTCGGTCTGAAGCCAGATCCACAGCGTCCCTCCAGCTTCTTTCCGTTGCGGTCAAATATCTCTCGATTGTTTGCTTACAGTTCATGTTTGGTGTTCTTATTCTTTTTAGTCCATCATGGGGTCAACTGAAGTACTTGGTTTGCAAATCCTTCTGGGGGCAATTCAGCCTAGACGTCGGTAACAGATTATTGACGAGACCACTAGTTAATTAGTGCTGTCTCTGAAGTCTGAGCCCGTAACTATACTATTCGATCAAGAGAATCGTTGTAATATATTTTCATACTCAATTTCATTTATTACACTATTTCAGAAAATCATACAATATTTTAATGCTCAATTCAAGGGGGAAATGTAATATCTGCTGTGTTTTCATGTGATAATACGCCCAGGGATTACCTTTTCCTTTGTGTAGTAAATGTTGTTCTTAGTGATATTAGCCTCCAAGGCATTACACCTTTTTTTCGCAGGACAGAGTAGTAAATGTTTGTTCTCAATGATGACATCTTCTCAATTATTACCTAATTTTTAGAGAGAAGAGTGTAGTATATGCTCTGGGTTCATGATACTATCCTTTTACTGTTTTATGTTGGTGGCGATAGTGATACACCTGCAAAAAGAATATAGAATTCTTCACCGATAAAAAGAATATACGAAACGATTTACAGATGAGGTAATTTCATAGGGATCCTTAATGTCGACATGTACGTATAAAAAGAGGTAAATCTTTTATGTTAAGCATATTATCGCATTGAATCATAATATCAACAGTAAAGCATTACATCATGCATTAGTTTCCGGTGGTATATTTCGATGCAATTTCAGTGGGAACTACTACGTCTATTCTTTCTTTAATGGTTTACCTGTGTAGTCTCTGTGTTTTGATACCACCTCTTCTACTCATCTCTTACACATGGTTTTGAATTTCTATCATAAAAAGTTATATGGGAAAGAATAAGCGTACTCCAGTACGTGAATATCTAACGATCATCCCTACAAATAGTTGTCCTATTCCAACATAAGGGGTCTGCCATGTAAATTTATTAACATATCACCCAATTTGACTTGTCATTTCCATGTGGAAAGGGTATTGATCAATCGATCTCCATTGCTTTGTTTAATAAGAAGTGATAAATTATAAACTTTAAGCGATATCCAGAGAGCTGTCCGAGATGTGACGAACTTATCAAGAATTATAATGCCAGCAAGGTAATAGCCTTTAACAACATTCCGGTCATAGTTATTAAGAATCATCTCCCGGAATTTTCCTTTATCTTTACAAACTATATAACCGTTACGGAAGGAAGTGCTTTGCCTATCTTTATGTAATTTTGCCGGGTTACCAAAAAAATAGCGCTGATCAGTCTTCTGTATTTCTACTGACAAATTAGTAATCCTTTTTGTCATGAGTAAGTTGTTTGAATTTATGATAAATAAAAAAATTAACAATCTACTTACTGACAAGCAACCATGATTTTTTCCTGCAAGATCAACTGCTGCCAGGCTAAGAGTAATATAACCTTAGATTAGTGAGTCGAGCCGTGGATGTGGTGTGTTTCTATGCTATAAAAACCGTTGACTTATCAAAGGCTTTAGATAAGGTTTTGTTGGAAGGGTCGTTTCACTAACTTGCTAGCTATGACATATCTGGCGATATTATCTAAACCATGAAATTATATCTCTCTGAAAGGTCTGCAAGTAGTTGTTGATGGACAGAAGCCCTAAGTGCATAGTTTCAACGCCGGCCATATTCAAGGATCTCCTTTTGGCTTAAGCTCTCTTGCTGATCATCATTAATGGGTTTCCAAATCACCTCTTGAGAGTATATGTTGCCATCTATGCAGGTGACACAATGGTTGATGGAAGCACTTTGAACATATCGGTTGGCAACACTTTGCTGATTGTCTTGCTCTCTATATGGTCTCATGATACAATAGGAGATAAGTTGTCTGTTACTTTTTATATCTAAAAAATAAAGCCCTTTTTTTACCCACAACGTTTAGATCTTTGTTTTGCTCCGGGTAGGTTTGGCACAGACAGAGCCTTTTTTGACACGCGTTAACGCGCGTTGGCCCGGAAATATATGCTTTCATATTTCGACCATCCCACACCCGACCATATCTGCGTTCCCTTCCTCTCTTTCTGTTTCCTACCTCTGTGTCGTGTAGCTTTTATCTCTGCCTTCAATTATTATATTTTATATTTAAATATTCGCTTCTCCTTTTTCTCTTTTTCTTTTTACTTGTATTTCTGTTTTATTCATCTTTAATTTTATTTTAGATTTCTATCACCTTCAACAAACTTTGTGTGATTATGATCCTATTTTAACAGGCATCATTTTATTTCAAGGCCAGATGATCGGGAGTCCCTCAAACTGCTCTTGTGAAACAAAATCAATTTTGTAGTCAAAATGAAATAAATTATCATTTATATATATATATATATATATATATATATATATATATATATATATATATATATATATATATATACTTTGAAAAGTCACACAATTTGAAGCGTTGGGTGGGTGGCAATAATAACGAAGATGTTTTTTTCATAAAATATTTAGAAAACCTTGCACAACGCAGATTATTTGTTTTTAAAAAATAAATTATTTATTCATCTTAAAAACATTTTTTTTATGAACTTGAGTTCTTTCGGTAAATCTACCATCTTCAGAAGAATATTTCTTATTTTTCTTTTTTTTCTTTTTTCCTCTTGGTTGAGACATTCTCGTGGTCAAGTTGAAATCCGTCTAGGTGTTATGACGAAGAGACAAACTTGTTGATATGGCTGTGTGTTACGTGGTCGGCGTGGAAAGGATACTTAGAAAAGTCACACAATTTGAAGCATTGGTGGGTGGCAATAATAACGAAGATATTTTTTTATAAAATATTTAGAAAACCTTGCACAACGCAGAATGTTTGTTTTTAAAAATAAATTATTTTTTCATCTTAAAAACATATTTTTTTATGAACTTGAGTACTTTCGGTAAATCTACCATCTTCAGAAGAATATTTCTTATTTTTCTTTTTTTTCTTTTTTCCTCTTGGTTGAGACATTCTCGTGGCTAAGTTGAAATCTGTCTAGGTGTTATGACGAAGAAAGAAAAATGTTGATATGGCTGTGTGTCACGTGGTCGGTGTGGAAGGATACTTTTAAAAGTCACACAATTGGAAGCGTTGGGTTGTTGCAATAATAACGAAGATATTTTTTTATAAACTATTTAGAAAACCTTGCACAACGCAGATTATTTGCTTTAAAAATAAATTATGTATTCATCTTAAAAGCATTTTTTTTATGAACTTGCGTACTTTCGGTAAATCTACCATCTTCAGAAGAATATTTCTTATTTTTCTTTTTTTTCTTTTTTCCTCTTGGTTGAGACATTCTCGTGGACAAGTTGAAATCCGTCTAGGTGTTATGACGAAGAGAGAAAAGTGTTGATATGGCTGTGTGTCACGTGGTCGGCGTAGAAAGGATACTTTGAAAAGTCACACAATTTGAAGCGTTGGGTGGGTTGCAATAATAACGAAGATATTTTTTTTATAAAATATTTAGAAAACCTTGCACAACGCAGATTATTTGTTTTTAAAAATAAATTATTTATTCATATAAATTATAAATTTATTCATATATATATATATATTTTATAACTATATATATTGATGTATGTATATATATATATATATATATATATATATATATATATATATATATATATATATATATATATATATATACGAAGTTAGGTATGTGTATATGTTTATATATTTGTATGTACAGGAATCACTGTGATAATTTTAATACATCATCATAAATTTTGCAACATAGTTGCTCGGTCTAAGATATCTTAATATTTACTATATTTTGTTTAATTAAGTTTACTGCATAGAGGGTAACATAATAAATGCTCCACACATGTTATTTCTTTTGTATTATTAAAAAAATGATTTAACGGCCATAATGTAGACAGACCGTCCTATTTGAAAATGAAATAGTATCCATATTTGAATTGAATGTATCTATTATCATGTAACAGGAACACAACTAGTTTGTGCCAGTTTCCACTTCTTCCCAAGAAACTTGGGTCTCATCTTTTAAACATTTCTAAGAATAAAATGCATGCAGTGATTTGTTGTCAAAATCCAAATCATGATTCAAGTCATAAGGTTTAGTATCATTATATATTAATTAAAACTTTTGTAAGTTGACGTAAAATTATCACTAAACAGTTTTCGAAAAGGTATTCTTCTAGTATATCTCAGTATATATATATATATATATATATATATATATATATATATATATATATATATATATATATATATATTCACATAAATATATATATATATATATATATATATATATATACATATAAGTATATCAATATATACTTGGTTCTGTTTTGTATATGTTTATATATGTACATATATGTATCATTTACTTTATACTTCTATGCGCATATATTCTTGGCTTTTTAGATACATATAAAGTACAAATGCGTGTGCAGATAAGTAACAGATGTGATCACTGTTATACAGAAGGTCGTCATTAACCTTCAGTACACGTCTACAAATAAGATAAGTAAGTGAGGCCTGTTTGTATCACGGAATGTTGTCTTGACGTGACAGATATCAAGGCGTCCGTAGGCTACTGTATCAATGGCGACAGGGGACGGAGGTTAAATGTACGTGTTTTATCCCTTTCATATATATATTACGTACACTTTTTATATAAATAAGTATGTGTTCAAAACGGATGAAGCACTTCCCAGCTACCCGATTTTGTTTTCGCACCGTACGGAAACCGAAACAATGGTTATTTTGTAAGTAGAAACCTAGGCCGAATTTCTGTTTCGAGAGATAAGGTATAATAATTGTGATGGTGCCAGCGCAGACATTGATGCAATTGTCGAGCAATTCCTAAGTGAGCATCTCCTGAAATAATGCCAGGAAATTGGCTGTTCTAATATATAAAGGTTAGTGAGCATGTATGCATATATATATATATGAAAACATTGTTTGTGGTACAGAATTTTATCAAGGTTTTAAATAGGATGAACGGAGTCATAGCGAGGCGAGGACAATATCATAAGAAACAAACAGAGAGAACATTTGTAGTAATATAGTTAATCGTCGAAAGACATTCGACTAAAATTAACAGACTAAATCCCAAGGTACCTATCAACAAACACATTGAAACGGGAAACGTCGGCGAATATTGCTTAAAAACGGGCAAAAGAGAAACGTTGAGAGATAAAAAAAAAACAACAGAAAATAGGGAGATTGAATATCGCCATTACAAACCGTCAAAGAAATATATGGACATAATAGGCAAAGTATTTTTTTTCTTTTTTAGAAGTCTCTAAATAAGTTCAATTTGTGGCACAACTCTTTTTGCCTACAGAGCGATGGTTTTCGCATTGTAACTCTCACTGCCTCCAACACCTTGAGATGGTGTTTGGAACGGGCCTTGTATACATCCATCGGAGTACGCCTCATCGCACTTTTTATTATCATACAAGTGCTGTCCAATGAAGGACTCGTGGACTTGTGAGCGCCCGGATGTGCTCTGTAAACGCCCGCATGTTCTTTGTAAAGACCCGGATGCGTCCGTCAATATACTCCTCTTTACGACACGTGATCTGCTAAAACATGCATGGATATGTTGGACCACTCTGACTTCCAAGCGCTGAAGAGTATGACTAACATAGTCAGCTTCACACTGACATTTGAATTTATATATCATCAAACTTTTATATATACATACATACATATATATATATATATATATATATATATATATATATATATATATATATATATATAATAACGAGGATATTTTTTTATAAACTATTTAGAAAACCCTGCACAACGCAGATTATTTGTTTTTCAAAATAAATTATTTATTCATCTTAAAAACATTTTTTTTTTATATAAACTTGAGTACTTTCGGTAAATCTACCATCTTCAGAAGAATATTTCTTCTTTTTCTTATTTTTCTTTTTTTTTTTTTTTCTTGGTTGAGACATTCTCGTGGTCAAGTTGAAAATCCGTCTAGGTGTTTTGACGAAGAAAGAAAAATGTTGATATGGCTGTGTGTCACGTTGTCGGCGTGGAAGAGTATATTGAAAAGTCACACAATTTGAAGCGTTGGGTGGGTGGCAATAATAACGAAGATATTTTTTTATAAAATATTTAGAAAACCTTGCACAACGCAGATTATTTGTTTTTCAAAATAAATTATTTATTCATCCTAAAAACATTTTTTTTTTATATAAACTTGAGTACTTTCGGTAAATCTAAAAAAAAAAAAAAAAAAAAAAAAAAAAAAAAAAAAAAAAAAAGAAGAAATATTCTTCTGAAGATGGTAGATTTACCGAAAGTACTCAAGTTTATATAAAAAAAAAATGTTTTTAAGATGAATAAATAATTTATTTTGAAAAACAAATAATCTGCGTTGTGCAAGGTTTTCTAAATATTTTATAAAAAAATATCTTCGTTATTATTGCCACCCACCCAACGCTTCAAATTGTGTGACTTTTCAATATATATATATATATATATATATATATATATATATATATATATATATATATATATATATATATATATATACGGTACACTTTTAAATATAAGCTACGTTCATTTTACGTACGCGTGTTTCTAAAAATCAATTTATGTTATCAAGATTAACTTTGAGTAAAGTTTCACAAATGTAGACTATTTTATTCATCATCATATTATTTCAACCTCGGGTAATATCATGCAAAGCATATTGGTATACCAAAAATAATTACAAAAAGATAATTGTAAAACAAACTATTCTAAAATATAAAAACATAAAATAAAATGGCATTTTTCTTATAGTAAACATACTTTGCAAAACTGTATCATGTTATGCAAAGCTAAAAGCAAAAAAAAAAATATTTTCCTCCACAAAAAAGATACCAAACACCATGAATAAATATTCGAACATATAAATAGCTTGAAACATTTAAACTTTTACCAAAATTCCCTGATTCAGCATTAAATGACTCAAAAAGGGTTGATATGCCGTAAAACATAACAACCTACCAACTATTTCCATCTCTCCCCTCTATGTTATTCTCTGTAAATATATATAGCATGATATAGAGAAAAGTCAGATGTTCTGTCTTTGATTTGTCTGTGTATGTATGTTTATGAGGATTAGTGTCAAAAACGAATAAACGCAAACTTACAAACCTTACATCGTTGGACTTAACGTGAACGTGAACATGTTATATTAAAAGTCGTGTTAATATTTATACCTGATTAAGGGATCAGATGCGAGCAGGGCTGGTTAGAAACATTTCTTGAGCTAAAATGTGACTTTCTTTCTTTCTTACTGAACGCTTGAGAACATTCGTAAACAAGATTTATTGAGTTTAATTTCCCCAATATATATATATATATATATATATATATAGTAAGCAATGAAAATATATATGGCAATCAAGTTACACAGAGGCTCCCGTGTTTCATACCCGGGGGGAATCGTCATGCCAAAAGTCTATAAAGGCATTTAGCCTGACGATTCCCCCGGGGATGAAACGCAGGAGCCTCTGTGTAGCTTGATTGCCATATATATTTTCATTGCTTACTACCTAGCTCTACTTACGTATCGAGCACTGTTGAAGTAAATAATGAAAACTGACACATAAAAAATTATATCTCCTTATAATATTTTATGTGGATACATGAAGTACTAATATATATATATATATATATATATATATATATATATATATATATATATATATATATATATATATATCAGAGATAAGGAAAGGGAGAGGGAGAGAGAGAGAAAGTGGGAGAGATGTGGAGGAGAAAGAGAATGACAGAGACAGAGATACAGGTAGAGAAAGATTGGGGTTTTCAGAGAGAGAGATAGACAGAGATAGAGAGAAACGAAAGCGAGTATATGATTAAAAACAATATAGAGTAAGAACGAATGAAGTTGTAACAGAAAATAATTGTTTTTTGTTTACGTACATGTATTTCCAACCCTTAACATAAGAGAAAATTCAGCTCCCCAAAAATAGACACTCTGTATTGAAAAACAATATTTGTATAGATCCATCAGCACTCCCGCACCAATAAGTAAGAAATATGGACCGATCACTCTTTCCGAGATAACACCACACCATACCGTACATTTTAGTGGGTGTAATTCACGCTGATGAACGGTTTTTGGATTTTCGATGGCCCATATTCTGCAGTTTTGCTTATTTACGAACCTGTTCAAATGAAAATGGGCTTCGTCGCTCATTATAAGATCATAGATGAACTCATTTTGTTCTCTCGCTAATTGCTGAATGTGAACAGCATAAGATACGCGTGATTGCAAATATGTGGGGTGTAATGCCTGTACAAATTTTATTTTGTATGGAAACAGATGCAATTCACGCAAAATTCTTTGAAGTGACCTTCTGGACATCCTAATCTGAGTGGCCCATCTTCGAGTTGAGGTGTCTGGATTTTTAGCAATGCTATCCTCAAAGAGTGCCACATTTTCCGCTGTCCGTACTGAAAGTAGTCTGACAGATCGTGGAAGATCACTGACTGAACCCTACTGCCGAAACCGGGCCACAAGACGATTAATTGTGGTCTGACTGGGAGTGTGTCTGACATTATAATGCCGACGATAGACTCTTTGGGTTAAGGTTATTGAACGATTGTTTCCGAAGTAAAGTTCAATCATTTTGGTTCGTTGTCCAGTGCTATATTTTTCCATGATAAATTATCAATGTTTATAACCGTAATATTCTGAAAAATAAAGAGAAAATTTGATTAAATGTGAAAGTTGTTATGGATTCAAACTAATGCGTCCCTTTTGCGCCACCCTGTATATATATATATATATATATATATATATATATATATATATATATATATATATATATATATTATAATATAAAATGAAGTAATAAAATAAGGTGTCAATCAAATTTTATTAGAATTCAAAGTTCATGCAAAGCATCCTTAAGTCCTTAGCTCATGAGTTTTCAAAGATAATTCTTCTCTTCAGAGGACCATTACCGCAGTTATACTACTACAGGCAATAAAATTACGCTTTGAAAATATATAAAATTATATACACAAATATATAAAAATACATAACATCAAACATATCAATCCAAAAACATACTTTTGTTGAATCCATACAGTCCATCCAGGTCATACAAGTTGAGAAGCATAATCAGGAAGGACATTACTCCAAGATACAAACAGCAGTCCAAATATGTGAAATTGAAGGGGCCGGCAAAGTTATCCAGTCGCGAAATGTGTCCATATTCAATGTTAATGATAAATAAATCAATCAAAATAATACAAAAAGTCCAATCAAAGTTCCGAGATCCCAACATGTGCAACTCTAATCAAATCCAAATTCGTTGTTTAATTAGAAAACCCGCTAAATCCGAATTGAGCAAAACAAGACGGACTCCCATCACATCTAGCCAGAAGAGCGAAAAATATATAATGTTAATGCTCTATCCAGTATATTGAGCTTCAGTTTTTTTATCCGGATGTTTCACTAATTATAAGATATTAGTTGACGTTTATATCTTTTGTTGGATTGCTTCATATATATATATATATATATATATATATATATATATATATATATATATAGAGAGAGAGAGAGAGAGAGAGAGAGAGAGAGAGAGACAGACAGAAAAAACGAAATCTAAAAATACAAATTCTGTATTCGGCTATACATGTTCTCCATAAAGTGTTATCATGAGCAGTAGGTTCTTTTCACTTTTATAAAGTCTGAGTCGAAGTCTTTGAAGATGCATCTTTCGTATCCAAAGCTGTGAGTAAAGCGATTTCCAGAATAGTGTCTCTCTTTTCAATTCTGTAAACATGGTCATCCACCTAAAACATTTCCCCGTGAGATATAAACTGAGTAATAGTACATGTGTAAGTCACAGTCATGAGAAACACAATTTTATTAACATAGGCTCTCTGAATACTGTTATGACTACATTGTAAATTGATACAAAGCAATAAAAATGGTGAATAAATAATGGAATTTCTTTTTCACTTATTTTCACGATTCAAATGCACAACTGAGTAATAAGACTAGGCTATCTCAGCCAAGCTTTGAAAAGTGAAAATATGTAACAAAATCAAAGGTTGAAGTCAAGGGTATTAAAAGAGAAAAAAGATGGTAGGCTGCTCGTCTTATTAATCTACGTTGTTCATTTGATGCTGTTGTTTGGGAGTCATTATTTACCGTAGATATCTGTTCAGATATATATGGAGGTTTATCAGTTGTATTCTGTAGATGTTACAAAATCTGTAATCCATACAATAGTGAGTATGATAAAATATTTCTGTATAGCTTTTACTAGAGACGTGATATGTAAAAGGCACATAAGAAAAATTAAAAAGATACATTACGGTGTGATACACTTAGATTGCAATAATATATTCGGAAAATCATGAATCTGTGAGTAGAATATTAAGGAAGAAACGTCTGCTGAGCTTTGGAAAAATAAGTAAAACTCAGAAATAAAACCGGTTAGCAAACCCACATCGTCTAAACGTGGAATGTATAACAAACTTCTATGCCAACAGATACATAGTAGGGTAGCGGTTACATCGTAGTGTCAGAGCTATGCCGTCTGCAACTCCGGTTCCTGGAAGGGATACCTATATAGGGCAAGTTTGTCACAAAAACGCAAGGTTTCAGAACCCGACTTATAGAGATCTGATGTAAATTCTGGAGAGGTCGGCATCAGAATCGATGGTCATTTAGTCGACTTGGCCTTTGCCTATTGCAACCAAAGACTTTCTGGTGTAAGTTCAGGAGAGGTCGCCATCAGGATCGATGGTCTTTTAGTCGACTTGGTCTCTTCCTATTGCAACCAAAGACGTTCCAGGCGCGGAACCGCAATTGGAATGAGCGAAGGTGTAAAAATGTTTTAGCAGCATTCGTTTATTCATTCCAGGCTAAACCTTCCCCGTCTCTGGATTCAACCGTTAAACCTTGCTGCTTTCGATGTCGAGTGGTAACAACCTGCAATAATGAAGCTTAACGTATTGCTGCGACTAAAGAAGAGGGCTGGATGCAAATCAGACAATCCTGAGACATGATCTACGGAAGTCTTAATCGCTTAACAACGACAAGCAATAAACAGACACGTAGTGTTCTTTGTAGATGATAAAAATAACCTTCGAGATTTACAAAAAAATATAGATGTATCAATACTATTCTAATATATTTACTTTTGTGTATTTATCGATTTCAATTTATGTAGTTTTGTTTCTAACTTTTGTGTTTTTATTTTATTTTTTTGTTCGTAGAGTTATTTGTTCCTTTGTATTTTTTCATTTAGGATTTGTTGTTGTCTGTTCTTACATTCTTTTTCCAAACTGAACAGACCTCTTTATTCTTCCGTCGTGTGTCAAGTGCCAGGCGACATTTCAATGAACAGAGTTTCTTTTAAATAAATCTTTACCTCCTTATGTGGGGAACACAATACCAAGGAACCGCTTCCCTGCAGACTATAACTATTTGTAAAAAAACGCCTATAACTTGAGGATGATAACATATTTCTGTATAGTTGTTTACTAGAACCCTGATATGTAAAATGCACATTACTAATCCATTAATCATTTACGATTATCTCATAATATTCTTCATCGTGAACTGACTAGCAAGCAACACCATTACAATTTATCCTGGAGTTAGTGGATACTAAATAGTAAAAAAGAAGATCCGAATCATCGGTTCAGAATTTGTTTTTCTTCACTTGTTAAAGAAGAAGAAATATTATTCATTTTTTTACTGTCATCTCTTTTTGTATTCTTCATCTTATTCTGGATTCGTTTTTATTTCGTTATTTTCTTATTATTTCCTTTTTCCTTTGTTTTTATTTTTCTATCCTTTTTTTTCTTCTAGCATGACCTTTTTTGCTAGTGATTTCTTTTCATTTGTGTATTTTCTTTTCTTTTTCACTGCTTTCCTCTTTCCGTTCTTTCTTTATGTCCATATTTATTTAATTACGATTATTTATTTTCCTTCTTTTTAATTTATTACATTTTGCATTCCTTTCATTATGTGTTCATTTCCTTTCTCTTTCGTTTCTCTGCTCTGTAATTCCCTTTCGTATTTAAATGTCTCCCACTTTTGTTTCTATTATTGTCATGGTTCTCTTTATTTACTAACCTTCTATTTATGTACAACTTTTTTATTTAGTTTCTGCCAATTTCTCTTTTTTCTCGTTCCAGATTTTGCATCCCTCTTTTTTCTGTCTTCATTTCTTTTCTCTTTCGTTTCCCTGCTCTGTAACCCCCTTCTGTATTTAAATGTCTCCTACTTTTTCCCCTATTACTGTCATGGTTTTCTTTTATTTACTAACCTTCTATTTATGTGCCCCTTTTTATTTCGTTTCTGTCAATTTCTCTTTTTTCTCGTTCCAGATGTTCCTTTTTTCCTTTTCTTTGTGTTTTGTCTTTTTTTCTGTTACTTCATTGTTTCCTTTTTTATTATCTCTTTTATTTTCTCATCTATCGCCTTTCTTTCTATACTTCTAGGTTTTTCTTCTTCCTTTTCTATTTTCTTTGTTCATCCATTCTTTCTTTTCAGCCGTTAAAATAATGTTAACATTTGGAAACCAATCGATGCGGCTATATTTTCTCCTATTTAACTCAACTTTTGATGGATGCAATTTTACCTCTACAGACAGAAAGTTACAATTCAAACTCACACCCATATAACAGGAGGCTACGTAATACGCATACAGGCAGACGCAAACTTTACACACACACACACATTAACACGCACAGAAAATTCACACATATCCATACTATTTAATGAGTTGATCCTTGCGAAACAATAAATAAATAAATAAAATTATGAAAAATAAATAAACAGCCGGCACATATTTCCTTTAAAATTTAGAAAAAAAGTGTCAACACTATGAATGATAGTAGAAAAAAAGCTAAAGACAGACAATACAGCTTCACGAAATATCTGGGCTTCAACGCCTATTCTAAAACCACAAACACTTCCTGACGATAAATGTGATCAGATGAGGGTGAAACTTAGGTAGGCATCGGGCGATCATGTTTAACACTTTATTTGCCTTTATTTTTCCCATGCTCTTTTTTGCTTTTTTTATAAGAAAAAATGGCGTTAAATAATGCCAAAATAGGAGGCACGTGGATATTTATATAAGAGAACAGTTTAATCAAAAACAAAAGGGATTAAGGGATCCATATCTTAGACGAAATGGACAAGAAGAGAAACGTATGAACAGAAAATAATGTCAGCTTCGAATTGCTTTCTAATGAGACCCGTTTACGTGTTGTCATCAAGGGAAAGTGTCCTTCGCGTGTTAGGGGCGTACACGATAAAATAAAATAAAAACCTTCTATTTTCACCTTCATCCCCTTACCCATTAATGTATGAAAATAGGGATCCATATATGCATACATTAGCACTCGGAGAATACATAATAAAAAAGGTCAAAATCAGGGATTTCAATATGTGAGATGCAACTTTTTAATTGGGCAATTATATATAGGCAGGTAATCGAACGAAGATGTATACACACCAGTTTTATAAAAAATATAAATATTTACTAATTAGATGTTTTGAAACGGTAAATCGTGAATGTTATCATAGTTATGCCATCAGAATTTACAAATTCTTTAGTCTATATTTATTTCGGTTGATCTCTCGTTTCTATGTGTACAATACTCAATGCAAGATCTCGTCTTATTATTATAACTCAAGTGCTTTACAGCTAACGGAATTTCAACAGAGTCCTTCTTCCAACAACTTGCAAGTTGTGGAACACGTTTCCAATGAATTACTTTCCTGTCTGCAATAAC
Source organism: Sepiola atlantica (assembly GCA_963556195.1). Classification (NCBI taxonomy): domain Eukaryota; kingdom Metazoa; phylum Mollusca; class Cephalopoda; order Sepiida; family Sepiolidae; genus Sepiola; species Sepiola atlantica. The sequence goes on along the minus strand of OY744524.1, from coordinate 32,653,274 downwards.
ACGACCATATTTAGATCCAATGCCAATAAAGAATTGTCATAAGCAGTTCTCATAAGTCATCAATATTTTGTAATTGCATTCATTATTTTCAATTTTGTGTTAACAGTAATCATAATTCATCTAACAACTTATCTATCTCATTGACCTTTATCCGCAATTAGCTTCTAGCCTTGATAAATTTTGACTCATTATTTAATAAACTAATACATAATGGATCGAAAACTCAACTGTTAAATTTTTACAGCGTCGCTATAGTAGATATTAAAGTGTGTATATTAAAGCCACGTTATGTGTTAAAGACAGAAAGTTATTGTGGGCTGAGTTTCGTCTGTAATACCTGTAATTTGAGCATACGTTATTTGATACTTTTTCTAACCGGGATTGTCAAACCTTTTTATTATTGCCCTTCTAACTGTAAACGGGTATCGTCAGCAATAATACAATGTTAAGAGGCGCGGTACTTAATACTTTGTGGATAGTGTTTATAAAGTATGTTATATTTCTTCAATCGACCACGTACTGTGTTTATTATAGATAGTCAATAATTATGTGATGGAAATATAAACTAGCAATCCAAAGAAGAATCGAATCAAGTCTTGTTAAAGTAAAGTATTCTGAAAGTATTTATTTGACTTTGAAAAAGAAAGAACTCAGTAGAGAATTAATGAAACTAAATTAGGAAGTTCAGGAAGAAGGGATACTTGATATGTAAATTTCACGATTTAATCAAAAGAATCATATATGTTACACCTCGAAGAAAACACAATTACAGTTAAGTTTTTAACAACCGTCTTAATCAAGAATACATGATTCGCATACATTTAAGAAGAAATTGCATAATTGAACAGTTTCATGAGCAGTCAGCAAATTGCATCATTTATATTCTCCGACAAAATTTATAGTGAGGAAACCGATCCTCCCATAACAAGTTTCGCCTTTACAAAATGAATTAAAAGAGTATAACATTTTCGCAATAAATATATTTAAAACTAAAAAACGAAGAAAAAATAAACACACATACACTAATACAATGAAACAAGTAAATGATTTACAAAAACGAAGAGAGAAAGGGAATTCGAGAGGGAACGTTTGTAGTAAAGAAAGCCATTCATTGTACTGTAGAAATATATCTACTACGTGATATTATTTTAGGTGTTATTTTGTTTTAGCTTTTATTTTATATGTGTTAGACAAAAATGGCTGAGAGTAGTCTACCCTTTTGTGGTATCATTTATTACAATCAGTGAGTTGCATTTAAATAATTTACTAAGTCGTATGTTCAAGTGACACAATAAAGATCACAGAAAATGTAAGTCTACACAAATGAACCATACAATGCTTTTGACAATATTTCTGAGATAAAATATTGATGCGGTTTACATTTTCTGGATGTTGTAAACGTCGGCATATTTCAGGCATGTTTCGTATATCGTATATTTAGTTTGATCCACCGATACCATTAATTATCGTGTCTTAAGTTTCTGCACAGAAGTGGGATCACAAGATTTAAGAAGAATTCGTTCTCGACCATCTTCGAATTAACGTCTATATCTAATAGGCTATCGGCTCACAGTTATTCCTATCTGATTCACAAACCTAAGTCTTAGTATATTTATTAATGTATTATTATGTTGTACTTTTATTGGCTTATGTTGTAACAAATTGATATTAGCAACAATATGATATGGGACACATGCAAATAATGAAAAATAGCCCACAGACTAGAGGATATGCCGTTGAATAAAAATGTATAAATAACACAATTTATACAAGTAATACATATAATCAAACAGCATTAAAAGCCTAAAACTTTAACAAATGACAGAACGTAAAAAACAGATGAATATGGAGACACTTATTTCATAAAAAGATAATCCGATAACTGAATCAAAACAAATGTGTGAACAATTGTGTGATAAAAACTTGTTTTTATCGAATTGACTTCAGAAACAAGTGAGATTTTGCAACATATTTTGGCCTTAAAAATGACGGGTGAGAATTTTAACACCTTTTTTTCGTATTTTTTTTTGTTAATTCTGAATAATCTTAATGAGTGAGTAGCTTTTCCTCCGAATAACACCCCTAAAAAACTTCGATGCTGGATCAGATGGGAAGCGGGCTTGCGGTGATAAGCTGGACAACAACAAATTCATAATCAATAGAAACCTTTACAGATAGATTACTAATGAACAACACTGGGCAGATGGGAGAGCTAGAAATCTTTTCTTTGAATTCTTGTTTTTATTCAAACATTTGAAGCAATCATGAGAGTAAATGATGTGTCAAATAGAAGAAAACTGTTTTGGGGCGGGCTATGAGAAAATAATGGAATCAAATTGCAGTAATTTGCCTGATGCTTGAATAACAAGAAGAAATACATAAGCGTCTGAAATATAAGCCAATGATGAATTTGAAATGATATACAATAGAAAAAAACAGCAGTTTATACCTTGACGGACACGTCATTCTTCCTTTGTTTATTTTGTTCTTCTTTTTATCTAGTTTATTTGTTTATTTACATTTCATGTGATGTACTTTTGTTTCGTATTTCTCATCGTTTCAATTCTATATACATCTACGTATCTATGTAATATGCTCTGTCTGTTGGTCTGTTCATCTGTCTTGTTGAGTTTTAAACATAATGTTGATCTAGAAACACGAAGATACTATGTACTCATCTTATTTGAGATGCGACTGGACATCTCAACAAAAAAAAGCTATGTCCGTCGGTCTGTAATGTCAGCTTAAAGCAGGGGCTGGCAACCTTTTCAGAGTGAGGGCCAGATGAGACTTTTGAAATGAGATCGCGCGCCAGAGTGAAAAACGAAATCTCACAATTACTATATTTTGTTTACATGAATAACTAGTACAAAAATTGCATTGAACACTCTACAAATCTGATTTTTAGGAGACTTCTGTATGTGATGTTATAACAGGTGCGAACGAAGAGCCATTTTGGAATCATAAAAAAGGAACGGGGGAAGTATTAAGTAGATCCAGCATTCGTTTGGCACACCTCATATAAGTTCTCTATTCCATGCCCTTTCCTCATCTCTCGTTTTCTTCTTTGCCACTCTCTTTCTCTTTTTCTATTTTTATCTCAGGCCAAGGATTGAAAACATACATGCATCATCGCTCGCTGATATTTAAACATTTTGATCCCACTGTAAATCTTAATTGAAACCTACTTTTACGTCTATGTAACAAAATGATATGGGAGGTCCGCGGGCCGGATTGCAATAATAAAGCCTAGCAGGGTGGCGGGCCGGATGTGGCCCGTGGGCCGGAGGTTTCCTGTCCCTTCCCTAAAGCAATAAATGTATTGTTATAGTTTGTCACGCTTAAGTTAGATATAACCTTACAAGATGCATCCATAAATATCTACATATAGGATGCTCTTTTCAGTGGCTCATCCGTATGTATGCCTGGCTTTAGTTTTAAATATCATTTAAATGACTAAACGCTTATGTCAAATGACCAAAACTTCACTTTGTTGCGACCACGCATCTCGATAAGAGGGACTGTCTGTTCGTATCTGTCATTCTTAATTTTTAAATAGCATTCCCGTCGAGCTGTTGCGTTCAATCTTCAAGAAAGATTTGTTTCGAAGTCACATAAACAAGTTAAAGTTTTAAATAGCCTTTTTATATACGCCCGCTATCTATATGAAATCACAGTGTGTGTCTGTGTGTAGCTGATCGAACTGTCATGTACTTAGTTTAGATATTATTGTCAACACTAACTGTGCATAGTGAATTAACGTATGAAACAAATATCCTTTCTTGTTTTTTTTAATTCTTCTTTACATATGAAAATAGAAGAATGTAAGTCACAGGACAGGTGAAATGAATTCAACGAACAAACAAGTTGTGCATAACTTTCATGTCCCGTTTCATGTCCGGTTACTGAATAACTGTCAGAGTGTGTACAACTAAAGCGAGTACCACAAACAAGACCCACACGAAGTGTCAATCATCTGCTTTTACTAGATAGTCACTAGCTGTAAGCCAGTTAATTAACCCTCAAAGCTTATGCATACCTGCTCGGATTATATTAGAATGAAGATTAGTCTGGATAAATGTGCGAATTGCTCCTTTAGCGATGAGTAGTAGATCCACGCAGAGAACACGAAGCTTGATATCAAAGACCTAGAAGAGCAGGAAGGATACAACCAATGTCGCATTTAAGAGTGTTTCAATTCAACACGCACATATAATAGAAAAAATAGGCAGAGAATGTGTACACCGTGTAAAAAAAACTCTTCAAAACACAGCTTAATAATGAAAATAAAACAAGCCACGCGTGCGTGGCCCCCCTCTGTATGTGACTCGATGTGGCGAGTGTAAAATGCAATAAATTTGGTCAATTTTGGACATTTTTTACCCTCCCCTCCCTTTGACCCCCGGGGCGCGAAACAGAATTTTTCTGAGGTCAAAGATGGTCATTTCATATCATATCCAGAACAAGTGCCTCTACATTTTGGCCAAGTTTCAGAAAAATTGAATGGATGGATCAAACGTTATGGGAGACAAGGGGCATTTTTGCCATTTTGGGGGCTTTTGCCCTCCTGGGGGCGCGAACCAAATTTTTTCCAAGGTCAGCGATACATATTTTCTATTAGAAACAATTGCCTTCACATTTTGTCCAAGTTTCAGAGAAATTGAATGGATGGATGGCTAACCAGATTTTTCTTCAAATATAAGAGAATGTTACTTTCTGACCAAAGTTACAACCTCATGCAAGATTTAAGAGAAATTCAATGGATGGTTGCGGAGAAAAATCCGGACGGACGGACGGACATGCCTCAAAACATAAGTCCCCCGATTTATAAAATCGGGGGACCAATAACTACGATTAACCAACTTGCCATGCCAGCCATAACATACAGTTCTGGCATCATAGACTTGCTACAATAATTCATTAACAGACTAGGCATACAAATAAGAACATGCTGGCACTGTATAGAATAATGTACAGAAACCAATGTCTGCCCAGAAAGTAAGGGTTATGGGTATCACTGAAATCAACCATTAACATCAAGCTAGTATAATGATCCATGTGGATATATGTTGAGTTTCTGAAACACAATCATTAGCATGAATCTCCGGTTTGATTCATCGCTCTTATTAAAGACGCCACGTAACGTTAATTAATTATCATCGACTAGTTTTGTTAATTGTATACAATCTAATATATATATATATATATATATATATATATATATATATATATATTACTATTTCATTTATCCATATAAACTTTTATAAGAAGATATATATTTGTATGTATCAATTGTCAGTATCTACTTAAACAGTGCTCGATACGTAAGTAGACTAGGTATTACTTTAGTAAAATATATTTATGGCAATTAAGCTACACAGAGATTGCCGCGTTTCATCCCCGGAGGAATCTTCAGGCTAAAATGCCATAAATATATTTTCATAACTTACTATATATATATATATATATATATATATGTATATATATTGATATATATATATATTGATATATATTAATATATATATATATATATATATATATATATATATATATATATATATATATTAATTATAGTCAAATAGGAACGGTTACTAACAATACTTCTTGTAAGAATCTAACGCTTCCGTTCGTAATAAAGTGTTATTTATTTTAATTCAAAGCAGAACCCTAATCTTAACCCTAACCCTCCCCCTAACCCTCACCCTTACCCTAACCCTAACCTTGATTTAGCTTAAGACGCTTCCCATTCCTTCCTGACACGTAAGTATGCACTATTGCGGCAATCGCGGTGTATTCTACGCTTAAAAAAGTATCAACTAAGGATCGGCAAAATAATTTCCATATGGGGTAAAATCAGTTGAACACAGTTTGTTTTTTGTGTACCGGCTCCCCAGTGCTATGTGAGTGTTTTTGAGGCGAAGACAAAATGGTGTAATGAATTGCATGTGAAGAAAACTGCCGCACTTTAATAAATCAAATCTTACATGTTCTCAATATATATTACATGAAAACACTATCTGATTATTACGCTAGTGCTTAGAGCCAACAGAACACAGCAGGGATAGTCCTGTTAGTTTTGCAATATATGACGTCAATATGGATGTGCATTTGCTTGAATACAGAAATAATATTAATAACAATTATAAAATAAACCGCCAAGTGGTGTATGTCTTCAAAAATAAGCGTTCCGTTCCGATGAAAGAAGTTTAAGTTATTTGATCAGAAATATTTACCAGATATTCTGTAATATTGCTTCTATATAATCTGCAAACAGTGTATATAATTTTCAGCTAAATTTTTTTTTTGAAAAAAATGTTTTTTCCTTTAAAACCAATTAAAATTTCATTAAAATAACCTTCAAATGCAAACTATCCAAGAATATCGAAGACAATTAAATTGCCAACTTATGTGTGTCTCATATTATATGTATATAGACTACCGTTCTAATTTATAGAAATAGGTCTTCATCGAAATATATTATGGAACACAGTTACAAACATTACATGTGTTGAAGTCTTGTCTAATCAAGTAAGATTTCCTTTATAGGATAAAAAATTATTACATTTTTTTGAAAAAATATATGAAAAAAAAATCACTTGTTTTTGTCTTACTTCTCAACGCCAACATATTTCCATTTCTTGCATTGTGATAGCCTTCTTATACTCCTCTATATATTGCTTCAAGCAAAGTACCTCTTCTTATTAAAAAATAAGTAAGCATTTTTAAATGAGATATATAGCTTGTGAGATCTCTAATATACTTTTTAGTGTCAGGGCAATTAATTGGAATCGGAATAAGGAATCAGAAAAAATCGGAATTGTTGGGTATCGGAATCGGAAATATTAAAGCTTAATTTCCGATTCTAAAAACGATTCTTTTATTTGATTTAGTCTTTTGTTTAAAACATAATTTTCCATCGCTTGTACTAATGAATCCTATTTATAGATTTTTAACCTCGACGAAAACTAAAATCTATAGACCATAATAACATATGTATGCAAAAATGACACCAGAAAAATGGCATGGTAATAATGTCATCAGTAGATAAATAGGAAAAAAGAAAGAAAAAAGGGAAAAGTTTTCAGCCCCTTTTTCTTCTATTTCCTTTGTTTAATTATATTTTTGTTTTAAATAAGTTACTTACTAGTCTATTTGTTTTACTAAAAAAGGTTCTGGTCGACTATGTTCAATTGTTTATGAAAACAATCAAATAACATGTTGTAAACTTACGAATTGGGTTTGTTTAAAAAAAGAACTACATCTTTAGTTGCCTCACTGTTTTCAATCAATTACGAATAAAACAAAATACTTTTTTAGAAATATCTACCCGTGTGATGTACGTTCACCTACAAGATCATGTTTACTTTTGCGAAGTTATATGCACACATAACACGTTTTTGTACGGTAATCCGAAAATTAAATAAAAAAACAAAAAACAAGAAATCTATAACTGAATATTTAAAAATTAAAAAAGAATTAGAATTGGTAATTGTATCGTAATCGGAAATTTAGAACAGAATCGGTAATTGTATCGGAATCTGGAAAAATATTCAAATCGTCCCATCACTAATAATTCAAATGTCGTAACACTTTGATTAATATTAATTCACGCTAAATCTTTTAAATTTGCAAAGCGAACATTTGCTAACAATATCTGAGAAAAATTGCAAACATTTAATTAATTAGTGTTCATGTATAAGTTTGGATGGATGCAATAAACATATCGTGCATTTTGAGTTATATTGCAATTTTGATAAGGTTCTAAATGATATTAGAAGCGGTATAAATTTTTCGGTAACATTTCACTGCATATAATCGAATTATAAACAATATTTTCTTATTTATTACAGAAGGAACTCACACACACACACACTCACACACACACACACACTCACATACATATATATATATATATATATATATATATATATATATATATATATATATATATATATATATATATATAGTAATCTGCAGATATTTTCCCCGTATCAGGGCTCTTCAGTGTGGCTAAATGTAGCAGGTGTTCTACGCTGATATTCGAAACCCGATCGTCTTGTCACCAGTAAGTACTGATTGCTCTACGTTATGAAGCTCGCGACAAGTATAAAAGTCATTATGATGCTTTCTATTATATTAACGGCTGCCGTAAGTTCGTATTATTTTATTAAGAACTATCCGATATACACTGTGCCAACCGTTTGTTTTCTAGATAGAGATCTCTTTGGGTGTAGATGTTGAATATATCCTCACATAAGCTGAGAGAAAAACGCGAAAACTTTTAGCTTAATTAAGCGTAAACCTAAAATAACATGATAGTGTTTAACAGATTCGAATATATAGAAAGACACATACAAAATACTCATCGGTATAAACCACTTAAAAGTCTTCTGAACAGATTATAACTTTATACGATCCCGAATTAGAGCAGAAGAGAAAACTATATAAGGACGAAGGTCATGTGTGTCATGTGGAATGTCGAACTGGAAGTGAATAACCTGGCATTGTCTTACGTTGGTTCGATGCTAGTAACGTCAGGGGGTGGCGGGCGGCAAATTGAACATCCTGCTTAAAATAAATAGGGTAATTGCAGCTCAACTTTGTCAGTGGCCCGTGTGTCCCAATTTCTCTCAATTTCACAGATCGACCCAGCTACACCTCGACATTTTAGAATGTTACTTCTCAACAGTAGGTTTTCCTTGCATGATCAGCGTATTATTTTCTAGATTACACACACACACACACACACACATGTGGCTTAAGTTGTCACTCTGGAATTCAAGCACTCTGTTTTTACTTATGTTCTTAAATATATATTTCGTTTACTTTACAAAAATCTCTAGAGTCCGCTGTCGTTATCAGACCAGTTTGAACATGATAAGGAATGTACGAGAGATGTAGTACATGATAACGCGAATCGAAAGATATTACAATGACACGACTTAATCTTATCTTGGTTAGAAAAAAAAACTGGGTGAATGAGATCGTCGCCGTCCTAAGAGAGTGATCCTAGTGGAAGTTCAAGTAAAGGGTTTTCTTTTTTATTTTATAACTTGAAAATAGTAGCGAGTTACGCTGGATCCTGGTCCAAACATTGCTAAATGCCGATCTCCTGCCGGTTTACCTCTTATAGAAAGGGCAGCACGCAAATTAGGAAATCGATTAGATGGATGTCAGTTTGAACTTTGATAAGGTAAACTATAAACAAGGATCATTGATGTTTTTTTTCGAATCTCCTATTGCCTATCAAGGCCAAAAGCCACTCAGGGATAAGGGTGTATTAGATGGAATAATTGTCAGTTTAGAGATAAAGAAACTTATGAGGGGATTGAGAATGATTGATGGGATCGATTAAGTCTAAATTATGTTTATAACATTAACCTATTGAGATGTTATTTGCAGACGGCCATTTTGTAATCTGTAGGAGAGCAGTCCTCTGATTACAAAACTTTTGTTCAAGGCTGTCTAATTTTTGCGATTATCATATTTTGTCTGTGGTTATTTTCATTGCACTAGTATGTACTGTTATTATATCTACGCTTCACTTGAGAATAACTATTTTTAATAAGCTTAAATTCTATACCCTATACTTGTATATTTCAGAGGTTTTATTTTACTAATGAGTCACTACGTGTCAAGGTTAACACTTTTTCGAGGATGATATTTAATGTGATTGATATATTGTCAGTTGAATGATGAACAATCTAATAAGATGATTAAAAGTTGTAAATTTAATGAACAGTATTTTATTACTTTTGACAAGGTTTTATGATAATTGAGATTGGATGTTAATTGTCGTTTGAATAGTTAAACTACCTTCTTCTGATATTATTCTTGTTTTTCTTTGTTTTTTTAATTTTATCTGAACTACTTACCAGTTACTAATGCAAATTTATACCCCGAATACTTACGCTCGATTGTGTTTAAGTTCATCGGAAATATGTCGTCAACCCTGTATTCTGTGATTCTTTTAACTTTGATAATTGGAATAAGATAGCCAAAGCAATTCCTAAAGCAAATATATTAGTTTATAAATACAGGGGCAATAGAATATATGTATGTATGTATGAATCGAAAATAAATAACATTTGTACAAAACAAGCTGATATATATATATATATATATATATATATATATATATATATATATATATATATATATATATATATATATATATATATATATTAGCGCTAATAAGTTACAATTTAAGACATATATAATATAACTACATTCAAAGAATACCTTGCACAGCTTTAATTAACTTAATAATATTAACTATATGTATGTATGTATATATATGTATGTATACATATATATATATGTATATAAATGTATGTATATATATATATATATATGTATATATATATATATGTATGTATATATATATATATATATATATATATATATATATAACGAACAAGAATAAGAGGAGTAATTTTAGAAAGAACGGGTTTTTTATTGGTTTTTTTAATAGATTTTATTGCAAAAAGTGATTCATAAATATACATTAACAATATAAACAATACTTAATCAATCATTATGCTAAAGGTTAGCGAATAGACAAGAATTACGTATTAATGTCACAAAATACATGCTATAATATATTTAATACAAATTATAATCTATAATTAAATCTATAATGATATATTATTATACTAAAGCTGAGTGAATCAACGTTTGTTTCCTTAGGGTGTTTTAACGCTTTAATGACACAAAATACATGATAAAATATTATTTCTTTTTGGGATAATGTCATGTTAAAAAATTATATTTTAATATTTTCTGATAAGCCGTAATTAATTAAGACGATAACTCATCTCTCAATCTATGTATTTCTTTCATCTACTCTTAACGAATGCTCGTCTACACACTCTATTATTGTTTTAATTTTTCTGTGTACTTTTAAAGAAAGAGTAACGCTCATTTGTCAGTGTCTTGATTAAGTAATCTCACAATATAATTGACATACTTTTTTTCGTAAATATGTATTTAAATTATATAGCAAATTTATACGTTTCTTCGCTTCTATTATATGTTTATGTATTATGTCACATTAACTAAAGTAAATAACTTTAGTTATTCAAGAAGAATGTATTAAACTTCCTAAAAACATAGATGTCGGGGTTTTTGAATTTTAGAGTAAAATCAAGGCAACATTAATAGTTGAAGTGGGTAAGATACAACGAGCCACTTATAGTCTTGCATAATTTTAATCATTTCGTATTGAAATTCTATTTAAAAAGCAAGAGGCATATATACTTAATTAGTTCGGTCAATATTATATTCTGTTTCAAAGACATTCTACAATACATAAAAACACGTCTTTTTAATAATACTATGCGATTGCAATCTCCTTGCAATGAAAGATAAATCGTTAAATAATATATATATATATATATATATATATATATATATATACATATATATATATATTAATAATAATAATAGAATTAACGATAAGTGAAGTATCGTAAAGTGATCTATCGTGATAAAGTAAAGCTCAATACGTTGAGTAGAGCTATCAATTTTAAAGAAGGAAAGATGAAGATAAAAAAATTGAATAAAATTACATAAACTTACATCAAATTGATACAAATGTTATTACATCGAAAAGTTCAGATGCAAGGAGTTACACTAATCCTTAAACCATAATTTTTCAAAGATAAAACTCTTCTCGTCAGAGGATAACATTCGAATGTTATCCTCTGACGATGAGAGTTTTATCTTTGAAAAACCATGGTTTTAAGATTTAGTGCAACTCCTTGCATCTGAACTTTTCGATGTAATAACATTTTTATCAATTTTATGTAATTTTATGTGATTCTATGCATATTTTATCTTCATCTTTCCTTCTTTAATATATATATATATATATATATATATATATATATATATATATATATATATATATATATATATATTTGCACGGAACATATGCAATTTCTTTAGTCCGTCTTATGACTTTCCTTAAATTATTTTTCTTGACATTTTTGTATTCTTGCACCCTCTTGTTTATTTGCCTATGAAGTTCATTTTTTGCTAAGGTTATCAACCCTTCTCTTTTACGACGTTAATGTTTCTCATTCATTGTAATGTCTACAAAATTATAATTGCCTATGAGTTCTCTCCGCCTTTTTCCGTCGAAGATTGAATCGGCCAACAACTATTTCGGATATAATGCCTCATTTTACTTTTTCCCCCACACACAAGGCATCTTAGATACCGTAAGATGGGTGAGATTTGTAAGGCAAATTGGCTGGGTTGTTGGACAGCAAAGTTGTTGTTCACATTACACTTAAATGATTCATTCATAATATTATTATAATGGTCTTACGCTATGGCTATGCTCTTTAGTTGTCTCTTTTAGTCCCTTCTGTATATTCTGGTCGGTATATAGTAGATTAGTTCCCCTTTATTATATTCTAGTCCTGTAGTTTTAAAATTTATAAATAATGTAAAAAATATTTTAATTCTTCCTTCAGTTTTCAGGGTTAATTATTTGTGTACTAACCTAATGTTCAAAATCGATGTTAATTTCCTGATGTATTTGCTTATTAACAAATACAATTATTCTATTTATTCAAGTCTTTTTTTCTTATTCGGTAATCCTGGCCTGAGGCGAGGTCCGCAAAATTCCTTCGTTTAAATATAATTATAAGCATAACACATGGGGAATGTTCATGAATATAATAACTCTGGCAATATTACAATTGGAATAGAAAACACTATATTAGTTTGTGCAACTCTATGGGCAGATATAAAAGTATCATAAAAGATGATTTTTACTTTAATAGTCATTATCATGAAATAAATTATTATATTGTCTGATAATGTGTCATTGAGGAAATATATAGGCCATTTTAATATTAGTTGACAAGTGTTAACATGTTCACAGAATTATATCAGATTAAGCTCTCTCTATGAAATAAAACACATATATTAAAAATGTTTATTAAAAATCCAACGATGTATTAATTTTTCATAACAGTTCTTTAATCAGTAAATGTAAAATAATTATCTGTATATATATATATATATATATATATATATATATATATATATAATTGTCTTTTAAGAATGTTGCAGCGTGTTTTCGTGTTTAATTTGAATTTTTTAAGCATTAGACACTGTAGAAGATGCAATTTTCAATCGAATTTTTTTATAAATAATTATAAATGTTAGCGATGCTTTTTAAAAAGGTTAAGTTCGTTTTTCTTATTTTTCCGGTGAGATTATTCCATGTCAAGGATTCAAACAGGACTAAAACTGCCTGGTAAAATCTCGCAATTAACAACAATAGAAAGGTATTGCACAACAATATATAAAACATTTTAATATCTCTAAAGTAAGGAAGTTTATCCAAGAATTTAGATTTAAAAATTGCATTGTTAACACCTTCTATCGTTTAAATAATTCAAATTAAACACGGTATCATATTTAGGAGAATACATTATTTTTTGTCACATTTTTATACGATTACTATATGTTTTGCAGATGTTAATGTTTGTTTAAAATGTTCAAAAATAAAATTGTCAGAATATCTTTCAATAATATTTCCATGATGTCTTTATTGTAAGAAAAGGTAAAATATTATAATACTTAGATTTTATAACTGCTTACAGGTTTGGAATTGTTTCGTTTTCTTTGTTTTGATTACGAATCGTTACTGCAATCCATAGATATTTCGTACAGGTATAACTAAAAATGTTGAATAATGGCCCTATGAGAATGGACGCATCTGTCGGAGATCGAATTTGACTTGTGCGATTTGTGACGAAGTCATCTTATGCAGCTTCGGTTCGATGTGTTTCCCACGGGTTGCGGAGACATTGACGTAACCTAAAGTTCATAGAAGGTCAAAGGTTAGATTGCACCTCGCGTGATCACGAGGTTTGGTGACGTCAGAGTTTCCCGCATGGGAAAGTTAAAGTAAAATTTGATCAGTCACTCACTTGGAAGCGTCGAGGGAACAACTCACGATCATGTAGCTGTTACAAGAAGGGACAGAGGGTCCCAAAATATAAGAGCCTTAGTGAATCTTTCATATTCCTCTCTCTCTGCAAGCATTTACGAAATTAACTTAGTAGAATTAATCAATTGTCGGAATTAAATAGTTAATAAAAGGCTCAGAATTAAACAGTAAAATATTGTTGTGCTTTTTTTAAAACGGAAAGATTGATTTCAGCCAACAAAGAAACCGCCGGTGTGAGGAGACGATGGCAGCCCGAACACGAAGGAAGCGAATAGTAGTTTACACGGCAGCGACATGATGGCGACGGCAACGGGCTGCAGACAACAAGGTAGTGCGAGTAGTCGCGACGCACGACGACAGCGAGACGAAGTACGACAGAGCAGTACGAATAGTTCCCGGGCAGTTGAAATTCGCGGAATCAAGTAAACGACATATCGCCCCATTTCGGATAAACAGCGAAGGTTCTTCTACGATACGCGACAATAAATTCATGTCAAAACTAGACAATGTAACAAAAATAAATGCCGAACTTCACGCTCAGATATGCAACAATATTGCTTTTAATTGATGTTCACACATAGATACGACGTACAAAATAGTCAAACATTATTAAATACGCCTTTTGGAACTGTTAAATATGTGATGACTTAGTAATGTTCACGAATAGTTTTAAGATTGTTTAATCTACCAAGTGTCTGTAAGCAATGTCCAATAGTCAATCTTTATTTTAATGCCGTAAATAATTTGTCGTAAATATTCACCTGTGTATTACATCCACATTAGATACGACTGTCCTTGTTTCGGAAAAGTTTAGGAATTGTGTTGATTAAGATTATTTTTGGATAAGCCTACAGAAAACACGGTCCGACAAACAGATTGTGTTTCGGAAATGTTTAGGAATTGTTTTGATTACGATTCTTTTGAGATAATCCGACAGAAACTCCTATTCAGGTGTACACCTCCTACTTATTTTACGGATACTAAAGTTTCGCCGCTGATCATTGGACAACAATAAAACATAGATTGATGGAGATTCGTAATACAAACTTGGGGGACACGTCATATCTTGTACCAAATGCTGTTTAATTGCTGAACCGATTAGGAATGTTAAGAATTACATGGGTGGCATCTTTTACGTGTCATTCTATATATTTCCTTTTCATTTTAAGTACTAGGTTCTTTTCTTAGCACAGTTGTAATGATTCTATCAACAGCTTAGCCTATTTATTGTACACCCTATTAATGTTTCTATTCATAAACTCTGCATTTTGATGTTTTTTTTCTGAACCTGACTCTAATTGCTGGGAACTTTAATACATTAGTTTCAGAAAAAAACATGAAATACGGCTTAGACGGGAATCGTATTACAGCTAGTAAAATATATATTAAATGCATAGAACTATTTAAATAAGCACGTACTTTTAAAGTAAGCGAGACATTTCCACAGTTCACGCTAGTTATTTTTTGTTATTTGTGTTTGCTTTACTGGAATTGATTTGCTGTCTATTTCAGTTACATGATTGTTATTTTTATGTTGAGTGTTCTCTCGGAAATGGCAATAGTATTAAAAGTAAATCTATACGACAAGTGTCCACGTGTGTCCGGGCTTCTCCTATTTCGCCTGTTATAAGTCAACTGTGTGCTTTTTTCTGGGGAGGCGTTCATCGCCCGTCCAAATCAATCGAAATGCCCTGTGAGTTTGCCAGCTGACGTTTCGCCCACTAGTTCCGTTGATACGTGTGCCAGCGAGATATGGTGGTGAACCAAGATCGGTCCTTACATCCGGGAGTCCTCATCAAGTTTTGTAGACAGATGCACTTCCGGACTAAATACACACAATGGTATGATTACATTCGCACAAGCAAAAGATTTGTTCAAACTTGTACGTTCTTTGTTTTTGGTTTCTCACTGCGTGTTTTTTTTTGTTGTTATTATCCCAGGTGACATGGATTTTAAACACACGTATCCTTACCTGGGATGTTTGTTGTTGACACCACTACATGATTTCCATCAATCTTTTGTATTATCTTTTTTCCTCTTCTTTTCTATTTCTCATCTCTTTTTCCTATTCTCTTTGTTAGCATCATAATATTAATATTATTATACGATTTCCCATGGCAATCAGTGTATGTTTCTACATAATGTCTTAGTTTCGTTTTTTTTTCTTTTTTGTTGCCTCATAAATGCTTTGTTTTTCTTTTTTCTCTCTATCATCATAACTTTCTTCTTCTTTGTGTTGAATACATCCGTTTTTTCACAGCAGTTTCATATTCTACTCCGTCTTTTTCTTTTTATTTCTCTCTACCATTCTATCGTTTTCTTCTTAGTTTGTTTTAATCAGCATTCAGTTATGCCTCTCCTTGTTTCATCATAAGCTTAACGAAGGTTACTGTGGTTAAATGAATAACGGCACGGACTGACGATCTATGGGTGCTAAGTTCGAATCCAGTCGATTCTATAATACAACTTTCACTTAGGGGTGTTGGTAACCATTACGTGGTCTCTCCTGCAAGAATACCGACAACAGAACCATACCGCCAGACAAAGATGTACCCTTCTGATTCATACGAATTTAAGTGTTTTTTATCTTAAGCTTAACATTCCAATTCCATCCTATAATCATCATTATATTCTTCTTTAAATCTTCATCACTATCATCTTCTTCTTACCTCTTGCGTTATTTTCTGTTATTCTTTACCATTTCAATTATCTCAACAATTTTGTTTCCTTGTATTTTTGTAATCTTTACCTCTTCCATCACTTCTTTTCCGTCTTCATTTATTGTATCCCTCTCATAATAATCAATATAATCATTTTATACGTCATTTTTTCATAAATCTCTTAACCAAGAATTACTTTCTCATTTCTTCTTGTTTTTCCTCATTTTTACTCTCCTTTTATCTGTCCTGCTAAAATCCCTCCCCATCCTTCTCTTTCTCCTGCTTTATCTTTTTCTTGTTCTACTTTGTTTGGTTGTTTTTTTCCAGGATCCTAATATTAATATTATTATTTTAATCCTGTTTTTCCTACCTCCTCATCCTAGATATCCTAATCTTTATCTTCATCTTCTTCTGTATTATTTGAATCTTATTTTCTTCATCAATTCGTAAATCTTATTCTACTTTTTCGTAAACTATTGCAGCTCTTCTTCGTTTTCTTCTTCTGTGTCCCCCTTTCAGCATCATTATTTTATTTTTCTTTAATATTTTTATATATCTCGCCATCACTGTTGTTTCCTCATCCTGTTCTCTGTTTTTGTCTTTTTCTTTGTTTTCGGCTTTACTTCTCCAATTCCCCCATTTTTTGTTTCTCTTCTTTTTCATTTCCTTTCCTTTGTCTTTCATATCGTCGGAAGTGTAGTTTCTGTTTCCTTTCGAATTCTTATACTCCTTTTTCCCATTCAATTCTACCTATTTATGTTAATATGTTCTCTTATTTCTTTTTATTATTTCAATTTTCCTTTTCCCGAATAGAAATACACGAATTGCAGAATAGACCATTATACCAATGGGGTTTACGAGATTACTAAATTATATTCAACTGTAACAATTTGCTTAATATATAAAATATTATATCGGAAACCCCGTAACCCTGGTCATTACAACATAAAGTCGTTGTAGAAGATTCAGGGTTTATAAAAACCTAACTGAGAAAACAACTTTCAGACTTCGACTGGTAGGGTATGGGCAGTATTAACACATGGAGGAAGTTTATTGTCAACCAAATTTCTATATGAAATCAGCTGCATTTATCGAGAAGAAATCACCGGCAAACGAGTTACAATAGTGATGTAAAAATCGTAATGTATTGGATATTTCGGGAGATCTGCTATCACTCAGTCCCCAGAGCAATAACTTTTTTTAACTAGCGAGAAATCACTGTTAAATCTATGTTGTTAGAAATCTCACCAAAAGCTCACCCAACTTGCCACCAAGGTTGTCCTCTGTCACAGTAACGCCTTATACATCATTGGCAACATTTCTTGTGCACAGAAGTTTATGAAAAAGATCTACCAAAATATATAATACATAACTTTTCTCGCTAACGCGTAACATACCACTATCTTGATCTGTATCGGTTCGAATATACACATTTTGAAAACATGAAGAAAAAAGGAATCAATGAGACCTAATGCCGAACGCTATGCGAACCAATGATGAAAATATTATCTTTTCAACTTAGCAAAAGTGTTATCTAACAAATACCCCTAGTTTAAAAAAATATTTCTGCCAATATGTTTAACAAATGAGACACAATATTGCAACTCTTAGAGCTACACAATTATAGAGTTACTTATGCTGATATATAAACAGTTAAATGATGATGAATATCATGAGAGGATTAACAATAATACATAAATCTAAAACTGTCTTGTCCAATGAGGTTTATAACAAAGAGTGTTTGATATTTTATTTGAAGATGACCATACTGTAACCATAAATGCCCCGCCGATCGAGAGTTCTTGGGAATGAAAAAACTCTAGAAATTCCGTTTGAGGTCAACCATCCGAAGAAAGAATGTAACTAATAAAGAAAATGCATATTGAAACTAATTTTATTATAATATAACATTATTTTAATACTAACGGGATTAGTGAGAAACGTTGTTTATGTGTTGTTCATTGATGCCGTGTTCTCTCTGCGATATTATTTCCGCCACCATTGTTCGCACTAAAACCTTCTTATTTACGTATTCTAATTAATATACTTTAAGAATATTTCTGGTTATAACAGTCTATTTTCTAAAAGTATTGCCGCTTTGTTGCATATGTTCATTCTACAGACCTCCGACACGAACATAGACCCCACAATGTAACTGCACAATCTTTGCATAGCACATACATTACATTTTTATTGTAGTCCAATAGCAATAAAGTGTATCTTTGTTCTAGTTTCAGGTTAGATACAGTACCGACATCAGATAATATTTTAAAAATAAAATTCATTACATCTTCTGTGACCGGGCGATTCCATTTTTTGAAAAAGTGATAAGAGTTATAACGTATGTATGTACATACATTTTACTTATTATTAAATGTTTTATATAATAAAAGCGATGGTATAACAACATACTTAATATTATCTGTTTTTGCTCTTTTGGTTGTTTTCGGTCAGCCGCTATTTTCCCTTACAATTGTCTGTCAAATAGTTTTGAAAGGCAATGGTGTGCAGTTTCTGGGTGCACTTAGTTTCAAACACGTGTTCATTGCTATCAGACTTATCTATATCGAAATGTATACTGTGTATATCCAGTTGACTTTATACTTTCTAGAACGTTATTTCATTGATTTCTTACATCTTTTATTTAAAGGGTGCCGCTTCTACCGGATGTGCACGTGTGAGACGAGGAAGATAAGATGTTTGATATTTGACGTTAACTTTTTTTATTGATACAAGCGATCAATGACATACACACCTTTTGAATATTACTCGCCAAAAAAGATTGTTTGGATCATATGGTTGGTCTGGCTGTCTTTTGGCAGATGGTAACATAGGATGGTAAAACATGAAAAGAAATAATTAAATAGAAAACCATGGATGAGGAGTATATGGGAATCAATCTATTATATAATTCTCAGGCAATTTGCAGCATAAAATTTCAAAACATAAACCATGCTACTGTAATATATATATATATATATATATATATATATATATGTAATTATAGTGTGTGTGTCAGGTTATAAATAAAATAGATCAATAAAGTGCTCGATGTCATCGTGGTTTCACCTAATTCCAAACGCTGACGATTCCAGTGGCATAAGATTTTTTTAAACGTAAAAAGTCAGTCAATCTGGATAAAACAACAGTTCGTTTCTGAAATATGTAACATAGTTTTCAAAAACATTATATACACAAATATATATATATATATATATATATATATATACACGTATACATATATATATATATATATATATATATATATATATATATATATATATATGTATATATATATATATTTAAATAATTAAATATTTTCACTTCTTTATAAATATTGTACGCATTTGAATATAACATTTGAATAAAGCCAAAAACGATATATGTTTTTTTTTCTTCAAAATAAACATTTATTTACCTTAAAGTATTTATTCACTCTTTCGGTGTTAAAACCCTTTTCAAGCAATATTTGTTTCATAAATGTTATTTTCCCCCTGGAGATGTAGAAATAATTCCTGAATGCACGTTCAGATGTGTACTGTAGTATCTAGAAATCTCTAGTGCCACAGCTGGCTCGCGTGATAATGTTATGAGAAATACTGGCACGTTTTAAATACATATCGTTACGCATTTGAGTGTTACATTTTAAGCAATTCAAAAGCGAGATATGCTTCTTTTTCTTTAAAATAAATATTATATATATATATATATATATATATATATATATATATATATATATATATATATGCGTGGGGGTGTTTGTGCGTGTGTGTAAGACATACAGATTTTTTCGTAGATCACTCTAAACTGTTTGGGTAAATCTAGCCGCCGACTCGCTATTTACATTTAAATTCCTCTATATTTACTAACTAATTGGCTATGGCCAATGGGATAAGACCCTCGACTACGAATCAGTGGCGATTCGTGATCGGGGTTCGCGCCCACCGACCGTTGTGAATTAGTTCCTACACTGAAGATTGCGTTAGCATGAAACATCGATGTCTGTAGGTATTAAAATATTACATAAATATATATATATATATATATATATATATATATATATATATATATATATAGGCCTTCTCTTAAACATTAAGGGTATTATATGTCCTAACCTCCCAGAAGTGTAAATCTATTTACAGAAGACCAAACCGTACCTGTTGTTCATGTGCGAAACTAGCGTTTACCCATCAGTTTCTGTAGATGACTTCATTCGAACATCATCTCAAAACCGCCATTGTCATGCAATTTGTACTTACACCAGGGCCGGTTTCCATGTGGTAAATCAACTTTAAAAGATAATCCTAATTCACCCTATATGTTTTTTTTCCGTGTTGCACTTGCTCACGACATCTCTGATAAGTTTATTAAAGTGAGTGTTGACGGTCAGAAGTCCGGAGTTCATAATAAATTATCGGCGTACTTTAAGGATCCATTATGGGCCTACCCTCTTCCTGAACTTCGTAAATGATCTTCCGAATCGTATCTTGAGTTCGTTCGGTTATATCGAATTATCTATGGTAGCACCTCGAAGAGCACTAGTGACCAATTATATAAAACATCTCTCTTCAGACTTGGAGCACATGAATTAATTGGTTAAACGTGGCTTGTTACTTTTATCACCTAAAAACCAAGCGTGTCTGTATTTAAGAGCAATTCATTTCAACCGGAGAAACATAATAGTCTCTCCGGTTGAAATTAATTGCTCTCTCCTTAAGAAAACCGCCTTTCTGCCAAGCTCCTGGAACTTATATTTATTCCAGACCTGAAATAGGACACTTACGGAAAATGGGTTGCTAAGGTCACTGAAAATAATGTTGGATCTTGCTATTGCTCGAAATGGTACGTAACTCTTGACGCAATCCTTTAGTTTCATAAGAGCCAGATCCGTCCTTAAATGAAGTACTGCCACCATATATAATGAGGGGTCTGCTTGAAACAGTCTTTATTGTATTGACAGAGTGCAAACCACGATTCGTAATGAATTGGGAGATGAGTTATTCTCTTCTCTTCAACCCCTTTAAAAAATATAAATGCTGCTAGCCTATCTCTACTGTATCGTTATTTCTATGTAAAGTGGTCTACCGAGATTAAATATTTGCCCACCATGTAAAACGTTCACAGCAAGAATCCGTTTGACTACTACCATAGTGGAAGGCTTTCCTTTCTCTCCCCCCCTCTCTCTCTCTCTCTCTTTCTCTATTTGTCTTCGTCTCCCTACCAAATATCAAGCGGGACTTTCATGTACAAGGTTTCATCCTATATGTTAAACAAAGTACTATGAATCTAGTCCAAAGCCGACTACAATATGGTCGTATTGAAGTATAATGTAAACAAATACTTATTTAGCCGACTTATTGAATAAACAATTCTTCTTAAGAAATCGTATGCCCACTCTTCTGTTGTGTCCAATCCTTGCGTTCTGGCGCTCATCGACCAACGGAGGATCTATTAAACCATTATTTTTGAGTTGACCGCGTGCCTTGATAAGCGGTGATTCATAAGTAAAAAAAACTTATGATAATAACTTACTGTTACAAATAGTCGCCTTTGTTCATCAATAATGTATATTGTGCAAGAAAATGATTGGATTTAAAATTTTATGAAAAACTGAATATGTTCAACATTAATGATATTCTGCATATCATCATGCGAGTGAACTACGGGATCCACTTCGTCTTCATAGAGCAAGTCTTGAACAAAAGTGGAGAACGCCCTGTATATATATATATATATATATATATATATATATATATATATATATATATATATATATATATATATATATATATATATACATATGTATACATATGTATATATATATATGTATATATATATATATATATATATATATGTATATGTATATATGTATATATATATATATATATGTATATATATGTATATATATATATATATATATATATATATATATATATATATATATATATAAAACAGGAAAAATGTCCCGACATAATCGAAAATTAAAAAGTTAAATAACATATTTATGTTTTCATCAACTGTTCGTCTTTATTGTTAGACTTCTACAGGATGTTTGAAGAAAAATCATACAGCTACAAACATTTCTTGCCAGCAGGCTCAGAGCTTACGTCGATATTAGCAAGAAAATCAAAATATGAGAAACAATTAAATGGTGGCAGTGGTAGCAATAATAGTGTAGGATTATTACGAAGTGACAGAAATAAATATACTGATAATGGGGAAAAATGAAAGCGAACAGTGGCTAAAGCAGGATTAAGTTAATGTTTCAAGAACGAGGTGAAATATTATTTGAATAAATTTATTAATTCATCCTTGAAAGAGAAAACAAAAACGCCTGGGTACAATATTGTCTGGGTTATGTGGTAGGAGAGTGTAGGAGGTTAAGGGGGACGAGCAAACATGGTCAGGGCTAGGTAGAGTGTTAAATATGACATCCCTATACATATGAGCACACAAACACATATTCACGTAACAATATATCTACATAAAATACACAAGTTAAAAGTCTTAGCCCCGTTATGAAACCAGAAAACGAAAACAAGAAAAATAGGACGGGGAGGAAAATAGTATTTATGTTTTTACGTGTATGATTTTTCTTCAAAATATCATCTTGAAGAAGTCTGACAATAAAGACGAAACGTTGATGAATACATAAATATTATTTTGGTTTTCGTTTTTCATCTCTCATATATATATATATATATATATATATATATATATATATATATATACATATATATGTATATATATATATATATACATATATATGTATATATATATATATATACACACATATATATATATATATATATATATATATATATATATATATATATATATATATATATGGGTGTGGTGCTGACCTCGTTACCTGATTAATGCATTGCGAACATGTAATAAATTAATTAAAAATGAGAATTCAATACGCGCGTGTTATTACGAGATATATAAACAATAATAAAATTGTTGTGTTGCGTGTTTATTCAGAATTATAGCATTTATATTTCAAAACGTATTTAAACTAAGAAAAATGGCATCATTAACGTTTTTTGGAAAATGTCTCGTGTTACGTGTCTAATCCAGATCCGTTAAACGTCATAGTAAACAGAATAGAAAATTCACACAGCGACGAGTAACTCAAGCATATTTTTAATAGTTGTATCATGATAATTAATAAGAATCGTACCTTATATTTATAAATGTCTAATGTTTCGTAAATTGTATTGAATTGTCTCAGTTGTGGCACCTTTCGCTGTTTTTCGTCACTGAGACCATGTGATACCTATTAGTTACAGGCAATTTAAGAAATGCTTCTAAGGTAGCACCGCCCCACAACATATTCATATAACATATACACTACATACGACCTCATGCCTATTGCAATCTTGCTGATGGTGTAGATTATGGCAGTGCAATGTATCGTATCTTCATCGGTGTTAGCGAAACAAATACGTCGAGTTGTATTTTTAATTATTCATTGCGGTTAGCCTGTCGAATAGCAACGGATGCTTTTTCATTGGTTGTGTCAGCCTAGAGTGACCCAGTAGCATCGCACTCTCATTGGAATTGTTATATATTAGAAGGCCATACGCTTATTATGAAGTGCCCATCAGAATAATATATTTCTGTCTGGATACCACTTAGCAAGAGTGGCTGGTAATGAGGCTATTTTTGCTAACTGACCCATGTATATGATGTCTCGTAAACCTGAACGGTTTAAATATATGTCCATGTTTGTCATTTGTTTCTATATGTTAATATTTTGCTGGAAGAAAGTTGTAGATCTCGGTTGCAGTGATGTTGAAGCAATTAACTCTGTCAGAAGCGCTGATATCGAATTCGAAATCTTAGAAGGTCGTGAATAGATGTTTAGAACGAAGCAAGGTCTAGGTTCAAAGAGTACTTGTTTTCTCTAAGTGTGAAAAGGAAGTGTTTTTTAAGTAGGCGACTCATCTTATGATAGTGTTAATAGTAGTTGAATAATTTTATAGAGTGTTTTATAATTTTGAAGAAAAAAGCGACTATACAAATACACATTTTGTGATGTTTGTCTTAGGCACCCTTTTGCAAGTTTTGATTAAACGGTTAAAAATCGGTACCTGTCTTTTTAAAACTAGGAATGTTTTGCCGTATATATATATATCATAGACTCTCCCGTCGATTGCGACGTATGACGTCTTGACAACTTAAAATTTGTTTAGTCTACGATGGATGTAGCATGCTTACATTTACTCAATCGTAAATGGCATTTGAGTCCTGCGAGAGATTTGCAAACCAGCCCACAATGGATGCAAGAAGGAAGATCTTGAGAAAAATCGGCTGGGATACTTGTGGATGTTTTTGTTCTTTCGCGTCTTTCGCGCTGTTGATCAATGGCAGTTACAGAGAACCGCCTGATGCCCCTCTGGCAGTCAGATCGCCATTCCTTCCGTCGAGAAGCAAGCTGTTCAAAATCACGATAAGCAATATTTGTAGATGTCAAATTCATCTTCAACTTGTCCTTAAAGCGAAGCAGCGGTCGACCCACATTTCGCCTTCCACTGTTGAGCTCGCCATACATCAGTTGCTTTGGTATTCTATCATCTTCCATACGTAAGACATGTGCTGCCCAACGCAGTTGTGATTGCATTAAAAAGCTTTCAATTCCGCCAATACCGCAGCATGTAAATAGGTCCGCATTAGACATCCGATTTCTTAGGGTGACACCACGAATCGTTCTAAGGCAATTTTTGTGAAATACATCAAGCTTCTGAATGTGGCTGCGATAGACTGTCCATGATTCCGATCCATAAAGCAGTGATGTTAGCACAACTGCTCTATACCCAAGTACTGTTTTTCTCAAACGTATCCCCCTGTCCTTCCATAACCGATGACGCAGTTTTCCAAAGGCATTGGTGCTTTCGCAATTCGGTTAAAGATTTCGTCTTCAAGAGAGGCACTCCAATTTATCTTACTCCCAAGATAAGTGAAGTTTTTCACATATTTCAGATCTTTACCGTCCACTTGGATTGGAATATCTGGAAAACTGTGTACTGGTGGTCGTTGCTTAACTGGTGGGCGTGTCTTCACACCCTGAACTTGTTTAGGCGTGAGGCGAGGTTGGTGAATCACTTCTGTTTTCTTGACGCTGATTGTCAGATCAAAAACCTTGCAAGCAGCCGAAAACCTGTCTACAAGCAGTTGCGCTTCCTCCCGAGATGTTGCACAAAGTGCAGCGTCATCTGCAGACAAACAATCCCTGATGACAGTTTGTCGAAGAAGGGTCTTAGCTTTGAAACGTTGCTGGTTGAAGAGACCACCACTTGTTCTAAATTTAAACTCCACCCCAGTATCTATATCAGCGAAAGCATATTTCAGCATAACTGAAAAGAACAAAACAAATAGCACAGGTGCCATTACGCAACCCTG
This sequence comes from Sepiola atlantica, assembly GCA_963556195.1. Classification (NCBI taxonomy): domain Eukaryota; kingdom Metazoa; phylum Mollusca; class Cephalopoda; order Sepiida; family Sepiolidae; genus Sepiola; species Sepiola atlantica. The sequence goes on along the minus strand of OY744524.1, from coordinate 32,627,234 downwards.
TTTGATACCATTTGTCACATTGACAGGTTCTGAAGACTCTCCATTCGAAACAACCGATGCCTTCATTCCATCATGGAAAGAAATAATTACATTCAGCATGTTGTCAGGTATTCCCAGCTTGTCCAACACTTTCTCGGCAACCTGGCGGAGGGAAAAGATCATATCGACAGTACCCCGACCAGCACGGAAACCGCACTGAGATTCGGGATAGATATCATCAACAAGGTCTTTAATTATTCTGTTGAGAATAAGCCTTGCCAAGACCTTCCCTGCAATTGACAAAAGTGAGATGCCTCGATGGTTGTCACAGATGTTTCTATTGCCTTTATTCTTATACAAGTGTTAAATTAATGCATCTTTGAAATCCTGAGGAACATTTCCACCTTGCCAGATCTTCACAAAGTGACTGTGCAGCTTCTTCATTAGTGTCTGGCCACCGTACTTAAATACATCAGGAGGTAAGGTGTCTTTCCCTAACCTTTTGCCTGACTACATTGGCCTAATAGCAACGAAAACTTCATGTATTGCTGGAAGGAAGGAGAGTTCAGGAATCTCAGGTCGTTTAGTGATAGATAAAAGTATTTCTTCATCAGTTGTGGAAGTATTGTTTAGAACCGCTTCGAAGTGCTCCTTCCAGCGATTCAATATATCCGCTCTAGCATTTACCAGTGTGCCATCATTTGCAGATACGGGAGAAACGCCAGATTCGTGCGGTCCAAAAACTTTCTTAATACCTTCATAAAAGACTTTCAAGTCTTTTCTGTCAAATGCGTCTTGCATTAATTTGGTATGTGAGGACCACCATGCCTCTTTCATCTGCCGTAATGCTCTCTGGACTTTACTTTTGCATTTGCATTCCTTGTACAATTTCCTCTTTAGTGTTGAGTTCTTATCATCAATCCAGGTTTCATGAGCCTTATGCATTTCATTGATCCACTCCTGGGCCTCACCATTCTGGTCATCGAACCAGTCCTGATGCCTATGGACAGGTAACCACAAAACCTCCAATGCAGATGTGTGAATTACGTCCCGCAAGGATTTCCAGGAATATTCGATATCATCAGTTATCTCAACAGAATCCAATGAGCGATCAAGACGGGCCGACAGTTCTGCCCGCTGAACGGTATTCTTTAATGGTAGAATGTTTATCTGTTTAGGGACAGAGGAGCGTTTCACTCGTCTGTGCTGTAAACGAAAAGTCGTTATACTTCGAAGCAAGGCATGATCTGAAAGATAGCAACTTGTATGGAACGAACGAGTTATACGAAAGTCCCCAAGGTTACGTCTCTTGGTGATGATGTAGTCAATCAAGTGACAATACCTAGAACGAGGGTGCATCCATGTAGTCTTGGGGGAGTTTTACTGTTGGAATACAGTGTTGGTAATGCACAAATTAAGCTCTCCACAAAGAGACAACAAACGAAGACCATTCCCATTCATACGAGCAATGCCATGATGACCCAGAACACCACGCCATGATGTACTATCCACACCCACACGTGCATTAAAATCACCCAAAATAATAAGTTTGTCCTTGTGTCGCACATTAGTGATAATTTCTCTTAGTTGCTGGTAAAAATCATTTTTCTCCTGCTCTGGTCTGTTCAACATGGGAGCATAACAACTAATTAAAATAGCACGGGTATCACATTCAAGATGTAGGGTTGATACCATTAAGCGATCCGAAACCCCTTTGGAAGGGTCGGCAATGACTTTGCAAGATTGGACTTGATAGAAAATCCTACTCCAGAATGTCGAGGCTCCTCTGGATCTTTGCCACTCCAGAAAAAGGTATAACCACCCTTTTCTTCTGTCAGTTGTGAATTTCCAGCCAGGCGAGTTTCACTTAGGGCGGCAATATCGATGTCAAACCTTTTAAGCTCAAGTGCGACAAGAGCCGTCCTACGTTCTGGCTGAGTATCATTGTCAAGTAGAGTACGGACAATCCAAGATCCAAAATGAAAGTGTTTAGTTCTTCTGTTATTGGGACTGCATGTTGGATACCCAGACAGCTGCAGTTGGCTGCCAAGGGTACCGATGAGCAAGCATATGTTTAGGGCTCCTTTTATCGCCCCCTCCACAGCATAGGGAAGGAGTGCTATCCCTAAACAGGGCTGCTTTGTCACCGATAGAGAACACGGATTGCACAATTGCTCAAATGTTTTGGCAGAACGGCCATCACCCACCGGTCGCCAAAGTGTAGAGAGCGAGCTAAGAATTTCCAGTAATATCCTTTACCTGTTCCCGTCGCCTTACCCTATCGTCTGTGGACTTTTTTTGTGCAGGACTTTGGTATACACTTCACTTGTCAAGAAACCCACACAAAAGATTTGTTTATAGTGGTGAAAGCCTGTGTAAATACTATCCACACTTTTTGGACCTTTTCATAAACCCAAGTCGGTGCAGAAAAATCGCCACAGATTAAGCAAGAAAAGACCTCAGGTTTAACATCAGAGTTTTCCATCTCCTAGATACCTGTCTTAACAAAGACTAAGAGAGGTATCTTGCCCAGTGGTATTAACGCGCCCCCAGACACTATCCTGGGAATTTTCATAACGCGGCACCATATATATATATGTCTATACATATATAGATACAGACCACTACCCAGTGGCAGTGGGTTAGATTGGTGAGCGCTGGGACATATCTGCATGCCAGCAGGCCCTGTACACTGCACCTCTGGGGTTCTAACCTACTCCGAGATCTCAAATCTATTAGCCTGGGGTCGCAAGGCGCCCAGTTACCATAGTGTAACACGGGGAGGTCAGACTAGAGTCTTGTCTGGGGATAGGCTATATACAAGCAGGGGAGACTTACTCACTCGGCTCCCGTTCTCTCAGCAAGTGGGCTATCTGGCGGCTAAGCAAAGAGTAAGAGTAGGAAGCACATGCAACTACAAGTACGCTCCACTGTAGCACTAGACGCATCACGCAGGCCTGTGGATAACTCCACCACACCATAATTATATATATATATATATATATATATATATATATATATATATATATATATATATATATATATATATATATATGTATACATTTTACAAGAAAGCACTAAACACACATTACTGCTGTCAGCATTATAATTTATTTCGACCTAAACAGGTCTCGTAAGATGCATAACAAATACATTTGGAAAGTAAAAGTCTTATAATAAATAACGAGTCTAATTTTATTATTATTGAATGATTTTTTTTTGGTATGCTTTATGCATTATGAAATTTCTTGAACCGAAAAAAAAAGTTTATTTTCAATTGATTTTATTTGATTCATTTTGTGGTGAACTACCGCGCCTACCTATCACTAAAATTAGGAAAGACAAAAAAGTAATATCATGTGTTCCAAATTAAATACACACATAACATAGTAGTAGAAATAAAGATATAGAAGGTGGGCAAAATAGTAGTAGAAATAAAGATATAGAAGGGGGTCTAAAGACACTCAGCTAATTTCCAGAATAAATATAACTATACGTAGACGTATGGAAAATGTGTAGCCGAAATATTTACATAAATTCAAATGATTACTATATATATATATATATATATATATATATAACCTACAGACATCGATCTTTCATGCTAACGTTATCTTCAGTGCAGAAAGCTAATTCCCAACAGTCGGGAGGCGCGAACCCCGAACACAAATCGTCACTGATTTGTAGTCAAGACTCTTAACCTCTCGGCCATAGTGAACTAGTATATATATATATATATATATATATATATATATATATATATATATATATATATATATATATATATATATATATATATATATATATATATATATATATATATATATATATATATATATATATATATATATATATATATATATATATATATATATATATATATATATATATATATATATATATATATATATATATATATATATATATATATATATATATATATATATATATATATATATATATACATATATATATATATACATATATATATATATATATACATATATATATATATACATATATATATATATATATATATACATATATATATATATACATATATATACATATACATATATATATATATGTATATATATATATATATAGATAGAGAGAGAGAGAGAGAGAGAGAGAGAGCGATATATATATATATATATATATATATATATATATATATATATATCAGTCTCTTGTATCCAGGTATGGTCTTTTTTGTTTATGTAAGTATGGAAACACCACATATAACGCTTTTTACGCACAGAACACTAGTGTATTTAACAGTTATAGACATACATACTTTTCAATCAGTTTTCACAAATAATTCAGTCAAAAATTATTTTTTCTTAAAAAAGGCAGTAATTTTTGATTCTACAGAAATCTCTTTGTTAAACCCGGATATAAGAGTGCTGTCGGGACCGGAGAATAAGTCTCTTTTATCCGGGTTCGCCTTCTAACAACAACAAACAAAAGAAACCTTTTTTACGAATATTTTACGGATATAGCTGTAAGTGAAGGTCATAGAAAGACTCTTTAGAAAATTAAGCAACGTCTTTTGACTGATTTACGACATCAAACTGTCACTCAAAACGAACTATCTCATATTGGGGAGGACGGGAACGGAGAAGAAGTATCTTATAGCTGGGTTTCTCTTATATCCGGGTCCTTTATATATCGGGGTCTAATTTATAGGCATTTACACAGGCTGTAATTTTGAACCAGAGACAATGTCTCTTATATTCGGGTTTCACTTATATCCGGTGCTCTTATATCCGAGTTACACTGTATATATATATATATATATATATATATATATATATATATATATGTATATATATATATATATATATATATATATATATATATATATATATATATATATATATATATATACTTAATTAATTAATAATAAATATAAGTTTTTATCCACATACGTATACGTTTCATACTTACGGGAATCATCAGTGTAGAAGCAGATTATGCACAGGTCGCCAACCCCGGAACATCAGTTATATTTTAAAACTCAAATTCCAACGTCTTTGCCCTCACGGCCTCTGTAAACAACTCGGTAATTTAGCGAGAAGTTAATCTCTGTTAAGGTAGCTGTCGTTGAGAGTTCAACTTTTGAAAGGAACATTGCATAGTAGCCAGGCTAACAGCTGTGTAAAAACTTACTCTACAGAGCCCATTCCTATTTTTTCGGGCGACAAATTGTTCCAAGTATTCAAAACCAACTACCATTCGGTGTACGATCGTTTCTAAGTTTTTTTTAAAAATATTTTATTCTTCATTATTTTGATGTTACCAACACGTCTTCGTCAGTGCCTTTCTTAACATCACATAGAGAACTCTCTTGAAATAAAACCTCAGATATTAGTACAAAAACTTAAGACAAGTTAAAGAGTTTTCGTAGCAGGAGAGCGAATTGATTAATTAATAAAAAACATTCAACACATTCAGAGCATTCATTGCAGGTTGAATCGAGGACGGGGAAATTACACTAGAGAAAAAATACATGAAAGAAAACATACATTAATAAATAAAAAAATACAAATGTAAACAAGGATAGCATGGAACACTATTAGGATCGATCCGAATTGTTTTTGTAATTACAACAAAGTTAGGATACTATAAAATAAAATAAAATGAAATAAAGTGAAGTCAGACAAGGAATATGAGAAAGTAATATTGGGAAATAGAATGATAAAATAATGATGACTGATTGATTAAAATCAAATAAATAATATATTAATACATGCTCCGAGTTTAACATTTAAAACACACATTCCTTCTATAGAATTTGTCTATGCACATTCCAAAAGCGACACTGTTTTAGATAATTAAATAAACATTAGCTATGTTTTAAAAGCATGTGTCAGTGAATTCTACTTCCAATAAGAAAATAACAGAAAATATTCTCATATATATATATATATATATATATATATATATATATATATATATATATATATATATATATATATATGAAGCAATCCAACAAAAGATATAAGCGTCAACTAACATCTTATAATTAGTGAAACATCCGGATAAAAACTGAAGCTCAATATACTGGATAGAGCATTAATATTATGATATAAAATGAAGTAATAAAATAAGGTGTCAATCAAATGTTATTAGAATTCAAAGTTTAAGCTAAGTATCTTAAAGTCCTTTACTCATGAGTTTTCAAACGCGGAAGCCTCTTTGTAGCTTAATGGTCATATATATATTTTCATAACTGACTATATATATATATATATATATATATATATATATATATATATATATATATATATATAGTAAGTTATGAATATATATATATATATATGACCATAAAGCTACAAAGAGGTTTCCGTGTTTCATCCGCAATGGAATAGTCATGCTAAAATGCATTGAGTTGATTTAGCCGAGTTATTTTATATACACGTCTATCTAGTTAACCAATCAGATTCTCTGTTGTTCTCTTAGCCAATCGTTGGGCTTCTCACAAACAAAGGTTCGGTTGATTTTACTTTCTAATTTCTATTCTATTGTTCTGTTGTCTATAGGATGACGTATCCCTGTTTCTTTTGTGTTCTCTTAGCCAATCGTTTGGCTTCTAACAAACAAAGTTTCGATTAATTTGACTTTATTTTCTTATTCTATTTTAGCCTCGCGACTTCCTCCGAGGATGAAACGCGGACGCCTCTGTTTAGCTTAACTGTCATCAATATATTTTCATAACTTACTACCAAGCTCTAATCACGTATCGAGCACTGTGTAAGTAAATGCTGAAAATTGTTACATACAAATATATATCCTTATAACATTTTATGTTGATAAATAAAATAATATATATATATATATATATATATATATATATATATATATATATATATATATATATATATATATAGTTGTACGGCGAAATAGCTGTCTATGAAAATATGTATAATACAGTATTTACTTAATTTTCATAGACAGCTATTTAGTCGTACAACAATTCGTTGATAATAAAATCAATCCCCGGAAAGAATAGGTTTACATAATATTTTGTGTCAGTTTACGAAGATTAAAACTAAAATGTATTATATCTGGAATCCGTAATGGAAGTAATTAGATCATTTTGACCATATAAAGATGTCAAATGTTTGGGATTTAAGCTAATAGGCCATGAAAAGAAATTGAAATTAAGGGAATATTACTGAATTTGTGTCTAACAAGTACAGCTCAAGTATCATGCAAATCTGAAATTTGTTATTGTTAAATGAGAAATCACGATCATATAATTGTTTAGATAACTTATTTAACTAGGTCTACTAGTTAGTGTTCACATTTCATCTAAGGTGTATGTTCATATATACCCCCCCTATATTTGAGATCCCTATTTATTAAACAATTTTAAACTAAATATAGCCTATAATACTAACCCTTACGTCTCGCAGCAGCGCTCGAAAAATTATAATGACTGGCTAAATAGTTTGGACGTTTATAATCATATATATATATATTATATATATATATATATATATATATATATATATATATATATATATATATATATATATATATATATATATATATATATATATATATATATATATGTATATATAATTAACTTGTTACAAATATCCAGGGGGTATAAATCCGAAGAAAGTTGAAACCGGGTTTATGAGAGTGCTCAATGGAAATTCAGAGCAAAATATATTTTTTGTTGGTGATTTTCCATTAATTGCGACAAAATATATGCTGTTTCATTAGCGTCCATATGCCTAAGATTTTAAATTCAACCCCAACCGGAAATTGAAGAGGCATATGAGGTAGGGGGACGAAGATGGGGCTCAGCCTATAGCGAGGACAGGAAAAGAAGGACGGGGAGACCCCAACAAGTGATATTTCAGAAAGTTGAGTGGGGTGATCTCTAGTGTATGGGCCATCGTGACCTCAATTTCAACCAGGGCGGAGGGCAGGGTGGGTTTAATTTAATAATGAGAATAGAATTATAATTATAAAGATATAACTGTCATTTCTGTTGTAATAGGTGATTATCGTGTAGATTAACATGTTTGATAATTTTAATTTAGGGTATTAATTGCTACTTTTGCATTTGTTTTTAATATAATTATTTATGGCTTGTATAATGAGCTCAGTAACGGTAGCGAATTTTGTTGTGATAATATTTTTAATTGTGATTATATTATACTAAAATTAATACTAGTGAAATTATTATATAAAAGAAGTTTAATGGTGTTACTATTTTAGTATTAATAAAAACAATTACAATAACAATAATAATAATAATGCCAATCATACCTACGATAGTCGCAGTGACAATAATAATAATAATAATAATAATAATAATAATAATAATAATAATAATAATTATTATTATTATTATTATTATTATTATTATTATTATTATTATTATTATTATTATTATTATTATTATTATTATTATTATTATTATTATTATCCTGTTACTTGTGAAGTCATTGGGCGAAATAAGTCTAAAAGTGATGGTAGGCTTTTATAGTTCTACTACCAATAATAAAGACTAAGCGCCAGTCAATAATTAAGTGTTCAAGATAGTAATTGAAGGATTAAGTAATTGAGATTAGATTAATCTAAGTGATATCAGAGTTAATAGCTATCACAGTTATGGGTTCAGGTGGGAGATGATTTTGGTAGAATTTGTAGTATGACAGAGGCTATTGAGGCTGAGAATTATAGGTAATACTTACAGATTTGATGTTATTGATGGTTTAGTGGTGTGGTTGTATATTTATAGATTCATCGGGACTTGTTGGGGGTGGGGTTGGGTGGTAAATTTGGGTGGATGGGTAGGGGGTTGTAATGTGTTTTGAAGAAGTGTATAATGGGGGGGGGTTATGTAATCATTCATTTTCACATTTTTTTCATTTTTAAATATGTGGGGGGTTTGTGTGGGGTTAAGGTGGGGTATGTGGGTTGCTAAGGAGGTTGAGTCTACTATGTTTACAGTTGATAGATGTCTCTTGTTTTTTATTCAGGAGTTCATTTCTGTCTTTAAAACGTATAATTTCCAGTGTTTCATTTAAACATAATCTACATGGTGAGTTCATTGATTTGCAGGTTCTAGATTTTTAAAGATTTTCCACTTTATTATGGGAGTTTCTTTTTTTGTTTTTATTTTGTGGTAGTGTAGTGAAAGTCCAGTTTTGCCAGGATGGTCAGTGTTGTTGAAAGAGAGTTTGTGGTTGTAGAATCTTTCCTGGCAACTTCAAGGAAAGATTCTATATATAAAATATTTGTTATTGTGTGTGTATATCTTCACTCAAGTCATAGAATAAATAATAGGGTAGACAAGAATCACAATTTGTTATGCAGCAGACGAAAATCTCTGAAAAAATACGAATCATTGTTTTCTTATCTCGATATTGTTGATATTCTTGCTGGACCTCCTTTCTGCTCGACTAAACAAGTTATGAGGCGAAAGTACGTCTTAAGTTAAACAAGCATCTGTGTTGTCTATGTGTAAAATGCAACCGGTGTTTGTTTGTTAATCATCTACTGTTGAATGTCTACGTTTGTAGGCATGGTGTGAGTAGTAGGTTTATGGGTTTATATAGCCATCCTTACTACCTGAAACAACCAATACAGAAGCGATGCGGTTGAGAATTACGCTAATCTTACTTCAATTTCAAATGTTATTGATTGTCCCTCGACATAAAGAGAGGACAATGTATATAAATTAACACATACACACATGTGTTTCATGCAAAATCTACAATCATCATTATGGGAAGAGGCAAACCCTGCTGGTCCTACGGTACGAACTCCAACACGAAAGTCATATTTGATTGGGCACGCACCAATGTGTTCACTACGCATTTCCGTAGAAATGGGGCAGTACATTAACGTCTAAATAGCAAATCCGGCGGCCATATCAGCAAGCCGTCAAGAGAACTCAATAGGCGCCTCTAAGAGTATTGGATTACGCTATAAATAACGGCTAATACATATATATATATATATATATATATATATATATATATATATATATATATATGACGCTCGTGTGTATGTGTGTGATCTTTGTGTGTTCGCTATAGAAAGAAAGGTTAGATCATCTACATAATACGTTACCCTCTATCTACTGAGTAAATACGTGCCCCCACCTCTAATTGCCTTATGGGGGCAAGACTCCTTAACACTTTAAATATGCATATCTAATTTGTATTAAATTCAAACTATACATATAAGACATTTATTCAGAGAGTTTTCAAGCCCATTAACTTCATCCGACTATATAAATGTGTGTAACGCGAAGAGCAGTGTAAACTAAGAAGGACATTGATGTTATGAACGTTGTTATATAGTCAATTGTGATCCTTTTTCAATCCTGAGTAACGGCGGGACTTCCTGCTAGTATCAATATATATATATATATATATATATATATATATATATATATATATGATAAAAAATTGAAATAGTGTTCCGACGTAATGGAAAATTAAAAAGAGAAAACCAAAACATATCATTTATGTATTCATCAACGATTCGTCTTTATTTCTAGACTTCCTCAGGATGATTGTCTGAAAAAAGTAATACACAAATACAAAATATGTTAAACAATTGTAGTAGGATCTTAAATGGCCTTTTAGGATCAACTCCTCCATATACATCTATAGATGTATGTTTATATAGTTAATATATATATATTTATATATATATATATATATATATATATATATATATATATATATAATACACACACCCACATATATATATATATATATATATATATATATATATATATATATATGTATATATATGCGTGTGTGTGTGTGTTTCTGTTTATCTATCTTTGCTTATTAGTATTCTGCTTCTTAAATTTCAAGTAATGCTTTCCCTCTTATCTTGTAAGCCGTTTTCGTTAGAAAACTCATTTCCTTTATATAAAGCTTCATCTCCTTTATCTTATTATTTGTCCTAATCTCCTCCATCCTTCTCTTGCTGCCATGCACTTTCATATTTTCTACCTCATTCTTATTTTATTTCCTTCTTTCTTTCTCCCTGATTTCGATTTTTTCTTCTTTCCGGCCCTGTCATGCCAGTCTGTGGTATTGTCTTTTAATACATCCATCTTCTGATTTTTGTTCTTCTTCTTTCTCTTTTCTCTTCTTCTTCTTCTTCTTCTTCTTCTTCTTCTTCTTCTTCTTCTTCTTCTTCTTCTTCTTCTTCTTCTTCTTCTTCTTCTTCTCTATATGCCCCATCCCCTTCCCGAACGAAACGTCGGCTTATTTAGTTGAAGGCGCGCCATTCATCAACAATGCAAGGACTTAAATTGTGACGCTGAGTTATGACCATCCGGGCATTTCGCGGAGAACAGCACGATTTGCATTTTGGGAGCGCGCGGGGTAAATGGCGCTTACGCGAGAGAGCGCGTCATCAGTGGCTTCACCTTTCGTTTACTCGCACGATCATGCACACATGACAAAAGGGATGTAGTTTTCGTAATCAGTAATTTCGTTCTTTTCCGCGATTGGTCATAGCTTCCATGTTTACATACATAATAGGGAGAAAAGAGATATATAGAATGTGAGAGATAGAGAGGTTGAGTTAAAATGAATCGATATAGTGGGTGTTATAGAACAACAGAAGAAAATGAGAGAGGAAAAGAGAACAACCGGAATATATATATATATATATATATATATATATATATATATATATATACATATGTAAAGGAGTAAGGCTACCAAAATTTGTTAAAAGTGTTCTTCAACATCTATTAATTATTTTGTTATTTTATCATTTTATCATTTTATATAGCACGTTTAATGCGGTTGTCCGCTCTCATCAGATATGTAAATTCATTTGAAGATATGTCTTTTGACTTGAAAGATTGTTGTTTCATTTGAGGAAATCTGTTATATGTATGTATATATATATATATATATATATATATATATACATATACGTATATATATACACATATATATACATATATATATATATATATATATATATATATATATATATGTATATATATATATATACATACATATATACCTGTATAGAGAGTATCACATATATAAATAGAAAGACGTGTGCTTAAGGTAAGGACCCAATGATAGGTAGAAAAAGAGACGAAAATAAGCAATTCTAAAGAGAGATGGGTGAGAGAGAAGAGAATAATATGTATATAAAGAAAGAGAGGCGAACATAGACATACATACATAGAAAGTTAGCAAGACAGGAAATAGAAATAGATATAAATGATTTGATAGATACACACCTATAGTAAGAACAAGAGAGATGGAGAGAGATAAAGAGAGGAAAAGGATGATAGATCAACAACAACATACATATACAGAGCGTTATAAAATAATTAGTAATACAGGTTATTTAATTAATCAAATAATTGATTGACTTTTTTGCATTCTGTAAGAGAGCGTTGTTGAAAACAATAGTCCACAACTTATTACTGTATTGGGCAAGTCTTTCAGCTGTCAAGAGCAGCATGACAGTCTCAACCTTTTATCTGGTTCACCCATCTCTTTGGTTGTTGTTCTATTAATGTTTCTTGAATGGACTCTTCTTTATGTGATTGATTTACATAGCTGGAGTCTTCTAGCTGGAAACATGTCGAAACAACGTTAATCTCTTTTTTTGAATAACGTTTATGATGAATCTGTGAATATAAAACCTCTTTCTGATATCCGCATTTCTTACTCTATCTCGCAATGTTATCCCAATAATATAGTGTGGTCGCTAGAAAAGCGGTACATTTGTTAAACAGTAACTTATTTTACAAAAAATAATTTTCACGAAGTTTTTAAAGACTAATATTAATACACTCATAGATGACTAACTTTTGTCATGTAATTCGTAGACGTTAATAAACCAGCCGCAATAAAATTTAAACCAAAAAATGTAAGTAATAAAATCTACAACCTCTTATTGTTCCCGCTATTCTAGCGACCACCCTGTTGTTTTTAAACATTTCCTTTCAGAGACATCGACCTTATTCTTATGCTAAGCCAGTATAATGCATCTTCCTAAACCATATCAAAAAATATAAACTATTAATATTTTTAAAGTCTTAACTACAGAAAATTAAGAAACAATAAAGAAAGAGGGTGATAGCGTGAGGTAAAGATAAAAACACAGGATCTATTAATTAATTTAGACGGTGTAACACAGAGATAGAAACATAGAGATCGAGCAAGAAAAAGAAGAGTGAAGTATGCACACGGATATTAATATACAGAATGTTATATGTAAATAGACAGGCGTGAAATGATGTAAATAAATAATGATAAGGACAGAGAAACAGAGAGAAGTAGGATGATAAGTAAAAAAATAACTTTACTTGACAAAAATATATAAGCAATATCTATTGAGGAAGATGGAGAGAAGTCGGGAGATAGGAGAAAACGACAGGAGGAGAGATGTATAATGCACTCGATAGAAAAAATATATAGATCGGTAGATATAAAGATATACAGAGAGAATAGAGAGGGAAATAACGTATTCAAATGATCGAAGATACTAACAGAAATAAATGTGAATGTATTAGAGGGACCATTTTACTACATTTACCGTAAAATAGTAGGGAAACGAAAACATATAGATTTGCGAATGTAATGTGTAGGCTGGTATTTGATGATACTTAAAATTCAAGGCTGAAGGGTTTTTGACAGGTTGTGATTAAGAAAATTCAGTGGGTAAATTATAAATGAAAATAATTTGTGTTATACAATATATGAGTTAGTAAATGTCATGTATAAGATGAGGCAGACCTTTTTACATCCGTAAGTCTAAATTAATGGTTTTGACAGGTTGTTATTTACCAGAAAACTTCAACTAAGTACCTGTGATTCGTTGTTTAAAAATAATGTGTAAAAATTAAAACAGATGTTCATTCATATGGTAAACTTATTGGAATACGTTTTGAATTTTTTCCGATAAGGATTAATAATTTGTATTATTTGAATGACTCGAACTACTGTTCTCATATGTGGTGATATACTCATAAAGCTTAGGCCGATGTAACCTCCGACCATCTCCTGGGCACATCTTGTAGAACTCGGGAATCCTGATGTCGAACCCCAGAACCTGTACGGAAATTAAAACACAACGTTTATTTAATCGACGGGCGTTGCTTGCTCACGTTCCGTCAGTCATTACCGAGTAGAAATCTTAAGTAATTAATCATTGTCTTCCTCGTATCGCCCATACTGAAGATTGAACCGTAACCCGCCAGAAGACTGTCACTTAAAACTGTTTTACACTTAGAACGTATATCCGTTGCGCCATGGATATTTGCTGTGGTCGACAAGATGCACATGAACATGGTCGGAGGTTACATCGATGGAAACGTTGTGAGAATAACATCTAATATAAGACAGTAGTCTTGATGATTCAAATAATACTGAATGGAATATGATAAACACTTATTTGATTTCTACAAGTGAGAACGTCCCCTGCTTTGCTCTTATCCAATTGATAAATAGGTTTGAGAGTTATCAATAAAAGTGAAACAACATAAAATACATATTGTTTCGCGTCTTCCTTGTGTTCAAACTTGCTGGAAAAAATACTGCCTGTAATGATTAGACGATATATAGCCGAAATATAGCAAGTTGAATATTTTTCTAGATAATGGAATCCTTACGTGTTAGAAGCGAATCATTTCAATGTAATAATGACTACTTGACGCATTACCATAAGAATGTAAGTGACACACAAATATTAGAATCGACATTACACTATCAACAGTTGACGGTACGTTCGCGTTACACACTTACGTTTACTAGTTCAGAAAGTAATAGGGGTCAACGTTATCCGTTTTACTGTATATGTTTCATTGAATCCTGAAAAAGGGAAACTAAGCCCCTTAATACACTTTTCCAATGTGCAATTAAAACAGTAATAACGATCACTAATTAACTAACTTTATATGATTTAAGTAAACTGTCTACCCATAATTTTTACATCTTAAAAATGTCCATGTCTTATTATTTTTAAGATTCCCACATGTTCTCATTATATTCATGCGTATATTGTTATAAATATTGACTTTAATTTCTACTGTGATTCTATTGAGCATTTCAACTATCATTTGTCAAAAATTAAAATAATTAAACATCATCAAAGAAAGATCGCATGTCCTTTTAACTATATATATATATATATATATATATATATATATATATAACTTCTATTTTTGCTCTTTTTTACATTGAGCTCTCAGACTAAAGATTTCTTATAGAAATTCCTCTTACTATATATATATATATATATATTCCGAAATATAAGATTAATGTGAAAAACAAAAAATATTAATTAATCTCGCATTGTCAATGGCTTACATATCAATTTTATTATATATATTTATATATATATATATATATATATATATATATATATATATATATATATATATATATATATGTTTCAATTAATAACATCTGTTTTTAGTTTATTTAACTTAAAAATTCAGCACATCTTGTGAAAGTAAAATTTAGAATATTATTTAATACTGAAAGATCCCAGAAGCAGAACCACTTCTTCAGACGACTGTTTTCACAACGTTCCGACCAATGGAGGAACGAGAAAGCTTCAATGTTGATTAAATAAAGGGTTCCGTTCGGAATTCCGTAAAGATTCCCGAGTTCGACAAGACGCACCTGAACAAGGTGTAAGGTTACATCGCACGAGCCGTTGTGAGAATAACATCCAAAAAGGGAACTGTCGTCTTAATAATCCAAATAAGAAAATTCTCAATCATCATCTTAATAAATCCGAATGAAAATATCGATATAGTATTATTTATCTGATAATTTTATAGAAGACCGTGTATTCTATTAAAAAGCATATAATTTAAACTCTTATATTAGTATAAAAATAGATTTTAACTTCACTTTCGCGTAGCATTTTCTACTAAAATCTTTCTTTTAAATATTTTATTTTTATTTCATTCGGAGCGTCCATTGTTATTACTCTGTGACAGTGTATCGTAGAAAAACAGTAGTATGGAGATACAATTAAATAACCTAAACACCTTGTATAAGTTTTAATATATATTATATTCTTATTAATTAAACACTGAAAATGTCATTAAGATTGGAAGTATTCTCTGACTATTTAAAGTGTGTTGGTTTGTAAGGTGGAACACTCCCAATTTCAAAAACATTTAGTAGATTTCATCGCTATTCTTGAACACTCTACTTAGCAAACAAAAACAGTATACACTAGACGTTCTACTCATTTGGCCTTTTGGCTAAGATCAAAGTGTAGTATCTGTTCCGATGTTTACTGCACCCCATAGACTGGTATTGTCTTGGCCTTCGGGGCTTGATTTACGCCGGTCTATGGGTCTGTCCTGTGTAGTTCTAGGAGGTCCACCCTCCCAGGCTTCGCCTCCCCTCTTTGGGGAGGAGTAAGTTTATAGCTTACTGCCTGAGGCGCCCCTACCGGGGAATGCCGACGCGGCTGCTCAGGCAATTTTTAAACCCCACTTTCCCGACCCGACCTTGGGTCACATCTTACTTGTTGGAGTAAGATAAAAACTGGCCTTGTGCCTAACTCCTGGAGAGGAGTAAATCAATACTCATTAAGATCAAAAATGAAACAATCAACAAAATAAATTTTAATAATAGTGCCACTATCCTTAAATGCTTTTAAGATTAACATAGTACTCTATTCTTATAGTAAATAAGACGTCATTTCCCGGAAGAAAAACTATCACACCTACAAATGTCCTAGCATTGCTGATCTTCGCTGATAACTACCCCTGATTATGAATTCTGAAGGATCCAAAAGTACTCGGTGAAACAGCGATTATGGCGGATACATCGGTAAGTTCCTGCCAGAAGCAAGAACATTCATTAGAAAATAAGAAAAAAATCAAGACAAACGTATATAGACAACATTTTTCTATTATTTAATGAAATATGTTTAAAAGTAAATGCTGCCCAAATATACTTCATTTAGTTATCTGTCTGTTCGGCTTTTTTCGGTCGCCTTTAATAGACGTATCTCCATTAACTTCCCAGGTCTGTATACTCCACTAATATTTGTAATTTCAATCGCCGCTTGCAAACAATCTTAAAATGTAGTACTAATCGTAATCAGTCGCGAATTGTGTGCGAGATATACCACTGGATATTTACTTCATAATATATACTTTTAGAAGGTGCGACACTATCTTTAGGCAGGAGTTAATCTCATTTAATTCGCGACGAACAATAGATCCCTTATTTATAAGTCCCTATTCCGAAAGCAGCCATATTTTTTTCATTCATAAATATCTTACATGCGAAATATGTTCATTTTTTGTCTTGGATGTAAGATGACTCTTTCGCTAGAAATACATTTGGTTAATTATTATTTTTTAGATGTTTGTAGATTTATATTTCATTTGAAAGCTTCTAACACTGTCTATCAGTCTATTCCTTATGCCATGAACCCGAAATACTTGTTTATATGTTTACGAATACATAACACACTAACCAAATGTAAAAAGAGTGTAATAGGTTAAACCTCTAGTAAAGATATAAATCACCCGGATAAAAGATATGTAATATTTTCTGCGTCGATTTTACAATTTGCTCATGTATATCTACACGTATGTTAGTCGCTCAAGTGTGTTATTATCAGCATAACCATTCGTCAGTTGTTAAATATCCAGAACGATAAGCGTATCAAAGATGCTCTAACACTAAAATGTAGTGTCTAATCTATTATGGGGTAACGTTATTTGTAACGGATAAGAGAAGGTATGAAAATCGGATAACTAGCACCTAAATAATAATTCGCACCGTACTTCCCTCAAACTGTAAGGTTTTGCAATTGATCCCTAAAGATTCTGCAGGAACATAGATGCTCTCACAGTAAATCCAGCTCCTGACCTTCTCGTGGTAGAAATATTTTCAACATACATGAGAAGGGATCAATTTCGTGTTATAGTCGCCTGTAAATCAATTCATAAACGTGATTCCTCGAAACGCTAAGTTTTCACAAAGATCCTTAAAGGTTTCGAACGAAGTGTTATTTTATAAATCTTAAACGCAATATATAAATCGTCATTTTCATTTAAGAATCTCAATTTCGTGTTTTGTTTTAATAGAAAGTTCGATCTATATTGAAGTGATTACGTAGCAAGAGACAGCCACATGGTTTACATCAGGAAATGCTTACTTTTATCAAATGGCCTTCGAAAATAACATTTTCTTGTCCCATTTAGTGCTTCGCAGAAGATTTTGCCTTGTTTAGACTCATGTATTTTTGGGGATTGCAACTAAACGATAAATAAATAATGTACGGATGACGCAATCACCTGTTTTCGTTCTGCTTACAATTATATTATGTTTATATTATATTGGTTAGTTATGTTTTATTTTCACGATTTACTTTAAATTTTCTGTAAATGATGACGTATTATAAATGAACAGTAAGAACATGTGAGACATACCGAACAATTTGACAAAAGATTGTTACATTTTACTTAAACCAGTAATACAAAAATATATACTATTATATTTACCACGTGAACTACGACGAAACAAAATTAGAAATAAATTGTATACAATCCTATTTTTTCGCAAGGTTTTCCGTAGACATGAAATGTATTATAAGCGTTGATAAATTGTAAAATATTGCGAAACGCTGGTCTAAAAGAACGATCGTTTTGATTCAAAATATCAGAGTTGATATGAAATTGTCAGCCAGGTCCATTGCTATCCATTAGGTCGAGGAAAACTCTGATGTAAATGATCACCGGACATATTCCCTGGATATCTGGCCGGGATATTATCATCGAATTAAGTTATGAAATTGAAAATGTTTTCCATTTTGCCACGCCTTATTGCAGGTATATACACATATATGTACACAGGGTATTATATTTATGTTAGCATTTGATTGTAATAGTGAAAATCGAGACTAAAGAATTAAAGCAAATGGAGATTGATATTTTGGATTATTTGGAGTATTCGCTCTACTACTTTAAACTTGGTTGCCATCTTCCTGAACGGATGTAAGTTCCGACTTTCTTCAGTGACATATTTTCGCACTTCGTAATCTTTACAAAAAATTGTTATTTTCATCTGAATCTTTGATATAATCCAGGGTTCAGTTAAAACTTTCGTATGCGTTCTTTCATTCAACAATATGCACATGAAGAAGGTCAGAGTTAACATTGGTCGAAATATTGTAAGATAACAACAGTAGTCAAAATTATCCAATCACTGACTAGTCGTTCGGCGATTATAGACTTGCTACGTCTAGAAACACTGATGAATCGTAGATTTGGATGGCTATAATGATGACATTTTTTCTGGGTATTATTCTATACTTCTATCCCTTTCTCTTTTTCTCCGTGTAAAATTAAGATAACACTCTATAATCTCCATACGGGTTTATGTGCGTGAAGGACTGAAGGACCCATCCCCCTTTTTTCAAAGAATGATTTGTTGCCTTGATAATGAGTTTATCCAGTATGAAATGCAAAAGATCAAGAAGAAAGAAGACGAGGATCGTTCTTGTCCGTCTGTGCGTGTGTGTGCGCATGAGCCTCTGTTTGTTCACGTACAGAATGATACAATGAAGAAGAAGAAGAATGCAATTATTGTGAACTCAAGATAGAATGAGTGTAAAATATGTAGCGTCGGCTGAGACAAGGTCAGTTTTATTTGCATTGTCTTTGTACAGAAAATATTCTGAAGCTTTGCTGGTTACTTTTTTTTTACTATATTCCCGTCAATGTAGTCTCTACTAATTTTTAAGATGTATTCTTCATCTAGTCATGTTGTTTATCGTATTCAAATAACACTGCATTTGATCATTTATTTACGCTTTCGTTTCTAGTTAAATGCGGTAAATTGTTTTTATAACGTTATGCATAATTGGTTTACCGTTTCGTCTCTTTGTACACAATGACTACATTTGCTGATTTGTGCGTCTTATCTGTCTTGGATATTGCGTAGTTGGTTTACATCGACTTGTCAATTATGTTCCCGTTTCACGTTTGAAATGTTTGCTTTTTAGCTGCCTACATGTTTTCTCGTGAATACTCCCTTTAGTTACTATTCTAGATAGTGCCTTTATTAGTGACTCTTCCGATGTTTGCTCCCTCGCATTTTCGCACTGTCACTGTTTGCTGTGTGTGGTGCTACACTCTCTTCTGTCGTATTAGTTATGTATCTATTTAAATACGTAGTCTACGATATATCCCATGCATATAAGACGTATTCTTACTCTAATACTTTTTACATAAAGTCTTTCTACAGCATCTTTCGGATGTAGTGCATTAGGTGCATTAAGTATATAAATTCTCTCAGAGCCTCTGTGGAGCTTATTAGCGTGATACTACATGATTCGGTTTCAAGAAGGTTACTTGTTCGCATCTAGTAAAAGATTTTTTTATCTTCCTTGCATGTTATTTTTTCTTTTTTTGTAATTGTGTCCCTTGTACACATCAGACGAAGTCCTTATTATTCGACGTCATACATTAACACAGAGATGAGGCAAATCCGGACACTGTAGATAATTTTACAAAGTGATACATTCAACCACCACCTTACATAGATAGAGAGACTGGAGCATACCCTTGATTATCTCATGTTTCATTTCATGTCTAATCCTTCAGCGATATCAGCACTGTACACAGTTACCAGTTTTATCTAGATCCAAGGATCACGGATTGTCTACAAGACTAACCGGCAAGACACCTCGAGATGAAACGAAATATTAAATCTCTTTCATGTCTTACTATTTGATGGTGGCATTTTCTTTGTTGTTTTATTTTACTTCAGTCGAAGTTTTCAGAAATGAAGGGCCCCCTTCCATGGCTAACACTTAATCTCTATATGAGATACATCAATA
>OY744524.1:32586402-32601402 GCA_963556195.1 Sepiola atlantica | reverse complement strand
ACTTACGGTTGATTGGGTTAGAAGTTTAAATAATGGTAATTCATAATTCAGTTTTTTGAAGTATTTGATCGTGAATTATTATTTTCTTTAAATTTATATTGGATAAAGATCAGTTTCAAGATGAATCGAATTGGGTTCTTTTCTTTTTTACATGCAATTTTTAAAGTTTTCTAATGCTTTGTTTTAAATATTTACAATATCGTATGGTCAACATGTTTTGATATTTTGAATAACTTTAGTAAAGGTGTTTTTTTGTTTACAAGAAATAATACATTTACACCAAGCTTTATAATAAAGTAATGGATTTATTATATTCCGTGATCATTAATTAATAAATCCTGAAAAATTCATTAAAATTGGTTGATTTCCTGAATTTTGATGGATTATTTAGTGAATGGAGAAGTCGAAATGCCTTCTTATTGTTATTACTACGGTCCTTGTTTTGACACGGAAGTCAGTGACGTCATTTTCTAGCTAACCGGCCTGTAGTAACTCTCGGTGGCCACGGGTAAACGGTATCTTTACGTGAGGAAGAGCGAGTACAGGTTGTGTGTATATATACATGTGCGTGAGGGAGTAAATGTTAAAAAGAAAAAAAATGTACCAAAAAGACATATTTCTCTACCCAACATTTAGACTCAAGTGTGTGGAAAAGAAAAAAAAGCAGTTGCCTAATACTGGCACTTGAAACGGAACCGAAGTCAATAAAAAACGATTTATTACAATAAAAAAAATGTATACGCATCTTAACATTTTACGTATTGCACACATACATTATATATGAAGAAAACATAGAAGAACAACGTTCAAACATGGCTTCCTTCGCTAAAGAGCGCAATCAAAAATGCATATTAGCACTTTTGACGTACGCGAAATACAATCGATCAATTGTACTTTATTTTTCCTATTGAAAGCTTTTGGATGGCGTTTTTCGTTTCAAAACTTAACCGACTGCACGCGCTTTCGTATATTTGTTTCGTTCATATGAATTCCCAACTGAAATGTTGAGAATGTTATATTTTCTTGCCGATTGAGACACTTTTAGGAACAGTGCAAATAAAAAAAAATCAAATGTATCAAAATATAGCGTTACAGGGCCACAAAATAAGAAGAAGTGTTCATATTAAATTTAGAATAACCAATCTAACAACTAAAGTTAGGTATGTGTTCATGTATATATATATATATATATATATATATATATATGGGGTAAAGCACACGATAAGTCATGAAAATGAAATGCCGTGGTAGCCAAAATGTTTGAAAAAAGACAAACGGAAAAAAGGTTTTAATGCAGGAGAAAAAAAAACAAGAGATTTTACCGGTTTCGTTTGTATTATTGAACGTCTCCAGAAAAAGTGATATATATATATATATATATATATATATATTTATATATGTATAAAGATCAGGAATACGAATGTGTTTATTTATATATATATATATATATATATATATATATATATATATGTGTAGAAAATAAAAATAGTATTTCCATTACTATCATTTTTTATATATATATATATATTTATATATATATATATATATATATATATATATATATATATATATATATATATATATATATTCAGGAAAAGAATGAAAATGTTCCGACGTGATGGAAATTAAAAAGGAAAACAAAATAATATTATTTATGTATTCATAAACGTTTCGTCTTTATTGTAAGACTTCCTCGGGATGATTATTTGGAAGAAAACATCATAAAATGCACATACTTTATTGGCGCTGGTTAAAAACTACGGCCGTTTTGGGCAGAATTAATCGAAATATGAGATACCATATTGATGGTGGAAGTTGTTAAGCATAGTATAGCACATCTCATATCCATCTGCCCCTCCCCATTTTCATAATTGGAGTAAATATAACAGCGAAATATTCGCCACCCATAGCCTTTCCGCATTGATTGTAACAGTCCTGCTACATCCTATTAAAGTTTACACTCTCACCATTGCTTACAAATCGCCAAAATAATCATCCTGAGGAAGTCTAATAATAAAGACAACACATTGATAGATACAAAAATAATTTGTTTTTTCTTTTTTCAATATATATATATATATATATATATATATATATATATATATATATATATATATATATTTGTAAAAAAATAGACTTATTCACGGACTTATGTTTCGCTGTTATACAGCTAATAAGAGTGGATGACTTTGGCGAGAATCGACCCCGAACTGTCTATGGATAAGTATACATGTTTGTATGTATGTATATATATATATATATATATATATATATATATATATATATATACATGTATATATAAGCTTCTCAAATATTAGAGAGCGACACCATAATAATTATCTGGAATTTAGATTAATTCGTCACTATAAGATATTAACTGTAACTATACCCTAATAAAATAGTAAAGTAAATAATATGTGTATATATGTATGTATGTATATATATATATATATATATATATATATATATATATATATATATATACACACCCACATATATACAAAACGGTGAGTACATTTTTTTTTTGGTCGCTTAATATATTACGAATACTTGCGATTAGTTTAAAAGTTGAACAATGGTTAATAGACGTCAATAAACAACTATTTCCTTAAATTGTACTTTTTTCGAGTATTTTCGATGGCATTTAAGGGTAATAATATTGGAACTATTTCCTTTTCATGAAATTCATTTTTTCAAATTTCATTTAATTTAATCAATATTCATTAAACAGCAATTGCAGACGATTCTCTTAATTTCAATTTCTTTTTAAGACACTTTTAACTTAAGCTTTACATTTTTGACATATTCTACAATAAACAATCATCTATTCTATTTTGATTCAAATTAGATGAAGGATACTAGATATGAAGTACATTATAATAATATATGTTGATTTTATATATGTTTGAAGTTTTCCAACAGTAAATAATAAATAAAGGAAGTCAAGTCGAGGGTTGGTTTAACAAGTGTATTAACAAAGTAAGAAAGTGACTAGCACTTGGCTAGACAGTTACAAGACTGTGCTTTGTCTTCTCTGTGTCTCTGGTGACTCGCACTATTTGTAGTGACAACCGGTGCAGTTTCTCCTGTGTAAGAACGGCCGGTGTAACATTATCAATCAAGAAAACATAAAAGCAATGCAAATCGATCGACAGGGTGAAGTCAAGATCGATCTGCTCTTGTAAGAGCCGTCGCTTTGTACATCTCCAAATGCTTGCCAAGTACTTGGTAGGCGTATCGAACATTCACCTTCATGGAAAATAAAATGCTCCTCAATAAATCGCGAGTTACACTGTCCGACCACATATGTAATAGCCACATTCGAACGCGCTACGGAATCACGCCGATTGAAGGTTAAAACCTATAATGAGATGGGTAGACATCTTGCACAATGATCTACGTGAAACGGTATTCACCCGGAACGACTCTGTGACTTGAAGTGAATTGTTTCAAAATTAAATTATCTTCAGTGCACATATAAATACATTTAAAACATTTGCATTCGTTTTATGGTTTGAAGAATTTTAACTGGTAATTATTATTACATAATAAAAGAGAGTCATGTTATTGTTTAAAAATAATTAAATTGCTACACTGTTAAATAAATCAAGAAGAAACATTTTTTTTGTTAACATAGTTTACCCCAAACAAGGCAGGCCGCCACTGTAGACGTAAGCGGCTACTAGGAAGAAAGAAAAGGTAGAAGGTTGGGGGGGGCAACCTAAATTGGGATCTGCGCAGCGAGATGTCTGTTTACATTAGTTTTAAATTTCTGAATGTCAGTACCGTCGGGGAAACAGGTGGAAGGGAGAGAGTTCCAGAGGCAGCAGCACGAGTAAATAAGCTATTTGAGTAGAAAGCTCTCCGGCATCTGGGGACCTCCACAGTGATTGGATGGGATTTAGCCGATTGTCTAGTTGGTCTAGTTAACTTGCGTCGTGGGGGCACCAGAGCAGCCAATTCATCGGAGCACAATCCATTGAAGTATTTGCAAAACAAGCACAAGGATGCTACATTGCGGCGATGAGACAGGGGCTGGAGCTTGGTTGACAGTGAGGGACCTATTAGGTTGGCGACTCTTTTTTTGACCTTGTCAAGGAGGGAGAGACAAGTAGATGATGCACCAGCCCAGATGTGGCAACAATACTCCATGCATGGGCGGATGGTGGCTTTGTAGAGATACAGGATAATGTCAGGTGTGGGGAGTTTACTAGCACAGTAGAGGGAGCCAACCTTCTTTGCGGCATATTCGTTGTATTTATTACTAGATTATTTAGCTTGCAATAACAATTATTTTTTACGGCAGAAGAAAGAGTTATTACTTTCTTAAAAGTATTGACAATGCTAGCCATTTATTATTTCGAAAATAATATTATTACTTACTGTTTAGTAAATAATGCAGATGGATGTAGAAAACACCGTGGAATTTCCAAGGGGGGGGCTGCTAGTGCATACACTAAAACTGGAACCGGTCGATATTAGTTTTGAAACTATGTACGCTCATTAAATACGAGACGTGCCCCGGCAAATTGTTGCAACAATGAATAATTATTTCGATCAAGAAATCCCGACTCCAAATAACGTGAGCGATCAAATTTCTTGTCAGCGATCAAAATTCTTGTTATAAGTTGTAACACATCCACAAATGTCGACAAATAAGCATTTATTTAGTTTTCTTAAAAATTAAACAAATAAAGATGCGCATAAAAATGTCATAAATCATGACGTATTATTTTCCTTGGGCGATGAAACGCTGAAAAGTTCGTGAAATTACCTGAGGCCGGTCCGTACTTGCATTGGAGTCAACAGGTATTAGCATTTAACCCGAAACTATGAAATATTAATATTTAAAGGCCAGGGACGTCATATGAAAAAGCAAAGCGTCTTAAGCATAGAAATAAATGTAAAAACTAGTGAAATGAACGGGGCCAGCCGAGGTTTTGTCTAGCGTATCAAAGTGTAGTATCTCTTCTGATGGATACTGCACACCATAGACTGGTATTGTCTTGGTCTTCGGGGCTTGATTTACGCCGGTCTATGGGTCTGTCCTGCGCAGTTCTAGGAGGTCCACCCTCCCAGGCTTCGCCTCCCCTCTTTGGGGAGGAGTAAGTTTATAGCTTACTGCCTGAGGCGCTCTGCCGGGGAATGCCGACGGGTCTGCCCAGGCAATTTTTAAACCCCACTTTTCTGACCCAACCTTGGGTCACATTTTACTTGTGGGAGTAAGATATAAACTGGCCTTGTGCCTAACTCCCGGAGAGGAGTAAATCAATACTCATTCTGGCAACATAGAATCTGACTCGAACCGTTCGGCCAACGTTTGTCGGAAGAAGGTGTGGTTCGACTCGCTGCTGAGTAGTGTACCCTTCGGATCGGTGGGTAAATTAATTTCGTATCGCCTGAAGCGATTTTGTCGGGGAGTGCCGACGAATCTGTTTCCGGCTTTATTTGTAACCGACTAGTACGTCGCCTGATAGCTGTCGGTTTCCGCACTTTCCAGTCTTGTGTCTCATCTCGTTGCAGGGAGACGCAAGTAAATACCAACAAGAAAAATATCCGATCTGCCCATATTTAGAAAAGTAATAGATAACAACTTGATAAAGTTTGTAAGTTTTCCTGGCTGCGTAAGGAATTAATTTTTAAGGATCAGCTTTACTTTTTTCCTTAAAAGTAGTTAATTTACTTTTGGTGTACACTTTCCGTAAAACAAAACATTTCAAATAATTAGTTTCAAGTATGCGTATGGCATGTTATTAAACCTATTTATACCACATATTATTCTGGTTGAAATGTTTGATTAAGTAACCTTTATGATAATCTAAAAATGTAACACTCACCCACCTTGACATTCGTCTTAATCACCAATTGGATTGCTGTCACTGTTTTATATAGTATACATTATATCTATTCAAATCAGCATAACTGTTCGAAATCCTTACATGTAATTCTTACGCCCATGGTTTTGTCGACCAATCTTGCACCATAAAGTCTTAAATAGAAGATCGGAAATCATACCCACATATCCGCATATGCGAGAATTCAAATATGACCGGGTGGATAACATATAAATACGACCAAAATGTTGGTCTGATATGTATTAACTTTCATGACATCATCCATTTAAATATCTAATATTCGAATATCCAAGGTATTTTAATAGCATTTTTTCTCCTCGCTATGTATAACAAAATAAATAAAATAAATAATGTCACTGCTATTCCTCGCATGATTACATCTCATCTACCTTTTATTGAAACCTTTTTTAATAATATAGAGGTCATTACACAATGTCAGAATTAAGAGAACAATCGACTGAATAGCACTATAACTATAATAGTTATTTAGTTACTTGGTTTACATGAGTCTACCAGCAATCATGAAGCACATCTATAGATATAATAATGCTATATTCTTTCTATTTTACTAACACCAACGCTTAGTCTTCTTTCTAATATATAAAGTAGAGACGTTTTTCCCCCTGTACCTTCTCGGAGAATAGGAAAATAACCACATGCATCACGGGCTACTGAACTCACAATTACATTGCACTTATTCACTCGAGCGTGTTTTAGTATATCTGTTATTCTTCTTTCCAAACTAACACTTAATATTACATTCGGCCCGGCCGCCACGACTCTCCAAAATACCAACTCCGTATAGGTGGTAGTAAAAACTTTTCTCCCTAACAATTCTGTACTGTGACTACACTCATCGACACCGGGAACTAATAAACACAGTATAATTTTCACAAAACACCCATTGTTATTTCGTATTTGTCTGTCATTATTTTACTACATAATATTAAGCAATACGCAAAAACTTAACAACCGCTCCCTTACACTCCGATGATTATTCGCGAATATCAGAGTACGTTCTATCTAATTCTACCTTCTACATTTATATTCATTCCGGAATTAAGCGAATGAAATTAACGAACACAATTCCTGCAACATTTATGATTCAACATGGCGGATAAAATTTCTTGATCGAATCGACTTCCTATTTAATTCAATAAGCACCAAGATACTGGTAGACCCGGATACATTTACATTTTCAAAATCATACACCTTAAACACGAATATTATAGAATAATTGCCCAAATGAATTTACTTCATCAAAAAATGACCTACACCGCGTCATTTTTTAACTTTCCATTTGGTCGGCAGAATCTAAATGTTAACATAACACGCATGTCAATAAACAACCATAGCGATATTAGCTTATTTTCACATATATTTCAAACTCGAAACCGTGGCGCTTTGGGTAAGAACGGTGGTGTACTTATCGACGGTTTCAGCGTTCGATCCCGTACAACTCTGCCACTTTTTTCTTTTTTTTTTAATTTAAAACATTCGCCAACACGGTATAGGGGTGGGGGTGTAAAAAGAACTATAGGCCGTTTTTTTTAAATTCGATGGCATGCAACATATACTAATTTCTCCCGTGCAACGCCGGTCGACGGGTTCCGCTGGTTGATTATAAACTGCACTGGGTATTTCATTTACGTATAATGTCAAATATCAGCACTTATAATCTTTTCACAAACATATGTCAAGTTGATCTACATAATTTACACACCTAACCTATAACTATATTTCAGTTTACAGTTATATACAAATACAAACTTAGATAATATTTAAATCATGGCTGAACAACCTCATATTTCCAACATACTTTAGGTGGAGTAATGGTTAAACATATTTCTATTTGTTTTAATAGCATGATTTTAAATAAATTGAATTTACCATATATTAGAATCATTCGATAAAATAATGAGCATGTAAAGAGATATTGGTTTATATTCACTTCTCCATAAGACAGCTTAACATATATAGAGCTTGCTAGTTTTAATACAGTTTATCGCCTCTAAAATTCGAGCTCTCTAATGTTGAACATATGTGTACCGGCCATGGATGTAAGACATGATACTACCCACTTCTTCAAAGAGTAACAACCACTGGACTTTATATAAACATTATTCTATACGTTATTCTTTAAATGATTCTTACTTTTTATAATTAATCTAAGTGATTTTTATCAATGACACCAAGAGATTATATGTGCACTGAACTTAAATCTCTGAAGAAAATAGTCTGTTCGCTTCATGAGTTAATTGTTGACTCAATTATGAACAACATCCTACTTATAGAAACGTAAGTAAAGTTCTCGTTCGTTTGAAATTTTCCATTCTGAAATAAGATTTTAATTATATCATAATTTGTGATGCATATATATATATATATATATATATATATATATATATATATATATATATATATATATATATATATATATATATATATATATATATATGATTATTTTTATTTACACAGGCTTGTATAAAATCTGCAAGACTAGCATGTATAAACTGAGATCTCATCAGCTAGATTAAGAATCCGATCTTAACCTTAGATCATATTTGGAAAGAATTATATTTAAAACTTGTTAGGCATAAAGGTCTGGCATGAATGGCTTATCCAAAAATTGTATTCATATGGAATTACTGAACATATATTTACTATTATTAGATATTTCTTAACCAAGAGAAATATCCAGGGTGTCCTCGATAGCCGTAAATCAAAATAACATGACATGAATGCAGGTGTACCCCACGGATCGATCCTTGGACCTTTATTGTTCATTATTTTCATAAACGACATCCCTGATTACATTGTGTCTTAAGTGGGTATAGTTACTGATGACACCACGTACTACTCTCGTTATGTTGACAAAACTGATACGCACATATCTGAGGCAATGGTTAAATCTGTGGTAAGTTACTTCCAGTCTATAGTTAAATCGGGTCATAAATGGATGGTAACATTTAATGCTGCTAAGACAAATCACCTTTTCCTTCCTTCCCCAACTACCGATCACCATGGCAAACAACACCGAACCTGAAAGTCCAGCGTTCAACATTATGGACCTAATATTCACAGGTAACGCCAATTGGACCAACTACATAGAAGACATTGCCAAGGCTGCTACACAGAAAGTGGACTACCTCTTCCGTGCTTGAAAAATTCTACCACCTGATAGTATCCGATATCTTTACGAAGCCACCATCCGCCCATGCATGGCTTATTTTGCCACATCGTGGCTAGTGCACCGAATCCTAGACTCTCCCTCTTAGAAAAGGCCCAAGAAACAGTCACTAATCAAATAGGTCCCTTACTATCAACCAAAATTCAACCCCTGTCCCATCGCCGCAAGGTTGGATCCTTCTGCTCCTTTTACAAGTACTTCAATTGAATATTATCCGATGAACTTGCAGCTCTGCTGCCCTCTGACGTGAATACACTCGACCCCCCCCGCCCCCTTTAACTCCAAAAGCTTATTTTGTCTTGCTGCCGGCTATTGAAACTGTCTCCCTGCTCTCTGTTTCTCCGACTGTACCGACATGCAGACATTTAAAACTAATGTGAACAAGCATTTCGCTGCACAGCTCTTAATTTTGGATGACCGTCTATTGAAAGTGTTTTTACCCTAATCATCAATACCCCCTTACATCTACAGTAGCAACTAACTTTGTTTAGGGTGAACTATGTTATATATATATATATATATATATATATATATATATATATATATATATATATATATATATATATATATATATATATTAAAGACGGACAAAATATTCGAATTGTTAATTGTTTTAGTAGGTAATACTGTCAACTCTTATAGAGATAAGGCGTACATGAGGAGACAGTAGCTTGAGTTACATTATGTAGATTCATGAAACATCGGAAATAATAGTATGTTATGAGGCGAACTCCTTACGTAGCACGGTGTTTTTCTCATATTTTATAATTATAGTTTATATAATGGCGTCATGAATCTACCTACATGAACGAGTAAATATCTAGTAAAATAACGTTTATTCGGCCTTAGTATTTGTATAACATAAATATAGTAAAACAGTAATATAATAAATAAATTCGTATATGGTATAATAGTGTTGAATTGGAAATACATTGTCATCAGATCAAATTCTATTGATATACACACACACATATATGCATATATATATATATATATATATATATATATATATATATATATATATATATATATATATGCATATATGTGTATTTATGTAACATTTATGTCATCAATATTTACATGTGTATACATTTTTATTTATTTTATCTTTGCTGACGTATATGATGTCTTTTTAAAAATGTCTTTATAAAAAATGTGTTTAAAAAATAATTTTTGGCCGCATCATTCGACCTTCTTCGGTACATTGACTATACACGTACATATCTTACAAATAAATATGTAGATATATTAATAGATAGATAAATTGCTTTCTTATACTCGTCCACCCACATTAACTCATAGAATCGGGCAGTTGAAAAACAGACACCCTCCCCTTAACCGATACTTCCGGACGGAACTTTCTCATTTGTTCCTGCCATCTGCTAGATTTTAATGACACAAAGTGTCGACCGTTTATCGTTCATAAATCTACTTTATTTCGCCGTTCCCTTGAAAGGCCTGGGACGCCTTCCAAAAAGAAAAACGCTCAAGCCGAGGAATATTTATTGTTGCTTGATTTAAAGAGAAGAGAGGAGCTGTGCAGAGAGGATCCACGGAATAAATCAAAACTGACATGGAATCTCTGCAGACTCAAGACCTAAATGTTAGGAATGAATCTTCAGTTTATCTCCGGCGACGGTCGCTAGCGGAGCGGTTTTATAAAAATAGCAAGCCATAAAAACAGAATGATGCCGAAAGGAGAAAACTCAATTTCGCTTTAATTTTGTAGAGAGGGTGTAAAGACTAAGGAGACTGAACCAACGTGTAAAACATTGATACAACGTTGTTTTATATCAAACTATATTGAACAACAAAAAAACAAAAATAATAAGTCATTTTCGCGGTTATGCTTAATTGATTGCATGTTGAAATGACATGTTCAGGTGACATATATTTTGGGTATCACACACATTGCGTGCCTGACATTTCGTTTCATTCATTTTTTTTTTCAATTGAACACTAACATGAAACTAAATTGAATTAACAAAAAACACAGGAAATGGATACAATTTGTATATTAATGTACATGGAATTGAAAACAAATATATTTATAATGTTGCAAAGACGTTATGTGACAAGGATCTCCACAGTTAATCACAAACGAGGAACATTAGCGGACTGATGATATTAGTAAAACACCAATACATAACATTCTGAAGGAACACATTTCGTTTTATTTATTTTCATTAAAAAAATTGAATATCAGTTCGGAAAATGGAGAAACACTCAAGCAATGCGCAGACACAATTTTTGTTACCCGCTCTTAATCTTTAATGGATTTTGTATACAACGTTCCGGGAAACATAAGTGAGAGATGATCTTCGACCAATCTTATGGCACAGATACCATTTCTTGGGTTCAGGATCATGACATTGCAGAACTGGAATATTTCAATGAAGTTGAAATCAACTAAATCCTCGGCTAATATTGAAATGATTTTTATTTATTTATTTTCAATTAATATTTCGTGAAAACAATAAGGAATACATTACACTACTCGAAAAAATCTCTCCCTGTCTCTTTCTCTTTATATATATATATAAATATATATATATACACACACATATATATATATATATATATATATATATATATATATATATATATATATATATATATATATATATATATTTGGGAGGCTGTATGGTTAAATGGCAAATACTCGTTGTATGAATGAAGTTTCAGTTATCTAAATACTTTATCTATTTTACTTATCAAATCTTTATTACAGCTATTGGGACTTTATTCAAAATAACATGATGTATTTTGATCATAAAACACATGCTCAAACACCCCCATCCACACATATATATATATACATACATATATATATCTATATATATATATATATATATATATATATATATATATGTGTGTGGGGGGGTGAATGTATGTGTCTGTACGTATGCACTATGGGTCTAATGAATACAACGAACGACGCTACCAAACTAAGGAACATGAAACAACACCTGAAAACACGAGAGACATGTTTTCCGTCATACTTTTCCCGCGCAAGGTAAAGGCCGAATCATGGAAGGCATTACTCCCTTAAATATTTGCTTTTCTTTTTCTTTTGTTATTATTATCAAAGACATGTTTATTCAAAATATAATTCACTGCAAAATGTACAACTAAAACATTCTTATATTCAAAGTTACAAATATTTAATTAAGTTTTATTTTGAATGTATTTATTTTATTGAGAAGCTTGTGTCTGTTAAATGCATTTTATTTTCGAAAGTCTGTGAATATTTAATACCTCGATTACATGACATAGCACTCCATTTCTTCTTCTTTTTCTTCTTCTTCTTCTTCTTCTTCTTCTTTTTTTCTTTTTCGTCCTCCTATATTGATTCTCCTCGTTATTATTATTATCATTATTATTATTATTATTATTATTATTATTATTATTATTATTATTATTATTATTATTATTATTATTATTATTATTTTGAATGTTCTGAACTATTTCTTCTTCATTATTTTCGTCTTCCATTTTCCCTCTTCTTCTCTTGTTCTTTTTTTCCATTTATTGTTTTTTCCTCCCTATGTTGTGTTTAGCTTTGCCGTTTCATCTTTTTTGTGCTCCATCTTTTCTTTCATGATACATATTCTATTATTTTCTCTTTTTTTCCGTACCTGTTTCATTTACTTTTTTCTGTAATATTTATTTTCTTTTTTTTTCTTCTTCTTATCATTATTATTCGTTTTGTATTTTTCTTCTTCTTCACCTTCTCCTTTTTTTCTTTTTCTCATTCTTCCTCATCATCTTCTCCGTCTTCTCTTACTAGGTCTCCTTCTTCTTATACCTCGTTTTACTTTTATTTATCCTGATTTTCTTGTGTTTCTTCTTCAGCTACTTCTAGCCCATTCATTATTATTAGTAGTAGAAGCAACATTATGATAATTATTAATAAGTAGTGTATTGCGCCAATACAACATTCTTATATGATAGATTTTAAGTTCTCCGATTTCATAGTCTGTTTTTTTCCTGAGTTTATTTATGCTTTTTACTTTTTTCATCATGTTTCTATTGCCCTTATTCTTGCAATAATCCTCATTATCTACTTTTTTTTTACATTCGTCTCTTTCTTTTACCAATATTTATTTTCATTACTTCACCTTGTCATTTCCCATTTCCGTTGCGTTTCACTTCTTTTCTTTTCTAACGTGTACATTTATATCCTTCTTATTTCCTTCCTATTTCTTTATTTCGTCCTCTCTTCTTTTTTATACTTTCAACTATTTTCCTCTCTTCTATTATTCTACTTCTTACACAACGACCACCACTAATACTACTAACGCACTAATTAATACCACAATAGCTATTACTACGACCACACCTACTATACAAATGATATTAATATTTATAACTATTGCAATTATACACCCATATTCAAGTCAGATTATTATTTATAGTCATGTAATATTCGTCGTTTACCCTTTCAATAATTCCATCACTCATCTCTTGTTTGATTATTACAATTGTTATGCTATTGCCGTTGTTTTTATAGCCCTATGTTTTCCTATTTTTCTTACAATATGTAGATTATTGGGATTACTATTCTCATACTGGTTGTTATATTCATAACATTTTCGACGACTTCCGGCCTTTCTCATCAACATCGTTTCTAACTTGGCTATGTTGAACTCAGGAACGTATATGGAATTTTAAACTGAACTTTGTTTTATCTAAGTAGGGTTTATTTTTCTGTCAACCATGCTCGGTTAGAAGTGTTCATATAAACCGGAAGTCATATCGGCTTACACGTTGTGAATATAACAAATATACATTCTCATCTCAATAATTTAAAAACACCTTTACTTCTTGTTCTTTTTTATTTATGTATGGTTTTCTAAGAAAATATTTTACAATTATCATATGTTCTCCCAATGTTTCAGTTTTTATTCTTCTTCTTGTGTTTTGATCGTCTCGGAGGACATCTTTTATGTCATCGTATTCTTCTGCTACATCTACATAATTATCTGATTCCATCTGTAAAATTTAATTCAACATCATCAACTTTTCTTTCGGCAGTATTTTTCTCAGCCTCTTAATAATTATTATTTGACTCTTGCCTTCATATTCTTGTGTGTAGTTTAATCCTCGAGCACTTTCCTTTTGTTGCCATTTTCTCATTCTTGTCATCATCATCATGATTAAGAATAAAAAAGAAATAATACATATCATTTTTAAAAACAAAATTAAAATGACGAACAAATGGTGGGTAAATGCGGAATAAAAAAAAAACATATGAATACATAATTTAACATCATCATCATAATCATCATCAGCATCATCATCATTATCATTTATGTCGTTTTTTATTGTCAGTCATGATCGTCATATATGTTTTCTTCATTTTCTTTAATCATTATACTCTAGTTCTTCTTCCTTTTCTTTCATCATCATCATCATCATCATCATCATCATCATCATCATCGAGTTTTTTCTCATTCATTTTCCTTTCATCATAATCATCAGTAGCACCTGTCCCTTCTTCAATTTTGGTCAGCATCATCTATCTCTTGTTCTTAATAGTTATTTCATCATCATCATAAGCATCATCCCCAGCAGCAACATCGCCTCTTCTTTCTTCTTCGTTTTTTTTCATCATAATCTATGTATTCGTCATGTTCTTTCATTATCATTATCATTATCATCTACGTATTTTTTCATTTTCTTTTATAATCATCGTGATCTTTACATTCTAAGCTTTCATCGTCATATTTTTCTTTTCCTCCTTCTCCTCCTCATCATCTTATACTTTTTAACTGCATCATTGTGATTTCGAAATCACATAAGATTACATATAAAACGAACATTCTCTTGCACTGTGTTATGCATGTAATACAGAACTAAACATATTTATTACAATTTATTAACATACATATCAAGTGACAAACCTATACAACTGATAAATTATTTTATGCCACAGAAATTTATTTACATTCT
>OY744524.1:32566402-32573902 GCA_963556195.1 Sepiola atlantica | reverse complement strand
AAACTGATTAAATCGACACCACATTTCTATATTATTACAACCCAATAGTTGACCATATCAGTGAAGACAACTTATGTGCATACACCTCAATGTATATTCCACATATACTCTTCCTTTTAGGTCTGCAAAGCTAAGACTTTTTTTTAATACACACTTTGCACATTACTTTCATCTCATATAATTTCATTCGATATAACACATTTTCTCAACTCTAAATGGCCAGGTTGAACTTCCGTACACCATCACACTGTGTACACTGCGTGCACATGAATGTTATGCCTTTCTTTTATCGAGAGTAATAACGCCGAAGACGTTTGTAAACAGATTTCTTGTTCGCTTCGCGCTCATGAGTATATTTGTATACTTCGTATATATATATATGTGTATATATATATATATATATATATATATATATATATATATATATACATATATGTATATATATATACATATATACACATAAATATATATATATATATATACATATATATATACACATATATGTATATATATATACATATATACACATAAATATATATATATACATATATATACGCATACATATATATACAGACATATATATATATTATATAAATACATATATATATATATGATATACATATATATATTATATATACATAGATATATATAATATATATACATGCATATATATGATATACATATATATATATTATATATACATAGATATATATAATATATATATACATGTATATATATATTATATATATACATATATATATTATATATATATATTGTATATATACATATATATAATATAGACGCACACATATTATATGTACATATTATATATGTACATATATATATATCGTATATATATACATATATATATATATCATATATATACATATATTATATATATACATATCTTTATATATATACATATATATCATATATACACATATATATACACATATATCTATTTCTATATATACATATACATACATATAAATATATATATATGATACATATTATAGATATATATAGATGCTTACATATATTATATATATATATCATATTTTTGTTATATATATTATATATATCATATATTATATATATATTATATATATACAAATATATTATATATATATTTTTAAATACTATGTATCATATATATATATATATTTATAGATATTATATATTATATATAAATATATAATATATATATTCATAAATATTATGTATTATATATATATTCATTAATATTATATATTATATATATATAGATATACATAAATATATATTATATATATCATATATATATACGTATATAAATATTATATATTATAATTATATATATATAACTATTTTGTATTATATATATAAATATGATGTATTATATATATATATATATATCATATATATATACATCATATATATACATATATATATATGTATATATATAGGGAGAAAGAGAGAGAGGGAAGGGAAACGGAGAGATAGGCAGCTATCTGTTTTAAAATAGATGCTTACAGACAATTCCAATAATTATTCATTTTCTTTAATTTCAGAATAATTCCAAGTCGTTCTATAGCAGTAAGCTACAACAGTTTGCTTGATCTGTGTACTCTTAGTGCATTTGAGAGCTGGAGAAAACACGTATTTTGTTAGTCACCTTTCTCATGATTATGCGCTTCGAATCAAACAAATAATGTAAATATTATCAACTATTCTGGATTGAAGATTCGACGGAGATGCAGTACAACAAGCTTTCGGGAATGATCATAGCAGGCTTTCTGACTGCGTCTGCACAATGGAAGATGTCGAGTAGCTGCGCAAATCTGTGCGGAAAGATCCCAGCGAAGCAATGCGGATTTTTGCTAGACGATGACCATCAAAATGGTAGTATGAAGAAAGTGATGAACGAGGTATTTCTTTTTCCTCATATAAGAGTCGCAGGGTAACCTAATAATCGCTAAGATGTAAGACAACCGCCTTTGAACGTTAAAACAACTCCTGAACAAAATCAAACAACCTGTCGAATCTGGACGTTAACGGTTAAACTTATATGAGTAGAACTTCTGCCAAGAAAAGTTGCATAATTCACAGAACCAAAGGTGGCTACAGTCATAATGAAGTTACTCTAAATAATTGCAGTATTTAAGTGGGTTTTTTTCCAGCGAAAGCCCTATGTCGCCCATATCTTCGACAAGAGACTCAGATTGAATTCAGTTGGTGCCCACTCTTGCTAAGCGATTGTGACTGTGAGTAGAACGTACATGTGTCATCCAAACTCGGTTCTCTGTCACCGCCCTGCAAATTTAAAACCTGATTTATTTTACAACTTCACCAACAATACTAGGACGTACATTACAACTTCCAACTCGCTAGATTGCAAGCCTATTAACTATGATATGTTGGACCCAGTTCAGAGTGACATCAACCGTATCACCCGCAACACGAAGTGCGAGCTGTTTGCTATGATAAAACTAGTGGGCAAGCGTGTTTCGCTGAGCACTTTGAATGCCGCGAGCTCATGTTTAGATTTCGCGATGAGGCAATGATGAAGGCTCAGAGAAGCGTCTTCGGATGAACTGTATTCGACGAAAATATGCTAAGTGTTTTACTTTGAATTTTTAAAATAGATCAAATGTTTGCTAAGCTATAATATTTAAAAATTCTTTTTAGAAAAGTGTCAAATTCATACTTGATGATACTTTTTATGTTTTCAATTTTCTGAATGGTCCATTTAGTGTTTCTGTGAGATTAGTGTATGTAAGTTCGGTTGGTTTCTTTTTCCATTTTCACGAGTACTTTTGATTTATTGGTCAAATCATCTTAAGGTGGTGTTAGTCTTGATGTATTTACAAATATGTCCTAACTTTTGAGTTTTCTTTTATTATAACAGGTAGTAATTTACAACTTAAAAAGAGCGTGTATAATCTTGAGATGTTACATGAGAGCGTGATTCAGAAGTGTGATTGTTTGAGCACTACGAATTAGATTACGTTCTAAGCGCGTTCAAGATTCAAACGTATACTTGCTTAATGGCTAATAATTTGGGAACGTTAATAACTAATCTAGAAACTTCTAAATGTTGTAACTAGTAATTCACATTATTGTTTGTTAGATCTTAGTTTTTTTATGTAGAGGGCTTCAAAGAATTGTTAATAGTTTGCTGTTGGTATCTTGATGTATTATTTTAGTATTGTTAACTAGGATGTGTCTATATAGAAAAAGGGAGCAGTCATTGTTTTTAGGTGTTGGCAAATCGAGCTTGTATCTGAGAGATGCAAATTGAGTCTAAAGGAAAGTGTGGTGGTAGTGAAACCGATGTAAGAAGTAGTTTTATTATTATTGTCGGATATACATTCTCCCACGAGACATTGAAATTAATATATTACATCGATTCTTCCTAATGAATTTAGATCTGAGTAATGTTATTTAAATGATGAATCTTATTTTATTATCAGAGTTGATGGGCGATCTGTAGCGATGTATTATATTTTTCAGTGCTTTTTCATTCAATTTAAAGCTCGGATGCATTTGGCTACAGTAGAAAAGAGTTATGTAATGGAAATTATTTATCTTGATTATTATTAGTATTGTCTAGTTTCCAACCATTCATTTATTGATTATTAATTATGACTTGCTTAATGTGTTTAATTCGTTCAGGAATATGTTTTTGCTTGAAGAGATTAGCTTTGCACCGTTTAATAGATCTTTAATCATTGCAATTTTCTATCAGTATGGTCATTCGCTTCTATAACATAAAATGCATTTATTAATACAGGTAGTTTTTTAATAGTGATATATATATATAAGGGGTGTAGTAGTAGTAGTAGTAGTAGTAGTAGTAGTAGTAGTAGTAGTAGATATAAACAGATTTAGATATGCATAACAAGATTAACAGTTATAGAAGAAGGGGAGGGTTTGAATGCTTACTTGACACTATCATGAACTGTCTTCGGTACAGGAGTTAGTCTAGCTTACCTGGCATGAAGATACTTCCCACCTACAAGTAAAACATTACCAAATATTCAAAATAACATAGTATTCGAAGCAAAAATAAGATCACCTTAGCATGGCTATGAATTATATTTGACGAGGAATGGTGCACCTTCTGGATACTCTGCCAGAATTGATACATGCTTGTCCTGGAATCGGGCATAACCAAGAGACAACAATACATATATACTATAACATGGTTAACTGGTCAATTAGGGAGATAAAATAATGTTCGTCACTTCATTTCTAACTATACGTAAGCTGGTTAAGCAGAACTTAAATTGGACACTTTGTATCTTATATAGAGATCATGTGTAAGCCCTAGGAAAGGTCCCGATGATTTCTTGGATCAAAGGTAAGCAAAATAAAAGAAATATATATGTATATGTGTATATATATATATATATATATATATATATATATATATATATATATATATATATATATATACATACATACATAACTACAAACATATATATATATATATATATATATATATATATATATATATATATATATGGGGGGTGGAGGGTGTATACTGTAATTCACTGGGAGATGTTTCGCAGTATCACGGCTCTTC
This sequence comes from Sepiola atlantica, assembly GCA_963556195.1. Lineage (NCBI taxonomy): Eukaryota > Metazoa > Mollusca > Cephalopoda > Sepiida > Sepiolidae > Sepiola > Sepiola atlantica. The sequence continues at coordinate 32,569,335 of OY744524.1, read as the reverse complement.
GGTGTTATTAGCATAACTAGTGTTGCAATCTGAAATTAGAAACCCGACACAACAGTTACATAGCTTACCAATACGCTTATTGCTCTACAGGGAAAGTACGTGAAAATGTTCATTTTATTACTTTACATTAGCGATTACCAACATTGTAGGAAGAATAATGCTTTACTCTGAGTTGAAATCAATATATACTTTACTAGACAGCTAAACCGACAACTGACCAAAGCAGATATATAACTGTGCATAAATAGATAGATATATAAATAGATAGATGAATAGATAGACATATATATATATATATATATAGATAGATATAAAGATAGATAGATATCTAGACAGATAGATAGAAACCTAGATAGATAGATAGATAGATAGATAGATAGATAGATAGATAGATAGATAGATAGATAGAAAAAACAATAAATCAGTATCCATATGACGTGAAATAATTCCATTATCATCTTCTGAAAGAACTAAACAAGATAACAGATGTGAATAGAGGAGAAGCAGATTTGATCAATTTGTCTTCTGTGTTTAGCTGTTATTTTTCTCTTATTATTTGCTCCAACGTGTACATGCACACAATATGTTGGATGATTTAAATTCATCTGTTGCACATTCAGAAAACACAACCCTTTAGAAATACACTGTTATTGCATTCTATTTTGTCGTTCTTTTTTTTAATCATCTTTAGAAATACAGATAACCACATTTTACGGAAAAAAGTATTCTTGGAAAAAAAACTATTTTTTTTATATTTAATATTAGATTAACAAAAAAAAACTAGAATAATATTTTCTAGAATCTTTTTTTATGTAATAAATATGGCTCGAGTATACATATGCATTCAAAGAGAGTTATATAGAGATCGAAGAAATATATCATGAATGCCATTGCTAAAACATATATATATATATATATATATATATATATATATATATATATATTGGAATTATATATATATATATATATATATATATATATTGGAATTATATATATATATATATATATATATATATATATTGGAATTATATATATATATATATATATATATATATATATATTGGAATTATATATATATATATATATATATATATATATATATATATATATATATTATAATTCGATAGATTAACAGATTCGTGACACAAATAATTAATTGTTTTTAATATTATAATCAACTTAAAAAATCAAAACTTAACAATCTATATGTATATGTAAGCGCATTTCAAAAATATTATTATCTTTAACAAAGTACAACTGGAAATACAGGGTGGCGCCAAAGTGGCAGGGTGGCGCAAAAATCACGCATTAGTTTGAATCAGTAACAACTGATTTAAACTAATGCGTGACTTTTGCGGGATTGTTTCGCGAGCGCTTAACTAGCAGATTTTCTGATTTGAACTTGCCTTCACGTTCACCGGATTTAACAGCCCCTGACTTTATCCTTTGGGATTATCTTAAGGAAAGGGTATATATCAACAAGCCAACAACGATTCAAGAGAATAAAAATAATATCAGACATGAAATCCAAGAAATAGAGCCAGTTATTCTAAGGAGTGTAATGGAAAATGCCATAACTAGAGCCCGTCTTTGTGAGGCCAAAAATGGTGGCCATTACAAGAATATTATTTTTAAAAACAACTGCAACAAAATTACCAAGTAAATGTATAATTTATCGGAAAAACCTACTTTCCATCACCTAAACAGACCAATGCGCCACTTTTACGCCATCCTGTATAATTTTACAATTTCCCTCATCAGCATATAGAATTCTTCAATAACAATAGAGGACACTTTCAGTAGGGGTCTATCAACGAGTTTGAGAACTAAATAATGTTCGGATAGAGGGGCCAATTAAATCTTTATTTGAATAATTAGGATAGGCAAAACGCACGGAATTCACAAGAAAATTACACGCACATTTCAGGATATAATCATGTAAAAATGAGCAACCATTATATTAAAATCAGATTAAAGGCATATAATCAAATTTCTAATAGATACATTTTGTATCACTTTATCTCCTGGGAATATGTTAAATTGTTTTTTTTATTAAATGTATACATGTATACATTATAGTATTACACATTATAGTAATATTTATATATATATATATATATATATAAAAGTATATATGCTTTCTTCTTAGCAAGACATACACGTCCGTAAAACAATACTTCCGGTTATTAGCATCATAAGAAACAATGTAAATAAAAAGTCCAATTCCGAAAACGAAATAATTCCTTACTATTAGTGACAGATTTGATATCTCAGTGAGTAGAGCATCAGAGTCAAACTACTCGGGTCAACGTCATGTGCATAGCTTATATATAAACATTAGTTATCGTAAGACATCATTATGCATTTTAAGTACATTTTAACTATTTAAATATATATATATATATATATATATATATATATATATATATATATATATATATATATATATATACATGTATATATGTATTTATCAATTTGAAAATTAAGTAACACACCGTTGACGTCAACGATGCAAATAGTTTATTTTCATATTTGTCGTAAATTCTTCGGGTACAAAACTTACCTCATAGACATTCATGGGTATTTCTTTAATATCAGAGTTAAAGTTACCTTGTTCTTTTTTGTAACCTCCCTTAACCCACTTGTTGTTGTTGTCGTGTTCTCGATATAATGATACTGTGTGTTTAGACTACCTTTAGTCAGAACTTGGCACGTGGTCTGCTAATAATTATAATAAAAGCATATTTTTTTATTTAAAATGTGCAAATCAAGCCCAAAGTTTTTGCAGCCACTGATGACATGCAAATATTTTTTTTTCATTTTAGTCTTAAATTTCATATGTATGAACCCGTTCCTCAAAGATGAGTTTACTTGTAATGTTATATGCCAGAAACAAACAAAATGTCTCTGTAAATTAGAAAAATCAATAACAT
>OY744524.1:32551402-32556402 GCA_963556195.1 Sepiola atlantica | reverse complement strand
ATATTATATATATATATATTATCATATGTTTCTGTTTTTGCATGAATGTGATATTATTATCCCTAGTTTAAACTATATTCATGACGGAAACAACATGAGTAACTGCTAAATAAAAACACACGAATATTACAAATAAATACATATTCTCAAAAGAAACACTGTTGTATGATTTACCTTATTTGTGTATCACGCTTATAAGCCATGGGCAGCGTGGATAATTTTACCAAAATACGGGAGATTCTGGAGTTCGTACTTATGGATATATATATATATATATATATATATATATATATATATATATATATATATATATATATATATATATATATATATATATATATATATTTATGTATATGTATATATATACATATATTTATGTGAGCATACATATATATATAAACATATATTCACACATATTTATGTATCTATATACATATATTTATGCTTATATATATATACATAAATATATATATATATATATATATACATATATTTATGCATCTATATATATATTATGTATATATATATATATCTATATATATACATATATTTATGCATCTATATATATATTATGTATATATATGTATATATATACATATAAATATCTACACATATATATATATAAATATATATATATTTATGCATATATATATTATGTATATATATATATACATATAAATATCTACATATATATATATATAAATATATATATATATTTATGCATATATATATTATGTATATATATATATATATACATATAAATATCTACATATATATATATATAAATATATATATATATGTATATTTATGCATCTATATATATATTATGTACATATATGTATATATATACATATAAATATATATATATATATATACATATAAATATATATATAAATATATATATATATATATATATATATATATATATATATACATGGGGGAATTCATATTGTATATACATTTTTTATGAAAATGGTTTTAGGAATAAAAAGAGCAATATTAAACACACAAGTGTTTTTATAGATTTAACAAACTTCAGTAAAATATAACATTCTTTATGCATACATACCCATTTCTACTGTTTTGATAAAATTCGGTGTAAGAATTCATGTCCGAACGACCATGTTTTGGAAAGTGCTTTTTATCTGATTACTGTATGAATTCATAATGTGCCTTGTTTTATATTTAGGTATATGACTACGGAAATCTATGTTTTGAATATGTGAGGTTTTCTATGTTTTTGATGTGTAAAAAATTGCAGTTACGTTTATTAATAGTAGTTACTTTCTTCCTAGGAAAGCACATATCTTTATCTATTGCAACAAAACTGACTCGCCCGTTATAGTAATATGACCATTTTACTTAATTATTATATGTTTTTTTTTAAATGTAAAGTAACATGTTCATACTAATTAAAGTGTAACATGTGTACGGTGCAATTTGTATGTTTTATTATATGATTACAGATTTTTTCAATATAAATATATATATATATATATATATATATATATATATATATATATATATATATATTATTTCTTTACTTGCAGCACGTATAAAATTATATTTGCTAAACGCATAATCGTGAAATGGGTTGAATGCTGAGTTATACTAAGTTAAAAAACAACTAATTATATTATTTTTTTAATTCTTATGATTCGACTCAAATTTTAGTGTTTTTTGAAGTTACATTTCAAATTTTATAAATGTATGAGTGCATATCTCAATATGTATTAATTTCAAATTCATTAATCAATAAATATGCTCATATTGGTAGTACCGGTAATGACATACAAACAATGTTTAGTTATTTCAGCAGGTATTCGTCGCATTAAGTAAGTAATGAGTCATTTTAATTATTTCACTGAAGCATTTCAAGATTGTATAATCAAAGTGTAGTACCTGTTCCGATGGATACTGCACGCCTGTCCTGTGCAGTTCTAGGAGGTCCACCCTCCCAGGCTTTGCCTCCCCTCTTTGGGGAGGAGTACGTTTATTGCTTACTGTCTCAGGCGCCCCTACCGGGGAATGCCGACGGGGCTGCACAGGCAATTTTTAAATGGCCAGAGTGCTCACCTCTCGAGCGCTGGCTTTTCAAACCCCACTCTCTCGACCCGATCTTGGGTCACATCTTACTTGTGGGAGTAAGATAAAACTGGCCTTGTGCCTAACTCCTGGGGAGGAGTAAATAAAAATACCTATTCATGTTTCCTAATTGTTTAGATAAGGGTTGCTAATTTTTATTTTTTGATGATTCGAATTAATATTCTTATCTTGGATGTTATTCACACAAAGTTTCGGCTGATGTAACCTCCGACCTTCTTTATGTGCATTTTGTAGAGATCTGTAATTTTTATCTCGGACTCGGGAATCTGTACGGAATTTCGAACGAAACTCTCTATATAATCAACTGGGGTGACTTGCTCTCGTTCCGTCAGCTATGACCGAGTATAATTGTTAAGTAATTCGTGTTTGTATCCTTAGTATCGTCTGCACTGAGAATTACACCTTCAACCACAATAAGAAATCCACTTAGAACTGATCCATAGCGCAATGGTCCTTGCCGACAATTCAATAACTAATTTTAGGTATTTAAGGTTACATCGGCCGAAACGTTGTGAGAATAATATCCAATATGAGAACAATAGTATTAATAATAAAATAATACAAAACGTGTTTATGTCAGTAACTGCCTTAACCACTATAACTTATTAATATGTACAAGATTATTCTCGCTAATATATAAAGAAAATAGTCTAAATAAATCAATAATCTATAATATTATATACATTTCGTATAAGTTGCAACTTTATTTTAATATTTTATTTTTTCTAAAGAAAACATTTTTTTTTAATCTCTGTGTAGTGTAATTATTGAAGCGGAACTCCGTGTAAATTCACATGTTCTTTCTACGTCAATTTGTATATTAATATTTGTATGTTAAGATTCCCTTTGAAATGATAAATGTCTGTCAGGGTCAATACTATTTAGAAAAGACTAATTTTTCTTCTTCCGTAAAAATAATTGTCATTGTCAGTTAAATATAATTTAAATAAATAAAATTAATGTGCATCTTATTTATTTATTTATTCATTTAAATTGTAACAGTTTTATTTTTTTATTTATGAACCACTAAATATTCGCTGTCAACTTAGCGTTACAATAAATGTCAGCTAATGATAGAATCAATACAACAAATGTCAGTTTTTTTAAATGTATTTATTAAAACTTGTACTGTTTTAGTCAACGTAACGACATGATTTTATTTTGGAACAATTCATTTTAAAATGGTGAAAGTCGGAATTGTTTACGTTAAGGACATCATATTAATAAACAATCATCATGATCGGTATATCTCAGTTATTTAAATGTCTGTGAAAGGTGATGACGTACGCACGGATATAAACTTGTGTTAAGGCATTATTATTATAGTTTTTCCAAAATGCATAGTTTACATACTTTAAAATTAGGTACACATATAGTGAATGCGTAGTTAATTACGTTTCTTAATATCATAATGCAGCAATTGATTGGATTCTGAGTTCTAATAAATTATTATAGATAAGTAGTAATATGTATATTGTTGCGAATTGAATTGTTTAATCGTTTTTGTTTTTATTCTAAATTTATGTCCCTGACTAGTATTACTCATAAAATACAGAAACTAACAGTTATTTTTATTTCAACAAGTTTGTCTCGCATCCATTGAGATAGTCATTACTATTACATACATTAATTATTTAAAAGAAAATATCGTTGGAAAATTAGTCAAAAAATGTATGTTGCATTACCTGTTCATTTGTGACCTATTTGTGTTTAAAATATATTTAATAGAATGTATAAGCCTTTTAATGTCTGTAAATATCGGATTTGAGGAAAGCGTCATCTTTGTTTAGTCAGTTATTAACGTAAGCAAACACGTGTGTATATGTGTAGCTCAATGCTATTCTAAAGATTGCCTTCTGCAAAAATCGATACAAATAAATATACTGAATTCAATAAATGCTCAATATAATTGCTCTACATAAAAATAAAACATTTAATGAAGAAGGAAACACCATACATTTAATTATAAATGTTAACAGATAAGTAATATGACAGAAGGTTATGTTTTAACAGATAGTCTAAAGAATGTTTGAGTTATTTTAACCAAAACAAGAAAATGCAGTTTAAATTCACAGAGAAACAAACTAAATCCAATACATCGCAGACTTGGCACTTGCATAAGCCGACCCACTGTTGGAAAATTAATAAATAAAAAAAGGGGATTCAAGTATCTAACAGTGAAACAAAAACAGGGGACCTTTACTTGAACGTGAAATATTACAACAGCAATCATCAGCTGTGTACTATGTAACTGTTTCGGAGATTTAAAAACACGACAGTTATAATAGCCATGGTTACTGATCAATAGCTTTTCCCGACCCGACCTTGGGTCACATCTTACTTGTGGGAGTAAGATAAAAACTGGCCTTGTGCCTAACTCCTGGAGAGGAGTAGATCAATACTGATCAAACGAACACTTCCCAATAATCAAATGTAGAAATAATTCAGCTTTAATTTTATTAATATATACATAAATAAATAATAATAATAATATAATAATAATAATAATAATAATAATATAATAATAATAATAATAATAATAATAATACTAATAATAATAACATGATAATAATAATAGAATACATTACAATTACAACTACAGTGTGATATATATATATATATATATATATTTATATATATATATATATATATTTATATATATATATATATTTATATATATATATATATATATATATATATATATCGTAGAACTTCACGAAATAATTTATATATAAAATAATTATATATTAAATGTTTGCGAAATGTATTTTACTAACCATGTATAATCAACGGTACTATGTTTTAGATGATATGCTTTTTATGTCATAATTGTTAATGATATTATTATAACACATTTCATTAGTTTGTTTAATTAATTTTGATTTAGTTATTTT
>OY744524.1:32536402-32546402 GCA_963556195.1 Sepiola atlantica | reverse complement strand
GGGCACTAGTCAATATGAAATTTCCATAAAAAAACTGAATCCCGTCTAAGAATTTAACAGAAAACAGTTGTTTTATAATGTAAGAATTTTATGGTTTGTTGATATATAAATCTAAATATTTTTCCCAATAAACATTTTAAAATTTGAAGAAAAGTTTCTGGTGAATATATTAACTCCAGGAGGATCGTTTTTGACATAACTCTAAAAATCGTACACGTCGTTATTTTTAATAGCATTTACATACGTATGTTGCTTAATCGATATTAATCCGATGATTTTGTTGGGTCCGAAAAAACAAACACTAATAATAGTGAAATGATCCACTGCTATTAAATCACACTAGCTTATTCAGTTCCAGTTCAGTTAGATACTCTGCCATTCCCCCAGCTTTCAGACGAGGATCAAAGTATTGCATTTAGTTCCTCGCCGGGAGGTTAGACACAAGGTCAGGTGTCGGTTTTCATAAAAACGTTTCTGTGGAACGAACTGGATTCGAAACCAGCACACTCATGTTCTCAACTCGCGTCGTTAACTACATAATCACCGTGCAAAGTATAGTTTATATTATATTCCCGCTGCGGGGAGGAGAATTATTTCTAGAGTAATGGATTTTTAAAGAAAATATTCCAATCTAGATGGCGCTTTTTTTTAGTGCACGATTTTCTGCACATTTTAAAACGATTTTGCCCTAAATAGAGACATACAATGCACATATCAGATCGTTCCTTTAACATTTGTATCAGATTTTAAAATAAAACCAGTTGCAATTGAACACATTCTTATGTGCCCTGGTAGCAGCGTGGCACCAAATGTAAAGGTGAATTCGGCACGCTAAAACCTACACACGCGAAAACTGGTCTTAAATAAACAGTCTACCTTTTATTTCGTCATGTAAATTAATGATTAATCATAATCAATTTTTACGATGACGCTTTTTCTTTTTTAATTTACATTTATTTAACCAACGAGAGTTGAGCACACTTAAATAAAAGCTGATCATGTTAATACAATGAAATTATATTAATTACTATGATGCACAGATATTTTTAAAAATAACAAAAACATTCGTATAATTTCGATTATTCGGACTACTTTTCTCATCTTGAGTGTTATAATCACAACGTTTCGGCCGCTGTAACCTTCGGGCTTCTTCAGGTGTATTTTTTTAAACTCGGGAATATTTATGTCGAACTCGGGAATCAGGACGGAATTTCGAACGGGACCCTTTATTTAATCCACGATATACCTGACGAAGGCCGGATGGTAAAACAGCCGAAACGTTGTGATTATAATACTCAAGATGAGAACAGTAGTCCGAATAATCGAAATTACACAAATTTTCAATCCTCATCTAAAAAAATTCAGAAACATAATAAAATTCGTTAATCGAGTTTAAATATAATAATTTGTTTAATGGTCTCAAATTTGCTATCAACTTTTTCTTTAATTGTAATAACATAATCACCTTTAACTTAAGTCGAATGTTAAGGAATTATAGAATAAATAGAACACATTGTTCTCCATCAGAAATTGAACTTCGGGCAATCTTGCTTCTTTAGTGTCTGATGTCTATAGAATCAAATCCAATGCAAATTTGATAGATTTGAATTTTATAAATGGGAGGTGGGGCATGTATAATTCTCTTAAAACACAAAAATAAAATGAAATAACATTTCGTGAATATTTATTCATTGATGTCTAATATATATTATAACAAAATTATAAACATCAGATGTATTTGAATTTTCACAAAAGGCTTTTACCCAATTTTTACTCAATTTGCATAAAAGTATACTAAATAGAGCCGACATTATAATATCTTACGCTTGTCAGCCGTGTTTCAAAATTCGTAATAATTAATTAGTTTAGGAGTGAATCCTGCACATACAAGTATATAAATATATAAGTATACCTATCCGTTCACTTTTTAACATGTTTCTTTTCATTCATTTACTGGGGACGGGGCATTCTTCCAAATGCCATACGATCACCCGCTATTTACAGACTCCAACCGAGAGCTCTTTTCAGGATTCTGGATGTTCCCTTGAGTGCAGTTGTTTGGATTTCTCTTGCACTTGGTTCACCAGGTATACTTGCTAAATACTTTTTCAAGTTCTTCTTCATGGGTCCAGTGGCTCCTATGATAACTGGAATGATAGAGATCTCTTTGAGGTTCCAGTTTGTTTTCATATCATACATTAGACTCTGATATTTTGTAATTTTCTCCCTATCCTCTGTATAAATAGGTATATGAAAAAAAAAATGATTGTATGTATGACTGATAAATATGTCTATATGATCATACTTTAAACGGAACTTAAATCGGGTAAAAATATTTTCTATCACATCGAAATGAAAAGCGAAAAAAATGCACATGTGAGAGACATTAAGAATTAAGTACTCGCCTTCATCTCCACAATCAACTAGTGATAACATAACAAGTTGTGTTAAATAAATAAAATACAATTAATTCTTTGTAGTAGATATTGTGTTACAGTATTAAATATAAAATGTCCGCTGGCCTAACTTATGTTTCGGAATCTTTTAGATGAGCATTGATAATTTGTATTATTGAGACTACATTTCTCATATTCAGTGTTATTCTCACAACTTTTCGACCGATGTAATCTTCGAACTTCTTCAGGTGGGTCTCGTCAAACTCGGAAATCTTTATTTATTCCGCGGGGATTGCTTAGTCTCGTTCCGTCAGCGATAATCGGATAGATGTCTTAAATGACTCGTAATAATATTCTAAATATCGCACGATTGAAACTTAAACCTCAAGAGAAGTATCATTTTGAACTGATTATCACTTAGCACTTATATCCGTTGCGCTACTGGTTCCTGCAGACAATACGTTGTGAGACTTAGATCTAAGATGAGAACAGTAGTCCAAATAATCCAAATAATACGTCATAACTAATGTTCTTAGAAGGTTACTGTCTGTAGCCAGACGAACGAATAAATTACTTTTAATTACCAAACCATTATGATATTGAGATTTTCAGCAATTATTTAATTGCTTATTTTATAAATTATAGTTTTCCGATAAAACATTATAGTAATTTTCAAAAAGCTAAAGTTTGGGTGAGATAATTACGCATGCGCGGATACGTTATTATTTTTTTTTTTTTTTAAATATTGTTTTGCTGTTAACATCGACTATATAGTGTTAATTTCTACGCCTTTTGGTTAGGAGCAAAATGTAATATCTATTCTTATTAAAAACTTCATCTTTTCTGTTCTCGACCACTAGAAGACACATCTTTCTAGACTGAGGCAATTTTGATTTTTGACCCTATCCAGATAACCTCTATTTACGGTGCTTGCTTTTCTTCACATTAAAACCGACTTCGTGTCTAACTCTGCCCTCATGGGGAGGAAAATAAATGAAGACTTTATATATTTTTCCAAATAATTTTAAGTAATGAGTAACAAATTATTAATGTAACGAGATCTAAAAAGCGCTACTGAAACCATTTCTTTCCGGGCGACCCACACTCTGTGAGTGGATCTACCCTCCAGATCGGGGTGGAGTTAAAGGGAGGTAGATTCGTATCTGGCCGTAATAGAGACAATCACACATAAACCCATTCTTGAGGGAAATGTAGAATTTCTACAAAAGAAGGGAAGTGTGTGTCGTTAATTGCTTCCTTGCAAAAGGAACTGAGATTATTTAAGAATAAGGCTGGTTTCCCCTCTTCTCTCTATCTTTTTCTAGCATCCCCCCTCTCTCTCTCTCTCTCTCTCACACTCTCTCTCCAGCTCTATGTGGGCCGCCTTGGGAAGGAGTCAGTTGGTTGCGTTTGGCGGTTGTTGTTAGGGGTGGGCTGATTGAAGACGACAGTATCAGTTACGCTGAGATGGCGGGAAGAAAACGCAGAAAATACTAAAAAGAAATACAAATACAAAAAATCGGTGTGTGGAGGAAGACGCCGAGGAGAAACGAATATCGAAGGGGCAGTGCGTGTGTTTGATGGCAGTCGGTGAGAGGGAGGTGTTCAGAAGACGTCACTGCTTGGAGAATTGGTCGGAGCCAATCTGTAGGTGGAACCGTGGTCTTATTGATCGGGCGAATGCACACGCACACGTCCGTAAGTACACCGCACCCTCACGCACACATAAAGATATTCACAAAAAAGATCAGAATAAAAAAATATATATACATGTTTTTTTTTCGTTTTCACGTGTAAGGAAGGGTGTCTGTGTGTCTGTGTGTGTGTGTGTCTGTGGGTGTGGGTGTGTGTGTGTGTGTGGATACGCGTTTGGAAGAAATACACGCAAACATGCCGAATGGTAAAGATAGTGAGACCTTCGTGTAGATTGAACACGGCGGTAACATACCTACTTGCATCCCCACGAGGGCAAAGTTAGACACAACATTGTTTTTTTCTTTATGTGGTGAAATCTAGCTCTCCAAAAAAGGGCACTTAGGATTGGAACAAAAATTTAAATTGCCTCAGTCTAGAAAGACTTCTACCAGAGGAGAAAATAGATAAAGTGTAGCATAAGAACAGGTACTACACTATTTTTTTCCTAGCCAAAAGGCCAAGGGATGACGAGGCGTGTTCGGTTTGTTGATTGAAGAACACGAATACATACTCACATACGCAAGCGAGTTGCGCTGCATATGATTGCACGAGGGCAGAGTCAAACACAAGTACGGTCTTCAATATGAGCATAATCCAACTCACTCAGAAGGAGAATTCTGAATTGGGACAAAAATACAAATTGCTCCAGTCTAGAGGGAGTTTCTTCTATGGACTGAAGACGAAAGAGATGAAGTGCAGTAACGAAACAGATACCACATATTGATCCTAGCCCAAACTATATTTATACATTGAGTAACAATCACAGAAAATGAAAACAAAATTCTGATTAATTTTTTTAAAACTTCAATTCAGTATTATTATTATTATTATTATTATTATTATTATTATTATTATTATTATTATTATTATGAATATTTGTATCATTAGTAGTATAATATTAATAATAATAAGTCGGGGTAGTAGTGGAATAAGTTGTAGACCAGTAGTAGTCGCGGCGTTAGTAGTCATAGTAGTAGTACCTGTTCTCGAAGAAAATGGTAATTCTCAAGACAGTTATAAGAATAGCAAAAGTAAATAACGCACGTTTTGATTTAAATGAAACAACTATATATCAAGTATACTAAGTTAAACATTACTGCAGTTTAACAGAATTCGCGATCTGGCACGTGGCATCACTCGAAGGAATACACGAATCAAGCTTACAACATTTACACTGCACTGTGAAGCTGCGGTGATTTGCTAATCTAAGTTCAATTTATCGTCACCGGCCCTTAAAAAGAGCAGATAATGACTGCGGACATACTATCATGATTAACGACCCCCTCCCCCAAAAAGGAGGGGTTCATGCTTGGGAAGAGGATATCATGGCAACAGAACATATACCCCCTCCCAACGGAAAAGATATTCATGAAAGGATGGGATCAAGAGGAACGAACATATACAATACAATAAAAATAGGTAATATCTGGGGGATCGCCAACATAAAATTAGAAGGTAATGTCCGTGAGCATGATACCATGGAAACAGAACAGAAACTACACTACCTTTATCCTGCCCTTAAAAAAAGAAGTTAGTCCTTGGGAAGTAGGTCTCATGACAACGGAACAGATATTATATTACCTATTCTCCCAAAAGAGGGTGCAATACCTGGAAGACCTCCTTATAAAGTAGGAGGTAATTCCCTGGAGGACGGTTTCATGAAAACAGAACCGCTACTACACTATCCATACCCATTAAAATAATACATCAATAGTTTTAATTCATTTAAAAATGCCATAAAACACATCATTATCATGGTGACTTGGTCTTTAGGCTGAGATCAAAATGTAGTATCTGTTCTCAATTACTATGCTCATCATCCCAGTTACCTCAGACGTTTTAACATCGATGCAAATACTGTGTATATATAAAAAAATATGAAAATGCAAAATTACAAGTCTATATAACAAAATATTAATTCATTAGAAGCTGATATATAATAAATATGCAAATTAAGAAAACGAAAATGTGTTGGAGAGTATTTCCAGTTTTCTATAAATACAGTATTTAAAAAGGCTATACATTATCATGTATTTAATAAGCACGACCTGTTCTTATATCTAATATTGTTAGGATAGATGGAAATATGTTTTGCATTGATCCATTTATATATATATATATATATATATATATATATATATATATATATATATATATATATATATATTCATTTAGATATACATATATATATATATATATATATATATATATATATATATATATATTCATTTAGATATCTATATATACACATATATATATTCATTTAGATATAGATATATATACACATATATATATATTAATTTATATATATACACATATATATATTCATTTATATATATATACACATATATATATATATTCATTTATATATATATATACACACATATATATATATTCATTTATATATATATATATACACATATATATATTCATTTATATATATATACACACACATATATATATTCATTTATATATATATACACATATATATATTCATTTATATATATATATACACATATATATATTCATTTATATATATATATACACATATATATATATTCATTTATATATATATATACACATATATATATTCATTTATATATATATATATATACACATATTTATATTCATTTATATATATACATATATATATACACACATATACATATTCATTTATATATATATATATATATATATATATATATATATATATATATATATATATATATATATATATATATATATAGTTAAAGTAAAAAGTATTTATTTGAGTACAGAGTAAATTAACAATGTAATACTCCTCCTATAAGTATAATAGAGCTTAATTCAACTTTTCGGATTCTACACTCAAAATATTGCTGGTAATCAAATTAGTTTAATAATTGAAACTTTTAGGTCAAACCAAGCTCTAGTTGAGTAAGTAGACACAAATAACTTTATTACATTATATATATATATATATATATATATATATATATATCAGTTCCAAGAATTCGAAATAAACAAATATTTTGCGTACGATTATTTCTAAGACGATTCAGAATTTTTTATATTTAATTATTTTTTTTTGCAAATTCCAATATGTCTCTTTCTCAGCGAATATTTTTGTGCTCTAATCAATTATGTTTTATATTTCTCTTATTATTGTTTTATTATTGCTTTATTTATTAAATTGTATTATATTATATTATATTGTTATTAATATTATCATTACTATTAGTAGTAGTATTTTAAATGTATATTAATAATGATTAGATATATATTTTTCAAATAAGTGGGAAAATGTTGATGTTGTTTCCTTGAATTATATATTTGATGTTGAGTGGAGAAAAATATATTAACATTTTTTTTTAATAATAAAAATAAATGTAAATTGTCTTAGAGACGATTGTACGCCAAATACTAGCTTATTTTTAATTCTTAGAACTGATATAAATAATGTAAATTTATTGGTTTCAACTTACCTTCTCTCTCTCTCTCTCTCTCTCTCTCTCTATATATATATATATATATATATATATATATATATATATATATATATATATATTATATATATATATATATATATATAGGCAAATTGAGAGAGAGATGGGTGTCTTTTTCAGTTAATTGATAAATAACGGCTTATTAGAACAATTAAAACAGATTTACTTTGAAACATTACTCCATCCTAGAATTAAAGTACATTTTATCACTATTTTGTGTTATCGGAAAAGCCTTTATGTATAGTAATACATAGATATATTAAATAGGTTTGTTTTTTATCCGAAGGTGATGAATACGTTGATAAAGCAAAAATCGCCTCATAGCACGTTAGATGATTTAAATTACAGGTGCTATTTTATTTCATTGTTTCGGAAGGATCTCTATAAAAAGGTATTGTTTAAATATAAATTGATTGATTATGTAACTTTTATGGAAATACATTTTCACGTGTGTACAACGTTTATTGTTTTGCAGACGTGTTTTTTCTCTTTACGCGTATGTCGCTTCCGCGTTAAATTTTACTTTTAAACGATGAAATAGAATATTTGTTTTCTATTTATATCAAAAGACACGCATCTATCTTGTTTTTATTATCGTTATGTAACACTTACATTTTGCTGGCTATTCTCTTTCTATGTTCTTGGCCTTTTGGTCGCGATCAAAGTGTAGTATCTGTTCCGATGGATACTGCACCAAATAGGCGGGGCTTGATTTACCCCTGTCTATGAGTCGGTCCTGTGCAGTTCTAGGAGGTCCAACCTCCTAGGCTTTTGTCCCCTCTTTGGGAGGAGTAAGTTAATTGCTTACTGCCTGAGGCGCCCCTTACCGTGAGATGCCGACGGGGCTGCCCAGGCAATTGTTTATGGCTAGAGTGTCACTTTCTCGGGCGCTGGCTTTTCAAACCCCACTTTCTCCGACCAGACCTTGGGTCACATCTTACTTGTGGGAGTAAGATAAAACTGGCCTTGTGCCTAACCTCCTGGAGAGGAGGTAAATAAATATTCTGTTTCTAAGTAAATTTGATCAATTATCTAATGAAAACACTGTTCGTGGAATGTACTCCCGCTGGACTACTTATACAGTTTACCGCACTTCTAAACCAGTTGGATTGAAGTCTTCAACAAAAACGGTCGTGCAAACTCATCGGCGTCATGAAAAGCTTTCATAACCTTTGAAGTAAAAGTATTTCTTAATATATATATGTATATCTGTTGCTTGAGGTAAAATGTGAAATAAAGTTGAGAAAATGTTAGAATATACTTTGTCATTAATTAACATTTTGACTAAATCTCGTTATTCTACAAAATTGTGACGTCGACGTGATAGGAATACGCACACTTTTCTGATCGAATGTTTTTATTCTACCGTTACACCGATCTTTTCAATCGCAAATATTTATCTTAAAACGATGATATATTTTATAGAAAAATATGTATCTGTAAGTACAAGGATGCAACGCCCATTATAATAATAAAGCTAATAGCTACATTGGTGTTACAAGCACTACCCTATCCCGCCGCCTCACCATGCATATTGTAAACTCTAGCTCAATTTACCAACATCTACAAAAACATAACTGCCCTACCAATTATTTAAGACAAATTCTAGTTTATAACACTAAAATTATACATTCTGAAACCAATTTTTAAAAAAATACTCGAAGCTATCTACATAAAAACACAGCGACCTACCATTAACAACCAAACATATCAAACCAGTAGTAACATTTTAAAATGATAAACGTAATGCGATTTTGTTCTGTGATGCTATCCAGCGTTGCTGAATTTAAAATCGCCAACGACTTCCTGGAACAATGCGGACAACATTATCTACGCGTTTCTCTATCAGCTTTCTAAAATGCTCTTCTTTCTCCAGCTTTTTTGTTCATTTGCTTTTGACACCTGAAGATGATTCGACAGAAAATCGAAAACGTTCGTGAAACATGTGAAACATATGGAACTTTCTGATTTATTATTATTTTAATATAAGAAAGATCTATTAGAAAAATTGAAAAAATAAAAAAAGACGAATTTTGTTTTTTCTTAACAATGTTTGCATAAATGAGAAAATGCTGCCTAAATACACACACAATATATATATATATATATATATATATATATATATATACAGGGTGGTGCAAAAGTCGCGCATTGGTTTGTTTAGGTGATAGTAGCTACAACATTTAAAGTAATTTACTAGGCTTTTCTGATAAATAATACATTTACTTGCTAATTTTGTTGCAGTGGTTTGTAAAAATAATATCCTTAAATGGCCACCATTTTCGGCATCACAAAGACGGGCTTTAGTTAGGGCATTTTCCATTACAGTCCTTAGAATAACTGGCTCTAGTTCTTGGATTTCATGTCTGATATTGTTTTTAAGCTCTTGAATCGTTGTAGGCTTGTTCGCATATACCCTTTCCT
>OY744524.1:32528902-32533902 GCA_963556195.1 Sepiola atlantica | reverse complement strand
TTTCACAAGAGTAATGCATCAGCCAAACCTAACACTAAGAATGTGAACTTGAGACTATTTGCTAACCTTTTAGAATTATAACGTTATGAACAAGACTAAATGGAACAATCCTGGTAAAAAGAGCAGCATCCCCACCTACATCTCAGTGTAGTAGCCAAGGAAAGGGGAGTCTTCGGCTGCCCCTCAACTATGGTCAACCACTTTACTTACTTTATAATAACAATATTTTCGTTCTGTCTTTTACTTAGTTCTTATCAAAGGTGGGTAGGGGCAGTGGCCTATTACTTTTAAAGGACACGACATATTCAACTGAAAATGTTTAAAATTATATAATCTAGCTTAAGGTTACTTATTTGCTTGTTATTGTGGGTTTTTTTTTCAGAAATGTGTTTGTAACTACGACTTTTCGATTGTAGGTTGGATCGATTTTAGAACGACACGCTTGGACAAGTCTTAAAGATGACACATGATATGATAAAGGTCGACACATAGTATTCAATTCGTAACTTCTACCACAGCTTGAGAAAATAGTTTTAAAATTGAACATTTCCAATTCTCATATATTACTGCGGGCTTGTGTTGTAATATTTACAGGAGCAGATTGTAGGGTTGACAAATCGAGGTCAGGTTCTCTCTTGTTTACTGCATGGCTTTTAGTTGTACCCTTTCGAAATATATAAATCCACATATCCTCCATCATGCTATTGATTAAATAGCTCACTAGACAAGACTCTGAATCCTTGGTTGTAGAACTATAGGAAAATAACACTAGTGTTTCTCTGCTTATCCCAGCATTTTTTCTAGACGTCATGGTTATCTGCTCATAACTGATCTGACTGAGGCCGGTTATGCAGAGGTACCGCATGAAATTGCGCAACCCTTGTTTCTGTTTCAACCTTCAACGCAAGCAAGCTTACAGGGGAGATCCACTGTTTCTTGAGACTGAAAAGAGGCCAACTTAGAGCGGTAACTAGACTAACGCTATAATTTATGAAATAATTATAATAGCAATATTTTGTCTATCAAAATTGTTAGACAGAATGTAAATTCTTTACAATTTAATATTCTTCAGTTACGAAAATAGGCAATATTTCTGCGTAAATTATCATAATAGCAAATACAGGGTGGCGCAAAAGTCACGCATTAGTTTGAATCAGTAACAACTTTCACATTTAATCAAATGTTCTCATTATTCTTACGAATATTACTCATATAAACATTGATGATGTATCATGGAAAAATATAGCACTGAACAATGGACCAAAATGATTGAACTTTACTTTGGAAACCATCGTTCAATAACCTTAACCCAAAGAGCCTATCGTCAGCATTATAATGTCAGACAATCTCCCAGTCAGACCACAATTGATCGTCTTGTAGCCCGATTTCGACAGCAGGATTCAGTCGGTGATCTTCCACGATCTGGCAGGCACGTTCAGTACGGACAGCAGAAAATGTAGCACTTGTTGAGGATAGCATTGCTGAAAATCCAGACACCTTAAGTCGAAGACGAGCCACTCAGATTGGGATGTCCAGAAGGCCACTTCAAAGAATTTTGCGTGAATTGCATCTGTTTCCATACAAAATTCAATTGGTACAGACATTACAACCCACAGATTTGCAATCACGCGTAGTTTATGCTGTTCACATTCAGCAATTAGCCAGAGCACAAAATGAGTTCATCCATAAGCTGATAATGAGCGACGAAGCCCATTTTGATCTGAACGGCTTCGTAAATAAGCAAAACTGCAGAATATGGGTCATTGAAAATCCAAGAACTGTTCATCAGCGTTAATTACATCCACTAAAATGTACCGTAGTGTGTGGTGTTACCTCGGAAAGAGTGATCGGTCCATATTTCTTTGAAGACGAAGAAGGTGTCGCGGTGACGATAACTGCACCACGATATCAACAAATGATTGAATATTTTTTAAGGCCAGCTGTTCAGGACAACCCAAAAATGTAGTTCCAACAAGATGGAGCTACTGCCCACACTGCCCAACAAAGTATGGCGCTCTTAAGGGGATTTTTTTGCGAGCGCTTAATTAGCAGATTTTCTGATTTTAACTGGCCTTCACGTTCACCGGATTTAACAGCCCCTGACTTGTTCCTTTGTTGTTATCTCAAGATAAGGGTACATGTGAACACGCCTACAACGATTCAAGAGCTTAAAAACAATATCAGACATTAAATCCAAGAACTAGAGCCAGTTATTCTAAGGACTGTAATGGAAAATGCCCTAACTAGAGCCCGTCTTTGTGAGGCCGAAAATGGTGGCCATTTAAATGATATTATTTTTAAAAACTAGTGCAACAAAACTACTAAGTAAATGTATTATTTATCAGAACATCCTAGTAAATTACTTTAAATGTTGTAGTTACTATCACCTAAACAAACAAATGCGCGACTTTTGCACAACCCTGTATATACTACGAGCAAGTGTTGCGATTTTCTCAGCTAATTCATTGAAAGATTGTACATCAGTCTGTAATAGTATAGTAAAGTATAGTACGGTTATATCATAACGAAAGAACAGTTACTACACCCCCTCAAAAAGGAGGAGTCAGTGCCTGGAAGGAGTGTATGATGACGAATTAACAGATAATACACTAACCCCCCAAATTGAAGGTCATAATGCCTGGAAGGATGATATAAGGACACACGCATAAATATCACTATACCCGCAAAGGAGAAGATCATCCCTGGGAAGATAATCTCATGGCAACTTAATAGATACTAAATAAATAAAATAAATAAAGAAAAAAGTAATTCATAGGACGATGGTATTATGAAAAGAGAAAATATACTATATTATTTCCCTGAATTGTGCATTGAAATATTGTACATTAGTCTGTAATAGTATTGTAAAGTTAATTGAGCGTTTAAATTATCAGTAATAGAAGTAATAGTATAGTTTCACTTGAGACAGACAAATATCATATCTCTCTCTATATATAGCACAATGGTTTAACCAAATCTAGGTGCGTAATGCATTTTCGATGGCTATATTTGATTACGTCTTTTCAAATTTCAAAGAAATGTACGAGTTGGCGTCAATAATTATCTCATTATTGTGTGCAAGTGGGTAGGGATAATATATACATGTTTTACCATGGGGGCGGACTGGCGATTCTATAGGTATAAGGATCTCTCGCCAACCTAAATCATATAAAATAGTCATTTCGAAGATTGCTTTTTTATACGCGGTGAAACAATGATTGGACGTTGTTTGAAGTGTTCTTAAAATTCGCCAAGGCGTTACAAATAATTACAAGCTGAAGCAGCCGACTGTATAATGTCGGAATCATGTACAATACTCGCCATTTTGTATTTGTAACTTGCTAAAGACGCCGTGCAAGAGCGATTTTCAAACATACTTTATTTATAAGAAAACTTTATTTTATGAAAACATATTATAACTGGAAGTGTATCTTAAAGGAACAAATAATTTAATACATCAATCTTATGATAGTGTCGGGATTTTCCTGACTCTCTCACGCCATATCGCTCTGTCCTCTATCACACCAGATTTCTGTTTACTATTGGACTACCACTTATTCAAGCCAAGAGCCACTTAAGGATAATAGTTCATGAAGTGAAATTATAATAAGCCGATTAATAAGAACAACTATGCAAGTACTAAACTTGATATATGATATTTACAGTGTTCGATTACAATCTATTTAAAACAAGAAAACAAACTAAGTCGTAATTACGAAAGAAAACAGCCCATTGACACCGTGTTTAGCAACTCGGAAGCCCTAGCAAAAAAAGCTCTATCCATGGATATTCCGTCTAATGCTAAGGGCATGGGGGAGATACAATATTTTTGCCGTCATTGTACCGATATGAGTTCTTACAGTTAATGTCTTACTAGGCGGAAACCAATATTAGATTTAATATAAGCACCTACGATGGAAATAACGGTAGAATAGTTCGCTCTACATATGTGCAATGCGAGTCTTCTGTTTGTTTCTTTACGTAAGATCTATTCATTCTCCTCACTGAAAAACAACCCTGTTTTAGCATTCACAAAATATCATCGATGCAGATTTTATAATTAGATCAGAAGTAACCATCAAATATTGGTCTTCTCTTTTTGATAAACGCTGATATTTGACAAAGGTGTCCGCAGATTTGCTCCCTTAAAGGGTGCTGCCACAAGAAGAAGTTAAAAACAACTGTTAGCATTCTTGTGTAAACACCATCAATTTATTCTCCAATATTTTGGTAAAAGTTCAGATTTCACTTCATATACGAATACTGTAGTAAAATGACTTGTATATAGGCACGTTTCGTTTTGGTAGGAAGATTTGACGTTGTCAATGCAATGATGGGGCGGCTGATTCGTACATTTAGTGAACTCTTTGCACAATTTTCCTTTGCAACTTTATTGGCAAGTTAGGAAAACTCATTTGCATAATTCAATTAAAACATGCTATTAGGGAAGTTATACTGAAAAAAGAAAGAATGAAAGGTTACGACATAAAATATACGAAATAACTAAAATAATTTAGAATATACTGCCTTGGAGTACTACTGCGTATGCTTGCAAAAAATGTAACGGACGAGTTATTTCCCTTTAGTGACGTGTTCAGACTATGACATTTGTAAAAATACTTTGTTTAAAGAGTTGTGTCTTCAGAGTCTGGGATACGTACACTCAAATGTAATATTATTTCTCAAATGTACCAGACGTGTCTAGAAAGACTATGTTCAAAACTATTCTTTGTAACTGTTAAACGTGCGGTTCGCTGTTATATAAACACAATTATATCGTGTCCAGGGAATGTAATGGGGAAATATTCTTTATAGGACTGAAGGGTTATGAAAGGCTTATCACTTGGCCATGCATCGATATAGACATGTAAAAAGTGTCAATTACTACCTATTTAGTAATACATTATAAAATAGGGCACGGATCTAATTAATAAAACAACAACTTCTACAACAAATTACACATTATTCATCAACATAGTCTCCTTCTACAGTAATACACA
>OY744524.1:32518902-32523902 GCA_963556195.1 Sepiola atlantica | reverse complement strand
AAATATACTTCATATGTTAAATGAAAACTGGTATTTTATTTACCTGTTAGATACAAATTCGATTTAATGCGGAGAATAATACCTCCTTAAAATGGGAACTTTCTGCTAGGTACAAAAAATGGTCTGGATTGACTCATCGAGACTTCACGAATGACAGCAATTTTGAGCGGCAGACAATTCATCTGTCATCTCCTCGGTTTAAGAGGGGGAAATACTGACCCGGAGAATATCATTTTGATTTTATTTGCAAACCTGTTTCAATATAGATTCTTGTAAATTTAATATGTAGTTTATACTCTCGAACAGGTGAGAGGTTATTTCTTTCTTGTGTTGATAAAGTATATTCGGTTACGCAGTTTTCAGGTAACGCAGCGCATATAATCCTGTTTACACAATAGTCAATCGATAATTTACACCACTGTCAGTCGGACTAACCTACATTTATATTAAATGACAGCTGTCCATTGTATTGTCCGGTGCTAAGATTTAAATATGATGTCGTAAATGACAAAATTTGGCACATGTTCGTCTTTTACCATAGTCCGTTTTTCACAACTTTTTACCGACCATTTCTTTTTCTTTTTTCGGTGTACACTTACCTATCAGGCCGCTAGAGAATTCCGGGGTTTTGGACATTTTTGTCAAATATTTTACATTTTAGGAGGGGGAATAAGTTTCCAATGTAAATTCAACGTAGACTGATCCCCCTCTTTTTGACCATCTCAATTTAAAAAAAAATATTTTTCGGTGTACAATTACCTATCATGTTAGTAGTGAATTCCGGGGTTTTTGAAAATAAATTTCAAAATATTGAGATTTTAAGACGAGGATCAGTTTTCAATGTAAATTCATCGTAGAATGATCCCCCTCTTTTTGAGCATCTCAAATTTTAAAAATTATTCTTCTGCTTAAAATTACCTATCATGTCGCGAGAGAATTCCGGGGTTTTTGGAAAGACATTTTACAAAATTGAGATTTTAAGGCGTAAAAAGTTGTGAAAAACGGACTATGGTAAAAGACGAACAAGACTGATCCCCCGTCTTAAAATCTCAATTTTTTTTATATTGAAAAATTTTGTTGTGAAATTCCCGACTGTTATCAGCAAACACACATTGGTAAACGGTGGAAATTATCAGCCTTTGTTAACTTTAGGTTATGCTTGTATTTTGTATCATCTACAAAGCCTTCTATACTTACCAGCCCTATTTTTCTTTCTATTCTTTTTAAATAGATACAGTCAGTATCATCCTTCAATGTAATAATTTTATATTATCCATTATTATCATTGTTATTAGTCTTCCTACAACTTCAAGTACTACTACTAAAACTACTACTACTACTACAAATTGATATTAGTGTGTTTTATTGTCAGCCTGGTATCATCTAACTATCAAAACGAGTAATATTTTGATGCTAAAGATAATAATGACTGAACCCAAATGGAGTATTATATAATCGATTTTGTGTATGTGTACAAATGTTTTCATATACAGTGTTAAGAAGACTTATTAAAATCCATTTGAAGTATACTTTTATGTTTCCTAATTATATATATATATATATATATATATATATATATATATATATATATATATATATATATATATAGTGTGTGTGTCAGGTTATATAGAGAAGAAATCAATAAAATGCGCTCGATTGCAGAGGAGTGAGAACTAATAGAATCTATTTGAAGCGTACCGCGGTTTCATCTAGATGGGCTTACTTTTTGTATTTAAAAAAATGATATGCCGAGTGAACTTGTAAGCGGTCTGAATGAGTCAGATCACGATTAGAAACGGCGTTATATCAAAGGAAAAAACCGGTGCATTCCTGGAAAGTCTTTCTGGAAAAAAATATTGGTTGAAATTTAAAAATAAATATTGGTCAGGGTTGAAATTATATATGGGTCTTAATCGTAATTGAGTTATATTAAATGTATTTAATTATTTATGATGGGTGGTGTCTAGATTACTGCTTCAAAGGTGTGTTGGTATTAAGAGATAACTGAGTGGCATAATTTATTGATATAAATATATATATATTATATATATATATTATATATATAAATATAAGGGGGTTAATGCTCATGTAACTGCTGGATTTTGATGGAGGAATATTTTGTCAGTAAAAGGGTTCATCTAGGGGTATCTAATGTTTTAACTATTATTATCATATGTATTCGTGTTGTGTTTATGTATTTAATTAATTATGTTGTTTTTTTCTAATAAGGTTCATGAATCTATTGTAGGGTGTGTGTAAGGCTGGGAAGGTTAGGTCTTAACCATCTATAATTACTTTTATTCTGTGAGATTTGATAGTTATATTTTTAGGTGTGTAATTAGGGGTCTTCATGTGTGTACTATGGTAGGAAAGTTTAACAGAGATTGGGTATCTAATGATTCATGTTTTACCTGTGGTTGATGGTGTTAGGTTGTATTGTGATTTGTAGAGGTGATGTAGTTGTGGTTGTAGTATGTGCAATATATGCGAGGGTGTTATGTAGTACATAAAAACGTAAGTATAACTTTGGAAATGTCCTTGGGAGAGTGGTTATTTTATATGTGGTTTATTGATTTTTTTTATTTATTAAAAGTTATGGAGTTCATTGTTTTTTAGGGGTGATTGGTGAGTTATGAATTATTAGTGTTGTCATTCCATTGGACTACCAGAAATTTTCTTTGGTGGTGACATTTTTTGAAGACTTCGGTTTTCTGTTCATGTAATTTATGGAAGGGGTGTTGATTGTTTGTATAATTCTGAATTTTTCAGTCGTACATGGATAGCAAATCTTGGAGGTAGGGATGTATGATTTGGGTTTGTCGGTGATCTTCCATTCTATTCTGCAGGAAGTATTGGACCACTTGAGTTCCAAAATAGTGGTTGTAGGGTAGTAATGTGATATGTTTTGGCTATCCAAATGAGTTGTTGTTGTGGGCGTAGAGTCTTTGTTTCAAGGTGTTTTGAGTCATTCCAACATATATTTCCTCCCTCTTGGAATCCACACCGGATATGACTCAGGCTTAGTATACAATGAAACTGATTGGGCATCCTTCACCTATATATATATATATATATATATATATATATATATATATATATATATATATATATATTTAAAAGTTCATACTTTTTTTAAGCATCCATATGAAATATAATAATGAGGATTAAGGTAAAGTAAAATACCTTCGAAGCACGTACAGGATGCGATATTAATTTTATTTTAAAAGAAAAGAAAAATCGAAACCGATTTTTAATTTTTTAAATTTTTTATAAACTTTCATTTTTAGTTTATAATGATACAAATAATTTCGCCAAATAGAATTGGCCTCTTCAGTGTGTTTGTAGATCCGATTTTATTGGATTGCCGGCTTCTGCTGGTGCAAACCGGCGTATGAGATATTTTTTCCACTTTCTCTCTCTCTCTCTCTCTCTCTCTCTCTCTCTCTCTCTCTATATATATATATATATATATATATATATATATATATATATGTGTGTGTGTGTGTGTGTGTGTGTGTGTGTGTGTGTGTGTAGTTCTGAGTTTACTTCCAAACTAATATTATAATTCCCGCAAAAACTATCTAATTATATTAGCATTAACACCATTGTATTTCCCTAATTCCTCGGAAGATGAGCCGGGAGGGCCTACAAGTACTGGGGATACCCAGAGTCATAGCAGATTCGTCAGTGAATTCCCCACCGATATAAAGATTCCTATTCGGCAAATGGAAAGGATTCACACAAGGATATACCGACATAATTTGTCTGCCATATTATACATTTTATTACAGAGAAAATGTTATATATATATATATATATATATATATATATATATATATATATACATATATATATATATATATATATATATATACATATATATATATATATATATATATATATATATATATATATATATATATATCAGTATTGTGACGATTAATTAGAATCAGAACGAGGAATCGATAAAATCGGAACTCTTGGAGGTATCGAAACGAGAATAATTTTAGCATAATTTTCCATTACAAAAACGATTCTTTTTATCTATTTGTTTTTGGTTTGTTTAAAATTCAATGTTCTATGGCTGGTACTGATTATAAAATGATAAATATTTATTCATTTAAAACCACCAGTAAAATAACATTTCGAGATCATAATTAATATCGGTAAAAATGTCACTAGAAAGAAAATAGACCTGTAAAAATGACGCGAGTACATAAATACAAAAAAAATGCACTAGTGAAAAATATATATGAACACCCTCCGAAAATAAACAAAAAAAATCTACTTTATTAGACGATTACCCGATTAGACACTTTTAGAATCGAAATAACAATCAGTTATTGTATCGGAATTTAGAATTTAGAACAGAATCGGTAAGTGTATGGGAATCGGGAAAAATATTTGAATAGTCCCATCACTAAATGTATATATATATATATATATATATATATATATATATATATATATATATATATATATATATATTGTTAGGGTCTATTTTATTAATTTCGTAACTATTCAAGTGTATACTTAAATGTTTTCACTTTTTAGTTCAAAATTATGAAGTTTCTGGAAAGAAAAATGGAAATCAATCTCGACCCTTTGGAAAATAAAAATAAAAATCGATTCTTCTCAAACCAACTATTACTTGTATACTGCTCTACAACACTAGCTAAAAAAATAATGATACTCTCGTGCTTGAAAGCCAGAGTAGCTGCTTAAGGACAAATATTTCCTTGTAGTGTTTCTCGTTGCCTAATAATTATTTGATTTAGTTGATGAAAAAAACTAATGTTTCTAATTTTTTTACATGAGTAATGATACTTTGTATTATTTCTATTATTAGGTTTACTGTTCACTGAAGATGCGAAGATTGTCCGAATAATCGAAATATTACAATTGAAATTAATTCACACAAACACAACATCATATAATTGTATGTTAAAGGTATGGAAACCGATGAACTATTTGATCTCGAGAGTTGGGTTAAAAATACC
>OY744524.1:32488902-32511402 GCA_963556195.1 Sepiola atlantica | reverse complement strand
TCAAGCAATTTTCTTTTTACTTGTATACTGACATACGAAGGATGTAGTCGAGGCAAATGATAAATAGATAGGGAGCTATAGTACCACCCTGAAGAACACCCGCAGTACCCATTAAAAAGTCGGTGTCTCCATCAGGCGATCGCACAATAAATTAAGTTCTGCTGCACGAAATCATTATTGCATCACCAGACTCATCCGGAATACGACATACCAAAAAGGTGTATCGAATTGAAAGCCTTCGAGAAATCCACGAACAACAAAACTGCCTTCAGATTAATTTCTCGTACGCCCTCCATTATCTTCCAAACTGTTAAGATTTGCGCAGATGTTGATCAATTTTCCTGAAGCCATTTTGATTTCGTCTAAGAAATTTCTACATTTCAGATCGGATTCGGTTCAACCACATGGGATTGTATATGTTGGCAGACATTACTGTTAGAGTTATTCCTTGGTTGTTTGAGGCAATATCCATGTCTCCTTTTTTAAGAAATAGGAGCATCAACCCTTGATTATTTATCTAAGAACTATTGATTAAATACAGTGTTACACAATTAAAACAAGGTGTCATTTAATTTTCTAGTTTTACAGAGTTCGGGGGAAATTTTGTATAATTCCGCTGCTTTACCGTTTTTTTAATGTTCGTACAACTGTTTCGAACGCATCTCTGGAAAAATTCCCAGTTTTAAACTTCAGTTTCCCATCGATAACTTCCTTAATCGGCAGAGCATTTATTTATTTATAAGATTGTTCAAGTGATTTTTCCATAATGCAAGCCTTTCTCTCTTACTTGAGGCTTTAAGCTTCGATCTTGTACTGCTTTTTCTTCCGTTCATTTCATTTACCGTTTTTCATGCCACTGTCAATAGTCTATTTTCCAGCGTAGACCGGATCAGATAAAACTTTCTCTGGGCATATGCCTATTGCCCCTTTTAATAGGTATTGATAAGGTCTTTTTAGGGGCACATATTATTATTATTATTATTATTATTATTATTATTATTATTATTATTATTATTATTATTATTATTATTATTATTATTATTATTATTATAATAATAATAATAATAATAATAATAATAATAATAATAATAATAATAATAATAATAATAATAATAATAATAATAATAACAGACAAACCCATAACAGCAAGGAGACCGGATATGATAATAATCAACAAGAAAGAAAAATCCTGCAAAATCGTGGACTTTGCCGTTCCAGAAGACCACAGAGTGAAGATCAAAGAGACGGAAAAAAGAAGCAAATATACTGAACTTGCCAGAGAATTGAAAGGAATATGGAACATGAAGAAAGTCAGTATAACACCAATAATCATAGGAGCACTAGGAACAGTCCCCAAAAACATGGAGAAAAGACTAGGAGAAATAGGAATCAAAGGGATAACTGAGACCATACAAAGGACAGTAATGATCAAAACAGCTACAATCCTGAGAAATGTCCTCGAATGCGGAAACCAACCCACATAAGCAACGAAAGGAGAACAAACACATGGAAGCACAAAACAACAGAACCGGGGAAAATACAACCGCACGAATGAGGCGCAAGCATAGGTTGACGCCACAAAAATTATGGACAGAGGGTCGAGGAGGGAAAGCGCAAACCAGACCTCCACTGGAAGAGCGCGGACAGCTCTAGGACCTTGGGAAGGCTTGTTGCCACTCGGACCCCAGAGGGGACCGATGGCCCTTATCAGCGGGAAATCGTTGGTAGGTGGCTGTTGCGATTACCGCAAGGTCATCAGCGGTGATGAACGAAAAGAGGTGGAGCATACTGGAGGCCTGAGGAGACTTGTTGTCACTCGGACTCCAGGGAATACCAGTTTGTCGGCAGTGGGCGACCACTGACGATGACCAGTGTGATAACTCCTAGTGAGTAAATAATAATAATAATAATAATAATAATAAAGAATATATATATATATATATATATATATATATATATATATATATATATATATATATTGCGAGATCCAACACTGTTGATCATTCTAAGCTACTTGTTGTAAATACCCGCCGACTTAGCATTTACAAAGTTAAATTTCTCCCAACTTCCAAGCTAGTGTGTGGTGGCCAACGGGTAACGCTCTTGACTGCGAATCAGTGGGGATTTTTGATCGGAGTTCGCGCCCGCCGACCGTCGGGAATTAACTTCCTCCACTGAAGATTGCGTAAGCATGAAATATTGCTGTGTGTAGGTAATGAATAATTAATATGTATTTATAATATATATATACTTTATTTAGTATGCCAAAATGTATATTTCCTTGTAGAAATTATCGTTTAGTTTTCAAAGAGGAGTTTGTAAATTGAAACACATACATTTTAATAAAATAAACTGAATAATTAAATATGAGATGATAAGGGATTTACAAAACATTTCCCAAAATATTAAAATCAATTCAATAGGGAAATTCGTGATTGAAACAAAATGCTTCTGCAGGGATTTACGATATCTTAATTGTCATTGTTGTTGTTATTATTATTATTAGTAGTAGTATTATTATTATCAAAATTATTATTAAAGTACGACCAATAAGAAAGGTTCTGATCCATCTCAATACATGCGGTTAAAAGCCATAGGCCTAGAACTTGTAGAGCATAAGTCTATCACTAAATGAATCAAATACCTTGGAAGATTTAAGGATGGCAATATATACTGTATGGCAATAATCGACGATTTTAGTGACCGATACATCCATAATAAAATGATTTGTTAAGCAGGATATCTTCGGTCCGACATCGTGTTGGGCATGAGAGATTGATTCTGTTAAGATTTGATATCATAGCTGACTAAAAAAAATAATAATAATTTGGCAGACAACAGATATGAGACTAATAGTCACTGTTCGCTAGTCTTAAAGGGTATTACCAGTTTTAAGAGATAGTTTAAAGAGAAAACTGAGGAAACCAGCGATGATAGGAAGGAGTGGCTGGAGTGTTATTGGTTGAGCCTATTTATATATAAAGAGGCTCAACTGATTAAAAATGTTGTTATCTCACAAGACGACGTTCAGATAATGTGTCGATCACTTAATGAAAATGAGAGCCCTGACCCAGACTGTATGCATCCAATTATATTGTCAGATATACAGAAAATGACGTTAACGTATGCTCACTTTTTGGTGAAATGCTGTCAGTAAAGTGATACTTTCAAAAGTTATATATATATATATATATATATATATATATATATATATATATATATATATATATTTAAAAAGAATGCGCGGAAATCTCTCAAAGGCCCTTTCGACTATCATCTCGTTAAGAGAAAATCGATAGTTTTATAATCAATAATATTGTCGAAAGAAAGGGAAAACGGGGAACTGAATCTGCCAAAATTAACGATGAAGCGATTAAAAGAAGTGCATTTAATGATTTCAATACCCTGTCATACGGATATTCGAGCTGCAAGAAAACCCAGAGCCTATTCCTAAAATAACATAATATTATCAGCCCCAATAAGATCCCCTTGACATGGTTACACACTGCCTCATATGTGGAATAGTACACTTTTCCCAAGTAATGTTATTACAGATAATATCACTATGCTGGGTATCCCATCAGGCTATATGAAATCTTGTCCTGGAATCCACTAAAACCGGAAATGTCCACAAGGAAGGAGTGGATAATGAATATTCTTAATCATTGTCCTAAGGCAAGCTTTGAGAACTACTGTTGAACCTTGAGTGCATACTCGAATATCTAGATATCTTATAATGAAGCCCTTTGTAAACCCCGGGAATGGACCTCGTTTTTTAAAGATCTAACTGAGCGACAATAAAATGAAGGGAGAATAACCACACATTTATTTGAACAAGAATCTGTTTTATTTTTACTAATAATGTGTTTGATATCGCGTATATGATATTTAGATAGAGTTAGATATACTAACGTACCGAGTTAAAGAAATATTACGAAAATGTATAATTCCATTATAGAAACTGATATGCAATTAGATATAGGCAAATGTTTTTTCTGCTTTTGAGACTGGATGATTTGATCAATAAATCTTCACTTCCTCTCGGCAGAAGTCCTTGTCTTTAAAAGTGTGTATCTTGCATCCACGGCCACATGGTGATTCACCAACGCAATGTATTTATCAGACACTCCGCAAACACTACGACCTTCTTTTCTTAATATGTGTTGACCCAAACATAAAAACGATTATGATCACGTCGGCACATACGTAACGGTTAGATTAGTGCAGTTATGTGTTATTTTTCATGGAAATCGCTCCAGACAAGGCATGCATCTACTTGATGTAAAGAAGATAAAAATACAAGGTAAACAACTACTCAATGATAAGTGTTAGATGTATAGATTCCGATTTAGCAAACAGCAATTGCCCCCCCCCCCCTTGTCAGAAACATCGCTCATTAAATGTTTGTGATCAAACGTTGAAAGTGCTCCGGTCTTAAAGCGGTGACCATTTGGAAATACCGTTGGGTGTATTTAAACTCTGTGGCTGGCTACTATTTTCCAATTTTTACCAACACAAAATATATTTATGGGCTGTTGTTTTTAATATGTAACGAACGGATACTAGCTGGCGACGAATGGTCGATTTCAAATTCAAATTTAAAATTCAGGTGACGTCGAATTATGAGATTTCATTTCACGGACAAATAGTTCGTAAATAAAATAGTGTATAGCTCTGATGAATGATATTTGGTTTTAAGACAGACGACAAACCTACTTTTAGTCATAAATGTTTAAAAGTGACATTACAAACTATTATTCATCGAGAACATCCTTGTCTTATTCAATGTACATATTATTGTTATAGCGGTTATCATTGAAGTCAACTCACCAAACCTATTATTGTGTTCGCCTCATATGAACTAATTCTAGCGGGTACAAGAATTGTGTTAGAGTTATACGTACCAGGATATACGTTCGCTTGCCCAACTAACACATTGTTTGATATAAGAGAAAAGGGCGATTCTTTTAATACACTTCATAAGTAACGAAGCAATTTGTAGAAAAGGGCGGGTTAAAAGGAGGATCAATGGTCTTTTTAATCTGCTACATATGTGCAAATTATATATGATTTATCGTTGCTATATTTACAGGAATAACTGACGTGTTACAGGGGTTGGCAATATATATATATATATATATATATATATATATATATATATATATATATATATATATATATTTGTATAATTATCTTTTATTTATAAGGACCAAGACATAATTCGCGACACTAGCATGTCGATGATATTGATCAACAACTGTTAAAAACTGAGATCTCTTCAGGTGGAAAGAATATCTGGTTCTTCCATTAGATCATATTTGGAAAGAATGAAATTGAAAGAGAAGAAAAAAGAAACGACATTTAAAATTTAAGATTGGAGGGTTACATGGCTAGGTTTGAAACGGTCAAACATTAGAAATAAACATTTGAGAAATCATCTTAAAAATAAAAAGGGCCCAATTACCCGTGGGACTTTCCAGCGTCAATTTTATGCGAGGTATTGATAGGGGGGGGGATACGAACAACTGTATTGTGTCTTGCTTTTTTCGAGGTGAAGAGTGGGTGGTTGGTTTAGGCATTTATACATAATTAGGTTGATTTTTCACTTTTTATCTTGTTTATTTCTTTTATTTATTTCATTTTTTACTTATTTTTTTAATTAATTTGAGCCCCAAAAAAACAAACTAATGGTCACCAATAGTATAACACAACAATAATAAATATGATGAGAATAAGAAGTTTTTTTTAACTTAAACTAACTAAAAATGAACAATAGTTTACTGACATAATAAAAAGTTGGTAATAACAACTACATAAAATAATAATAATAATAATAATAATAATTATTATTATTATCTTAGTGATAGTAATAATGATAAAAATAATAATGATAAATATGATAATAGTAATAATAATAATAATATTAATAATAGTGTTGTAATTATAATAAGGAGTGAGGAATACATTACTATTAGTTATAGTAAGAATCGAATACAAAGACAAAAGATAAGATTATACTAATGCCAATAATAATAATCATAGAGATAATAATGATAATGGTGGAAAATAATGATACAAAAAATGTTGGTGGAGTAAGAATACAAATGAGAATGCGATAACAGTTATAATAATAGTGGCGTCAGTGTCAATAGAAAGAATAATATGTTTAATTAACCTCATTAGTAATAATAATTATGGTATTAATAACTACATTAATGAGGTATCGTAATTATAATTGTAATAATAATAGAGCAATGTAATGTGACAATAATAACGACAATGAAATAACATATTAGATGATAACATATAATATGTGGATAACTATGGTATCTATTTGTAGTTGGTGGAAATATATGTTCTCCATTTTTATTCACAACAGGGGCCCTAGTGTTTACGTATCTTAGGGAATCATTGAAGACTTTATTGATTTTAAGGAATTAAGTACAGACTTTAGAACAATGGGTTAGGGTTAGGGATAATTGTTTCAAGTTTTTATTTTATTTTCTAATGGTAACATTTGTAACAGGGGGTTATATGTATTTTACTAAGAAGGTGTGATCTATTTTGCCTACAATTAAATTAGGTTTCTTGTTATTTGTTAAGAAGTTTATCTCCGTCACTAAATCTAACTATCTCTAATGTGTATACTTAGGCATAGCTAACAGAGTTAATTTAGAGAACCACAGGTACTGGTTCCTCTGACAGTGTTACATTTAACTATTGGTGATTGATTTTTATTAAGTAGTAGCCAGTGGTATATATATAGAGTGAAGTTCTTTTTTAATAATCCGAATTATTGAATGAACATTTATGACTTGTATATCTTTCTTTAAAGGTATTATCCGGCATGCGTATGTAGTATTTTGTCTGGGTTGGATTTTCCTCAGTTCAAATTGTAGCCTCAGTTCAAATTGGGTTTAAAGGCAAATTCTGTTTTATGCATGCAGTTACAAGTCTTAATTGCTGTGCTTTTTTATTGGTTAATTATGTTTATCTGTTGCAATTTACTATTTTATAGTTATGTTTTCAAATTTTCCCAACAACTGTAACTCGATTCGAGGCTGTTTTTATTTTAAAAAGTTGCGTAGGATATTATGGCAAGTGAAGTAAAGGTTAATTAAATCTGGGAATCGTTTAGCAAGTTAACTTTTATCTATGTGAGTAAATCGGGGAGTAAACCAGATTACCTTCCCACTTCTTATTTGATTGTTCGGCATTGTGAGCTGAATATATTTAATTAGCGTGTTTTTGCAATAAATAATTTGTCGAAAGAAATTAGTTTTCTTTGAAGGAAAAGGGGGCATACGTCCTTTGAAATTTAATGAACATGGTTCTAATTTTTTGTGATTTTTTGTTATCACATCAATTAATGACTGGTAATATCGACAAAATTATTCCATATACATATAAGGAAATAAGGCAATCAAACTATAAGCGAATAACAGTAAACAATCATTTATTTCGAACTGTTTAAAAATATATTTCTTCAAATTAGATAAACAAAATATTGTATTTGCAACTTTGCCTGACTATAAATAAAGTATTTAAAAAATATATAGTGTATTGATTATTTAAATTAGAATTTCCGGTTTTGATTATAATATAGTAGTAACACACAAGAACTATTTCACATTCATTAATTAGATATAATATATGAATTAAAATTATATATATATATATATATATATATATATATATATATATATATATATATATATATATATATATTACTTAAAGAAAGAGGAAAAATGATGTGCAGATATTTCTTATTAAAATCAAAATACTATTTTTCTTTCATCTTAACTTTTTTCTAATAATCTCGCTCGGTATCACAAGCTTAATCAGATATTTAAACAAATAAAAGATCGGATGTTGTGTGGACTTAATGGAGTAAATGTCTCTTTAAAATTTGAACTTAAATCGCGCATGGTCGGTGGTAGGTATACATTTGGGAAAGTTCATTTTTTAAGCATCTTTAAAATTAAAAACTTAAAGAAAGAGAAAAATTCTTTCAAAAAACGTGTTTTTTTTAGAAAAGGTTTAGAAAAATAAACCTACTTACAATGAAACAGGCATAACATGAAGCATTGTTTAAAAATATAATTCTGCAAATTAGATAAACAATATATTGTATTTGCAACTTTGCTTGACTATAAATAGAGTATTTAAAAAATATAGTGTATTCATTATTTAATTAGAATTACCGGTTTTAGTTATAATATAGTAGCGAGAAAAAAGAAAATATTTCGCATTTATTAATTATATATAATATATAAATGAACATTATATATATATATATATATATATATATATATATATATATATATAAAACTTAAAGAAAGGGACAAAATGCCTTCAACACCATGTGTTAAATGCAGATATTTTCATTAAAATCGAAATACTAATCATATTGACTTTTTTCTAATAATTTCGCTCGGTATCACAAGAGATTTAAACAAATAAAATGTATTCACCTTTTTTCTCGTACGGATCCTTCTTTGTCTTGTAGAAGTGACGCCCGATGTTGTGTGGACTTAACGGAGTAAATGTATCTTTTAAATTTGAACTTAAATCGCGCATAGTCGGTTTAGGGTAAGAATTTGGGAAAGTTTATTTTTTAACATCTTTTAAATTAAAAACTTCAAGAAAGAGGCAAAATGCCTTCAAAAAACATGTTTTTTTTTTTAGAAAAGGTTTAGAAAAAAAACTACTTACAATGAAACAGGCATAAACTGAAGCATTGTTTTCCATTCCAGATATTATTCTTGGTGATTAGACATTTTTTATTAATTTTGTAATTGGTCGGAGTCGCTAACGTCTTACTATTTTCACAACAACATTAACGTTGAACATGTTGCGGATTTCTGAGTTATTTGTTCAACCGGTGTTGCTACTCGATTTTCCTTATTTATTAAACTTCCTAAGACCACGAAAAACACAGACAATCTCAAAAGATTAGAAAAATCGCGTGTTATACGATAATCTAACTGAAGGCAACCGTTTTCTTCTTTCAAATAAGGTATACATTTTTTGGAAAACCGTCAACAGTAAAAAAAACATTTTAAAATCATTAAAATATCAGGAAACATGTTTATTGATATAATGAAAAGTATACAAATTAAAATGGAATTCTGTATTATGAATACTTGCAGTTGTTTTTAACACAGACACATTAATGCAAATATAACTATATATTATTTAGTAAGTAAGTATTCTATGTGTATTTGATATGTTGAGGATTCTATGAAAACTGCAAATTCATTTCCATAACTCACACTTTTACATTTGTAAAAAGCTTGGCAAAAGTCATGTTGCTGTCTTTAACATTATTTTCTAATTCGCGAGCTCTTTTATGCCAGAATAAACTGATTCACAAATAATGAAAAGTAAATTCGTAAAACGAATTCGCTCACCAGAATAAAAAGGAAAACAACATACATAGTATATATGGTGTATTATAACACATATGTGTTGTGCTCAATACTTTAAATCATACATCTTATTATTTTGATAACTTATATCGATCCGGGGGGAGGGATTGCGATTACAAAGTAAAAGTAATCGAAAAACAATATTTTTAAACGAGAAAAAAAGTAATTAAAAAACAATATATATTTTTCTGACAATGAGCAAGGCAGCAAATATTTTCGCTAAACGCATAAACAGAATCCGTTAAATAGTTGGCGTCAAGCTGCTGGGAGCCTTTCTCAAACCTATATAACATAAATATATTTTCTCCTTCGTTCACGATTTCGTAACTCGTCACTACGATACTATATGACGACGTTGAGCAGTTTGAACCATACACACACACACACTTTGAATCAAATAATTATACACCGATTTGTGGCAGAAATATACACAAAAGCTGAACTGTTCATACTCACAAAGAGCAGGAACTTGTAAATCCCTGTGCTTATTTTAATCTATATAATCTGAACTCGACTTCATCATTGTGCGAACTTTAAAATCTTCTGTTTATTTTAATTTGTACGAAATGTGTGATTAATTTGTTAAATGGACATTCGTTTCACTACAACCAGACAGATGAATAATGAAACAGTTGAAATATCAAGAAATATTACCGAGTTTGGTAACACTTATAACTCACAGGTAAGTTAAGATTGAAAGTGAACACAGTATAAAAAGGACGGTACACGGATTTAAAGGAATTGATACTCACATGGTGGAGTAGAAAACTCCCATAATCTTACCATACCCATCACCAAAGAAAATATGGTCGGATCATTATTTTTGTACCATATGAATAACCGAGGAGCAAGAGAACTACCCAGACCTCCACTGGAAAAAAAAACACAAATAATACTGGAATAATGTGTATGCTAATTGTCTTTCACATTACAAAGGAAGTAAAATATCGTAATTATAAAAACATATCAAGGAAAAACAACTGTTGCGATAAAGCAAAGTGATTTAAAACGGTTATACGAACGAGCGAAGCGTAATGCTCATGTGAGGAGCGTTGTTGTTATTGAGACATACGATGCTCCAACCTGTTCATGCTTGTGAGCGATCACTGATGATAAGTCGTGTGAACACTTCCAATGATTAAATACAATAATATATATATATATATATATATATATATATATATATATATATATATATATATATATATATATATATATATATATGAGAAAAAAGAAACAATGTTTCAGACAATATGTAAAAATAAAAATGGAATAAAGAATAATCAATTCAACAACTAACAAAAATAAACTCAAAAACTCATGTTGTAAAGTTCTACCGAGATATTTCGGCCGTCAAGATACGACCATTTTCGTTCGGTTAGTAAACTTTATTTCAAAACGAAAAAGTTTTAAAATTTATACAAAGAATGCGATTGGGAGAAAATGTCACGTGCAAAGAACAACAAAAAGGGGGAATAGGGACGCGAGGAATTTTATGAAAAGAGAAAGAAAAAGAAGATGAAGAAGAGGAAGAATAAGAAAGAGAGACCAATCAACCAGTGTCTTAAGAACGTCAGTTGAAGCAGAAGAAAAAGAAGAAGAAGAAAAAGCAAGAGAAAACGTAAAAAAGGGTAAATCGCCATTTGACTGTCGAAAGCTACTAAAGAAGAAAAAGAGAGAGAGAACAAATCAGTGCTTGGATATCGCCTGCTGATTGAAATCCAATTCGGATTGAGAACGTCAAAAGTCTACTAGGATTAGTAGTAATTTGAAGCAGTTAACGTCGGGGTTCGAAACAAGGGAGGAGGAGGAGGAAGCAGGGAAGAAGGAGAAGGAGGAAGAAGAGAAACAAGGGTTAAAATTTAGCCAGAGTCATACTCATTTAAATTCATCTCGTATAGAATCGATCTAGCAGAAGGAAAGGAAATGTTATAGAAACCTTGTCTTTGGGCAATGGTGTTCTTATGACATAGGATCAGACAGGATTCTGTGAGGCGTCGAAGTTTGGTATCAGAGATATGTTTGATAGAAATTGCCTTATGGGTATTGAAGTGGTGGCCGGAAGAGAGCATATGAGTGCATAGTGCATTTGAGGTATCACCGTTTTTTATGGCACGATTATGTTCATATATTGGTTTCTTTAACGGACGTTGTGTCTCGCCGAAATATATTTTTCCATAGTCGACGCAAGGAATAGTATAAATTCCAGCTGTAGTCGGAGATGAAAGGACTTTATTTTTGTTTTTATGCATTTGTAAAATGTTTTTGATGGTGAGTGAGGTAGCTTGGATAATTCTAAAACTATGTTGGGAAAGCGAAGAAAAAAGATGTGTGTTACGAGAGTTAGTAGGAAGGAAAACATTCCTTAATATGGGTTGTGCAGTATTAGGAGATGTATTAGTATTTTTGATCTATTTTAGATGTATTTGAAACGCTACTTTTTTAGCGGAAAGAATGACATGTTTGGGATATTTTAAAGTAGTGAGAGAGGATTCTATTTTATTATATTCCTGAGAGAGATGTTCAGGGCTGCAAATACGCAGCGCCCTGAGATTAAAACCGATTATCATGCTATTTTTTTATATAGTTATTATGATGTGAATAATAATGTAAGTAATCATTTTTGT
The DNA here is from genome assembly GCA_963556195.1 of Sepiola atlantica. Taxonomy (NCBI): domain Eukaryota; kingdom Metazoa; phylum Mollusca; class Cephalopoda; order Sepiida; family Sepiolidae; genus Sepiola; species Sepiola atlantica. Next base: position 32,499,344 of record OY744524.1, on the reverse strand, counting down.
TGGTTGGTTTGCGATGGACTTGAAATGAAAGGCTGTTATTGTTTTTGAGGATGAGAATGTCAAGGAAAACTAAAGAATTGTTTTGTTCACTTTCGAAAGTGAACTTAATGGAAGGTTCAACTTTGTTGAGTGCTTGTGCTAATGTTTCTATTTTATGACTATCATGTAGAAAGATTAAAATATCGTCAATATATCCGAAATAGGTGGCATTTTTAGGGATATGGTAAGAAAAAGGACCGATTTCGAGGAATTCTAAAAACAGGCACGCTAATACGGGACTAGGGGGTTCCCCATAGGTAAGCCGAATTTCTGTCTATAATAGTCATTGTTGTATTTAAAGAAAGTAAGAGAAGTTATGTTCCTAATGATATCTATAATGCTTTTGATTGGGAGAGAACAAGAGATATTTATTTTGTTTAAGTGTTTGGAAAGTAGGTTGATGCATTTTTTTACGGGTATATTTGTGTATAAGGAAGTAATATCAATATATATCAATATATATATATATATATATACATATATATATATATATGTATATATATATGTATATATATATGTATATATATATATATATATATATATATATATATGTATATATATATATATATATATATATATATGTATATATATATATATATATATATATATATGTATATATATATATATATATATATATATGTATATATATATATATATATATATATATATATATATATATATATATATATATATATATATGATAGTGTATGTTTTCCGAAATGAACTATTATGGAATGAAGAAATCTAATGGATTATTCAAATTCAATTTTTATTTTTGAAATAGGGGAAAATCCAATGAAACAAAAAAAAGCAAACGAGACAAGACATATTTGTCGCTAAAAACGTTGCGGTACACCGCAATAATTCAGGATTATGTTTAGATTTACAAATCGTATAGGACAGCTGAAACTGATACAATTCCAATTTTTCCACATGTTACGCAATATATGCGTGGGTTGTTTTTCCTCTCATCCCTTTTTTTCATCTCGTGCAGCACAACGTTTTAATGCAATAACCGAAGAATGTGAATGATGTTATTTAAACACAAATCGGTGATTGAATAAATAAATGCATGAATAGAATACGCTAGATAAATAAAAATGCATCATGATTTCATTTATAACTCATATTGCTCGTGAACAACATATGAACACCGTTATTGCATGAGGAAATCTTAATCAATATCACTAAAGTAATCAAGCTAAATAGTGAATAATATTAAATAAAACAGCATTAGTTCACGCACAAGAGACAGCGTATACCCATTGTAAGATTTCCTGCGCAGGTAGTCTACAGTAGGAAAAGGTTGCGCAATCTCAATCAGACCCCCTCTGGACTGCCAATGATTAGATCCAGTTGCAAAAAGAAGCCCAGGTCACTGAAAACTATGACGTATTAGGTAGAGAAAAAATAGGTGGAACTTTACTTTCTTCTAGACAATTTGAAACAACGAAGGCTTGAGAGTCTAATATATCCTACTATTTACACCATAGCTGAATGGTCGAAATTAAAGCTCATCTTAAAAATGAATAGATCATGTTCATGGACGGGTGCACCGGGGGCAGGAGGGCCCAACCCCCCTAACTTTTTGACTGCCCCCCCACTTTACGGTCATCAATAATGACGTTATATATGCATGTGTTTAACCGCTCCCCCCACTTTTTAGGATGTGCCGCCGGTCCTGCATGTTTCGTTAGTTGATATTGTTTATAAAGTGTAACATTTTCCAAGCTTATACGCTTCGATTGTCTTAAAAGACAATCGGCCTGTCGATTCTTTACTTAAATTCCGTATTTGGCTTCTAATTAAAGATCACTATAAATGCGTTTTCTGAATATAATCAATACTATTATTGGTTTGGTTACTTTTTTATTCTTAGGCATGTCAACGTTTTTTTATTACTCCAGTTAATTTGATAAAATCATTTACTTAATATTTTCAAATACTTAAGAGATTCTATTTAGTACGAATGGTTTGTAGATGTATTAGTGGTGTATGTGTATATTATTATATACATAGTATATAAGTTTTATATATCTTCAAATATTTATTCATGGTGTTTCGTTTGGTTGTTTTGTTTTTACGACATATCAATTCTTTTCTGGGTGATTTAATGCCGAATACGGTCATATTGGTAAAAGTGTTTTCTCTCTCGTAGGTACTTGATTCTAGAAATAAACTAGGGACACGTTTTTGAACGACAGAATGAAATTAGTCAAATATCATACGTACTAATTCACACAAACTTCCGTTTTTTGGTAACTTACCTAGGACAGGTTTTCCAGCAAGTACAAATATGAGTGCATTGTTTATAGTGCCAGGCATACTCACGTTGGTACACCGCTTCTCGTTTGATCATCGACGTTAAGCAAGTTTGACTCTCGTCAGAACCAGACGGGTGACTATCTGGGAAAATTAGGCGTTTTATGTTATCTCCCCTGACTGGGATATATATATATATATATATATATATATATATATATATATATATATATATACGGCTGAGGACCGCATATGATTTTGATATTCTGTAGACACTTCCTCCTTTGCCAGAAGCTCGCTTACTCACCGAGAGCAATAACAACACCACGATTTATATTTGATAGCTAATTTAAACCACGTGTAACCGTGACATTGCAGACAGTGTTTACCGAACCATTAATGGCAAAACACTTTCATGAAATAGGTTTAAATCAACACCTTTTTAGATAATGTGGTAAAAGTTGTTGATATAAATAAAATAAATGAAATTGTATCTGTAATATAACGATAGTATTTAAGTGTTTGATTATTACAAAAAAAATACGTTTTCTATGTCTTAAAATTAAGTAATATCAACTAAAAAATAATGTACAAAAATAACAAGCTGATATAAGTACATCAAATCTTAAAACTAAAACCCACTTCTAAAAATTAAACACTTATATTTGAAAGCACCCATTAAAATTTAAAAAAAATCTGATTTCAAAACTTAAATAAGTGAATCAACTTCGAGCTTATTGAAATTGTAAACTGTTGTTTGTTTAATGATTGGTTGTCGCCATTATTTTATGCAAATTATTCTTGAGAACTACGTATTTATTTATTTATGTATTTGTTATGCCTCCTTGGGAATTTCCCCTTTAACTATCTTCTCAATTCAACTATAAAAAAATCAAACTCTTAGTACAATATCGATATCCAGATAAAATTCTGTTAAATATTTCATTTGATTACCCCCAAAAGTGCCCCCTCAATTTCTCCCTGCTACCACCATCTCTGAATTCATCCAACCTCATCTCAAACTGATCCTCACTATTGCTGTTCTTAATCCGATCTGGCAACTTATTCCAAAAACATATTTCTCAGTGAGAAAAATAACTTAACTGGTTAACAAATCTAGTTTTTGAAAACTACCTTGACAATAACATTCCAGTTCTAGGGAAAATACTAAAAAAATGGCCACCATTAATTATCTTGAAAGTCACAATCATATCACTTCTCAATCTTTCTCTCCAGCAAAGTAGGCAATCCCAATTTTTCCAATCTCTTTCTGTAACTGCACTTTTTTACTTTACTTATTAGTTTTGTCACCCTTCTTTGTGCGCCTTCCAGTTTCAATATTACATTCCAATTTCTATGTCTAGTAGCTGAAGCCCAGGTCTTGGTGCAGTATTCAATATGAAGTCTTATTAGAGCTTTATATATCCTTATATACGGTACAATCACGTTGACACACCGGTTCCCGTTAGATCACCGAAGTTAAGCGACGTCGAGCGTGGCCAGTATTAAATGGGTGACCATTTGGGACTACCAGGTGCTGTATTTGCTCTCTGTTTATCTCGGCATTGTTTCCAGTCGTCTTGAACTGCTTGCCATTGGAATAAAGCAGTGCCGACTCAGGAGAGGTGGTGTTAGGGATTGCGCAACCCTTTCTTCATAATTAATCGCGCAGCCAGCCCCTTATAGGGGTATCCATAGTCTCTCTAGACTGAACGGAGGGCTTATATATCCTTAACATAAAATGTGTCTCCCTCGAAATAATATTCCAAACCATACACCCGATAATTCTATTTACCCTCGATACAATGGTCAAAATATGATTATTTGCCTTAAATGTATTATACAACCCCAATCCAAAATCGCACTCTCCTTAGTTTCTCCGTTGTTTAGTACATATTCAACTCCAACATTCCGTGATCCTACATGTAGTACTTTACATTTGTCTAGGTTAAATCCCAATTTCCAAATGTCCTCTCAATATTATAATTAATTTATTGTCCAATCTTTGGGGGTATTACGACTTTAGGGTTATTACGACTTTGTAAGATATACAGTCGATGTATTCTAAAAAAATCGTCAGATAATTATTTAGTAGATCTACGTAAAATCAATTATGGACACTAATACTTTGGAATAACTCTCTTCACGTTTGTCATACATGACAAAATAATTGATTTGAACCAAATGAGTTATGAGCAAAAGCCAACTCATCAGAGTTTACTCAATTTCAAAGATGGCGTGTTGAATAAAATCACTGTTTACTGTTTTTTTATGTATCATCAAAAAATGTAATGGGGTGTGTGTTGTTAGTCAAACATATAGTTTCGTGGCCTATATAAACAGCTATGTCGATATTAAATATTATGGGTTAGCATCGTCCTTTTCTCTTAATAATGATGAAACATGTTTTTATTCGGAATTTCTTCCATCAATGAATTACGTAACCTCTGATCAATGAATAGTTACCGATCATTCTAGGTGCTATATAAATAGCTGTATATTATACTAAGTAACAATTACCTATACTACAATGATACAAACACATGATGAACATGTCTGCGTACTTTGGATTCCTTTCAAGATCGTACGTACGAAAGAAAAATATGATTCCAATAAACACAAAACACTCTGCAAATAACATTACAGTAAATTGAGTATTAAATATAAAAATAACTATTGACATTCCGGGTAAAGGCATCCAAAGAAAAGTAGGCATCCATTGGTAACTTACTTTATGAATATCCAAAATATATGTATTACCTTTTATGGCAATGTTTATTTTTTAAATGTTTTTGTTCTTTTCGTGTTTCCATCATTGCCGGTGCTAGATTTTAATCTCGCCCCCAAGATAAATATTTTTTTTTAAACTAACAAATATCCAAGAATTATTAAATATTAAAAATGTTCATCATTTATTCAATGGATTATGGATTATGTTTCTAAAAATAGTATTTTTTTTAAATCAACAGAAAACTGAAAAAATCTAATACTAAAAGAATATATGCATTTTATAAATAATTGATGTTTTGAAAGTTTCTATGAAGCGATTTTCAAAACATTAGTAATTTTGTTAAATTGAACTTTGAGGCAGGAGGTTGATAACGAGGCGGACTAACAGCCTGGTGTACTAAGTTTAGATCAATACAATTCTATAGAGCCGCTTTCGCATATAGATATTGCAAACCTTAAGGCGGCCACTCTTGAAAATACTAGATTGGATAAAGAATGGGGAAATCAATGCAACCAACAAACTCAGCAAGTTAAAATATACTACCATGCTGATTATTACGAACTTACTTTAACAGTTTATGCCTGATTAAAGAACATTCTCATTAACAATATTAACTGTTTTTACTGTTAAAAGACAAACAATATATTTTTCACCGGATGTATTTTAAATAAACGAACTAAGAATATACCTCATGAGACCTGATCAGTCTAACTGAAGGCATCCATTTCGCGAGCATTTACAGGCTTATCTCCAGGTTTAACTCACAGGTAGTTAGCGACCATTTTAGGTGCTATATAAATAGCTATATATCATACTAAATAGTAACACTCCCCTATACTACAATAATATAAATAAAACATGGTAGCCAAGTCTGCGTACTTTGGATTCCTTCCAAGATCGTAAAAACGAAAGAGAAATATGTTCCCAACAACGTAATAAATAAACATACACCATTCTGCAAATAACATTAACGGAAGAGCAGGTGGACGGAATTCAACTATATATATATATATATATATATATATATATATATGATGTATAAAACATTAAAAAATAAACGGAAGAAACAACACAAAGAAACTTAACATCATTTGCGAGATCAAAGGAGTGTTGAAATGGTGTTCTCTTGGCGCTGCATAATTCATCAGAGGTTCATTTCCAGATGATAAAATAACTTCTTAAGAAATCTGTGAACTAGATTCTTTCGAGTATTATTGTTTTTCCTGCCAAAAATATGAGATATAATAAAAGATTTATCCAACGATGGATGCTATTTTCTCAAAAGAATAATAACACTAAACTATTCCTTAAAAAGATTAAAATAAAAATGTGATTTTATCAAATTCAAAACCACTACTTCAATAAAGTAAGTTTTTGGAAACAACGTAAAGAGAAAATGTTATTTTTTTAGGATATATGAAATAATTATTCCAAATAAACTATATATATATATATATATATATATATATATATATATATATATATATATATATATATATATATATATATATATATATATATAAGCCCTTTTGTTTCAAGCCGCTTTAATCAGATAAAAGTTGAGCCTAGTTCGGGGAAGTTAAAAATAGACTGATATATAGCTATAAGGCATATTCTGAAAACGTTCGTAGAATATTTAGTCAGTCATTCTAGATATGATTCTCTTCGCATAAATGTAACTTAAATTTCCTCCCTTAATGTGGTAATGTCTCGTGGCATAATGGTTACAACGCTTGCTTACGGAGTTTAGTTTGATTTCGTGGCAGGTGTTCGAACCGTGCTACCGTCTCTAACTGATTAAGGCGAAAAGCTTACGCAAGCGTAGGTAGGCACAAATAGTTTTATATTATGTTTTCAAATTTAATATTGGTATAGTGGGGTATGATCAACTCTGCTGTGAAGCCATGGAATTAAATACTGTCTTGTTTTTAAATTCCCGAAACAGTTTTTCATGGTAAACAACTGATAATCCTTTAAATAATGTTAGAAGCAAACTAATATGATGACTGGAAAAGTTAAATTGACTTACATGAGTGATTTTCCACTGAACGACTTGGGACTTAGGGTTTTTTTCTTCTTTTTTTTTAACATAGTTTTAATGGTTGAGAAACTTCCAAGACTATATATATATATATATATATATATATATATATATATATATATATATATATATATATATAACATAAGTTATTTATAAACTGCGGATACACACCTAATCTGGAGTAATATATATATATATATATATATATATATATATATATATATATATAGCTCTCAAAGTTGAATTTGTCTCTATAATCTATAAATTATTACTTCTATTATTAACACAAACACATGCACACACACACACACACATATATATATATATATATACATATATATATATATTAATTAAGACAGTATATGTATCAACATATACTATCAGTGGCATTTAATTAGCAGTTATTTTTTAAGATTTAGCTCTATGAATGTCAATCAATAAAAACAAGCATATAAAAGTAAGTCAGGTTCATTTTATATTCCAATAAACATGTGTTTTTATTTTTATTAATTTATTTTTTGTCAAATTTCAAAAAAAAACATAGCATTTCTTCAAGTTGTATATTTACTTTCCGTTTCATTTGTGTTGAGTCGAACAATATTTTAAATTCAAAATCGTCTCTGCAACACGACTAAACTATCAGAAACGGTATAAAGTTATTAAATAGAAATGTTTTGAAAAAAACTACACTTCACACTGACGCATTGTTGGCGAAAACAAAGAAAAAAAACAAAGAAGAGTGTAAACTCACACGTGGGGAAAATTCGATAGGACGTCATTTTGAGTTGTTACAGTTCACAGCCAGCACAATCATTAAATTGTGCAGACATTTGTGAATGCTAATTCCGGAATATACCTTAAAATAATCAATTAATTATATTATCTATTTATAAAAATACAGATTCAATGAAAGTAATTTTTTTGACTTGCCTAAATTTCATCATTTAGCTCACAAATGCCTATTTAAGTCATTTTAATATGAAACTAAATGCAGCGCTAATTACTTTCAACTTCACAGGTTGGGAGCTAGTTATATATATTTAGCCACCCTGTCAAGCATTGCTAAGATTGTTATACGCCAGTGTTTTGTGGATTATGTTTCGTATTTATTTATAAACCGTTTAAATTTACACTAAGATAAAATTAATTTCCCATATTACTTCACTTACGTTGTAAGTTTCTATTTGAATGAGAAACTAAGGGCCGAGTTAATCTCTTTCAAACGCAAACACTTTTGAGCTACACAGAAATGATACAACCTCCTATCATAGATTAATTATTTTCTATTAAATGGTACTAATTACCTCTTTATAAAGTTTTAGGAGTATTCAAAAGTACTTTTATGGAAATGTTTAACTAAAGATAATTGTAATTACATTTTATATTTAACTCGTGTTCTGAGGTAAATAAGCCGAGCACCTATACTTATATTACCTCCCTACATTAATTGTATGTGTATATTAATATTGGAGTGAATTCATTTTTTTAATATATATATATATATATATATATATATATATATATATATATATATATATATATATATATATATATATAAGCGACTTACGGAGTTCTTTCCACTAACCAATCCATGTTAATATCAAAACGGATGGTGCGTTTCCAATAAGCAACATTGCTTAAATCTTAATATAATATATAAGCTACCAAATAAATGCAATGAGTTATTGTTCTTTTTTTTATTCTTGCATGATTTATAAAGAACACCTTTAAATCTAGTTGAAAAGTAAATGTCAAAAGATGAACAGCCAAGATTCATTAAATATTTTTGTTTAATATATCAATAATGCTAAAAGCAAGTTATTCAAATAAAAGTAAGCAATGCACGTACATGTCCACGCACCATTTATAACTCACTTAAATAAATCAGAATTATTGTTATAACCGTCAAATTGCTACTTTGAATTTGAGGATTAGAAAGAGATACATTGTATATATGCATGTGTGTGCATAAGTGTGTGTCTGTCCCTATATTCGAATAAAGTACGTAAATGGAAAAAGCGAGGGTCATTTATTGAGAACACGTAAAAGAAGAAGCAAGGTGGAAAATATATTCGAATAAATAATATTTATTAATAATTACCAAGACCCGTGTTCCGACTTTGTCTGAGTGGAATATGCAATAATAATTTAATTTAAAAAAACGAAGCATTAGAGTATAAATTCTTTACTGAAATCAGAAAATAACTCGTAATTAATCTAAAATAAGATGCATCCATGTTTTGGGGTCGACTAGGGACAATATAACTAATGAGTTAATGATTTTAAAGAAATGTTAGGGTATCGATTAAAACAACTCATAAAAAGAACCCTACTAATTTAGGTGATTAAAATAGGAGTTGTTAAATAAGTAGTTATTGTTTTAAGTCAAACGAAATAGATGTGCATACGTTTCGGGTGACTTGGAGCCCCACCTTTAGAGTTTTAAGAAGGTAGTAACATGATTAAATCCGATTTTAATTACCTTAATTGCTTATATTAAAATTGGCTCGGCTTTCCAGTAGCTCAAAATATAGTAATACCAACAGAATGATGTTTAGTTTAACCGTAGATAAGAATACACTTATTAGGATGTTATTTGGAGTATTGTGGTGATTTTAAAATACTTCTATGGACTGCGAATAGTGATAGTCTTTAAGGAATTGTGTTCAAAAGAGTGTATTTATTTCAAGTAAGCTGAATTACTGGTTGAACGAAACATCATCTTAAACATCTTTCAGTTGGATTCACTATATTTTGACCATCTCTAAGGCAGTCTCCACGAAATCTCGTTTTCCATCTTTAAATGTTTCGTCATCGCACAATTTGTCTACGGACATTTACCAAACTAGACAGACACTATATTTTTATAACTTTTTTATGTACACACCTTTACTTTTTAGTAATTTATAGTGTTTCTTAATGTTTTTCAAATTCTGAATTTTGGCTATTCCCCTGCCAGCTTATCCATCTATGTTATTCCTCTAATGGAAAAACTTGGCTTAAGAAAATAAAAATAAACATGTTTTTATCGAGTACACCTTGCATTGAACACTCACAGATTAAACAGATTTCTCAGTCGCACATCTTTATCTCTCTAACTTCATTTATATATATATATATATATATATATATATATATATATATATATATATATATATATATATATATATATGTATATATATATATATATATGTGTGTGTGTGTGTGTGTGTGTATTATATATATATATATATATTATTTATGACCTAGGAAGTAGTAAAATACTAAGAAAAAAACTATGCGTATATCAATAAAATCAATACAAAAACTATATATATATATCATCTATATATATATATATCACTTATATATGTATATATCATCTATATA
>OY744524.1:32473902-32486402 GCA_963556195.1 Sepiola atlantica | reverse complement strand
TCGATTTCGATCCAACAGATAACCACATATTAAACTAAAGGAAGAGGCTATTTTGCCGGTCACGGCAAAATAACGATTCCTGCGTTATTTTGCCGGTTCATGTATATTTAACTAAATTGTTAAACATACAGTGACGCCCGGCACAATAATTATTTACTAATGTAAAGGGATCGTTATTATGCCGGTTCATTTTTTTTAAAAAACCTAATTGTTATGGCCTTGCGAAAGAAAAGGTAATGAAATAAATAAAGGCAAATATTTAAAAACAATTTGTTTTCATCATCAGTTGTGTCGGTTAAAGAAATATCTGCTTTTAATACAAAAAACATTAAAAGTAAAATAATTAAATGAACGGAAATATTAGAGACAATTAGATTATTTAGTCGAATTTCAAGAAAAACTTCGATAATGTTAAAATATACAGAAAACTACTGGATTTAAACAGTTTCTATTTTAAAATGTTCTTTCAATGAAATCATGAAATAAGTCGTAATTTTGAAGAGTTAACTCCTAATCGAATCAACCGGAAGTAAAAATTAATTTTATCGTTATTTTAAAATATATTGTCGCTTAATAAAGTTTTAAATAATACAAAAAATCAATCAGGCAAAGTTTTAAATAATCAGGCAAAGTTTTAAAGTATAAATAAAATTTCGTTTAATAAAGTTTTAAATAATACAAAAAAATTAATTTAAATAATAAAAAGTAAAATAAACACGAGCCGCAAAATAACGTAAGACTCATTATTGTGCCGGGCGTCACTGTATGTTTAACAATTTAGTTAAATATACATGAACCGGCAAAATAACTCAGGAATCGTTATTTTGCCGGGACCGGCAATATAGCCTATTCGTAAACTAAATATCATATTATTATTCTCATTGTTTTGCTTGCCGAGCGTTGCCAGAATTCACGCGCGCTTTTAATTTCATCACTTTATAACACACAATATCAAGTTAAAATATATATAAACATATAACTATCTTACACGGTTTATTTTATTATTTGCTTGTTTAATGTTGAGTGACACCTCTAGGAACATATTGGTACATTTATCACCAACAGTAAATCGCTTGGACTGAAAACAATTTTGTGTGAAGTCAATCCCATCAATAGTGGAACAAAAAGGTCAAAGTTAAAAGAACTAAACACTAAACAGCCTACTGTATAAAGTTTGAATCACTTTTAAACACTAGTGAGAGTATACTGCATGCTCTTATAAGAGCAATAGCTGACGATTCCGTACATGTCAACCGACACTGTTTTGTGGATGTCTATCTATAAACCGAATATCAATTGGTATCTACTCAGATGAGAAAGTTATTCAAACGTACACATATACATGTAGATGACATATTTTATTTATTCAGAATAACCCGTTCGCATAAAAAGTAACATTAATTTAATCATGTGTAACGAAATGTATATCAATTTTAAAGATAGACATATTAATTTATATCAATTTTTAAGATATGCATGTTAATGTTTATACTACTAGCAGTTTAGATAGTTCACAAGAGAATATGTTCAAACAATAATCTCGAACGTGCGCCAATACGTGGTTTGTTCTAATAATCAGAACGCGCCTCACACAAACAGTCAACCAGAGATCGTGGCTCAATATAGTGCAAATAGGACATCTATTTTGAAATATCCCTTCGATTAATACCGTGATGTATTCATTTTCGTTTCTAAAGTTTTCTATGAGTTATAAATATCTTACATATTTTTTCTATAATTAAACGTATTTTGCTTTTTGTCATGGCTATTGAACCTGCTACTTTGAGAACGCTGGTCAACTGTCCACAGACTTTTACAGAATTTAAGACATATTATGTAGGCATGCTCATTTAGATTGATAGTAGTTCGTGAATGTATAACAGACAAAACAGTCATACTCATATAGACTTCGTATTATAAACATAGGTTGTACCGAAGTTGGAAATACTAAATAGATTCATCTTTCCAGTGTCTTTTCTGTCCGAGCTCTGATGACATATACATTGAATAGTATCGTAGCTGAAACATTTCTGCACATGTGTATTCAACATTATTGTATACATTCTTAAAAGGTATACACAAATATAGCTCTACTTGTTATTGAGTACTATTTTATTAACACTGCAATTCGATAGGATTAACAGCTATGAACAAGAAAACCCAGTAACATTATATATATATATATATATATATATATATATATACATATATGTATATATATATAGAGAGATAGATAGATAGATAGATAGATAGATAGATAGATAGATAGATAGATGGATAGATAGATAGATAGATAGATATATAGATATATAGATATATAGATAGATAGATAGATAGATAGATAGATAGATAGATAGATAGATACATATTGTTTTTCGAATGAGAACACATGTACATTTTGAATATATCTAACATTTACCTACACCTTGGCCCTGCTCGCTTTGGTGAACCTTAATCCCCCACCACTAAAAATAAAACCTTCGCTCTCCCCTCTTTTCTAACCCACCTGAGAGTTGTTTATTGAAGAAACACTCCCGCCGTTTTCCCATTATAAAATTCCACGTTGTGTATTTTTCAATCAGAGTCTGTGGGCCGGCACTCAATGATTGGCTCAGCTCAACTTACCCAGCATCGGGAATGGCCATTATTGTCATTCGCTGTTTTGCAGACTCACCAAGCAAAGGCGATATGTGTGTTTTCTCCGCTCCGGTAGGGGGTCCTCCTCCCATAAGCTAAACTGCTCAGGTTGCCAGCATCATATTTTACATATATGGGAAAATGTTATTTACATATTGAGTAACGCTACCCCTGTTTCTATAGCTCACTGATTATAGCAACAGTCTGACGCCCCAGGGAGTGACGGTCTGAACCCCATGTATAGGCTGAGAGATATCATTTACTTCACAGCTATATAGCAAAGAAAACAATTTGGAACACAAATGAGAATCTGTGTTTATTTCTTATCGGTCTCTGGCAGCGAAAATTGTAAATAATATTTTTAAGTCGCCTACTAACGGAAAATGCATGTTGATAGCAAACATATGCATCCTCCGGATGTAAATACTTCATGTGTGGGCAATTCTCTCTTTGATTTCTGATATTTCGTTATGAATTATAATGTTTCTTGGATTAACAACCTAAGTTCTGTAAATAAGTTAATTTCATACGGAGTTATATGTTGAAAAGTAATATCTTAAGTGTTCGATGAAATAGATGAATAATTTGTAGTATTTTTTGTGTTACAGATTTTCACATTTTCTTACTGTGCGAACAGAACGAGAAGAATCGCACTTTTTTTCCAGACGTACACAAATAATTCGATTTTGTCATATCAAGTTATAGGTCTTGACATTTTTATGCAAATGTGGGAAAATGACGCCGGAAGTTGTTGCATTAGCACGGAGCGAAAAAATTAAAAAAAAATTAAATCAAAAAGTATTTGTATATTTACACTTAAACTTTAAATATACATTTGCTAACAAATAATCAAACATCATTCACAGATTAGCTCGGATTTTATTTATTAAATAATCACCTGGAATATATAGAGTAAGCGCTTGTTTATATATATATACAAAAGAACAATTAAAAAAAATTAAATCAAAAAGTATTTGTATATTTACACTTAAACTTTAAATATACATTTGCTAACCAAAAATCAAACATCATTCAAAGATAAGCTCGGATTTTTTTTATTAAAGTGTCACCTGAAATATATAGAGTAAGCGCTTGTTTATATATATACACAAGAACAATACAACCTAGCTATCTTTATTTTATTAACAGCTGCTTTTATTATTATATATATATAAAATATTTATATTTATTTAAGTAACAGTCATTTCTTCCTTTCTCTCCTTCTTTTTTTTTCTCTCTCTCTCTCTCTCTCTCTCTCTCTCTGTCTTAATATATATATATATATATATATATATATATATATGTATGTATGTATATATATATATATATAGTATGGAAATACACTTATGACAAGTAAGCGACAAAATAATGCCCGTGTACCCACAGGATTATTGATGAGATAATAAATAAATACAAATGATCATGTGCCCTTATATGCCATAAGTATATTTTATACGTTTATTTAGCACTGTTGAAATAAACACTTAATATATATATATATATATATATATATAGAGAGAGAGAGAGAGAGAGATAGATAGATAGATAGATAGATAGATAGATAGATAGATAGAAAGATATACATATATATGTATATATATATATAGAGAGAGAGAGAGAGAGACAGATAGATATATAGATATATATAGATATGTTTGTATAAGAGGGATAAAAGAAACAATGTTTCAGACAGAATGTAAAAATAAAATGGAATAAAGGATAAGCAAATCAACAACTAGCAAAAATAAACTCAAAAACACATACTGAAAAGTTCTACCAAAATATGTCAATTGTTAAAGTACAATCATCATCAGTTAGTAGCAGAACTTTAATTAAAAACAGAAAAGTTTTCCAATGTATACAGTATACTGAAATCATATGCTCTTAATAGGATTAAGATGAGAATTCATATACACTAAATGTACAAAAGCAAGGAAATTCCCAAATTTTTACACTGTTTTTTGTAATTAAGGCTATTACTACATACTAACCAAACCATTCTATTATCACTTCACTACAGTATAAATCTCTATGCATGAGTGGATGAAATGTGTGAGGTTCCTACCAGTAAACTACATAGCCCTGTTTTGCTCGCATACCTTTAATGCCAATAAAAGTGTACACATTTGGGAATTTCCTTGCTTTTGTACATTTAGTGTATATGAATTTTCATCTAAACCCTATTTAGGGCATATGATTTCAGTATACTGGCATTTTCTATGGAATGTCACTACTTTTTTAAAGGCTATGCCTCAATACAATACCTTCTCATAACTGATATAATTGGTAGTTTGACTAATCAAGGTATATGGTAAACTGAAATAAAAATGCCATCAACTAGGCACTAGAACCTCTATCTTTGTCAAATATCAGCTGAATCCATCAAATGGTCGATAAGATATAGAATAAAGTGTATGATTACTGGTCATTTTTAAGGTTTTTTGGAATTTTCTGGAAAACTAAGGTATATGGTAAACTGATATTAAAATGCCATCAACTAGACCCTAGCACCTCTATCTCTTCCAAAAATCAGCTGAATCCATCCAATAGGTGATGGGATACCGGGTGGCACATACGTACGTACGTACGTACACACAGATAACATGATTTCATGATTGAACTTTCTGGATCTCTGGGTTGCCTTGACTAATGATGCTGAAATTCTACACACTTATAGAACCTATCAACTAAAAATGTTGTGCAAAGTTTTAACTAATTTGTTTTTTTGGTTTTTGAGTTATGATTTATCATAGAAATGAAATTTCCAGTATAGGCCATTCGTGTAGTCTATTAAAGCATAAAGTTCTATCACGCCTCCCTTGATATATATATATATATATATATATATATATATATATATATATATATATATATATATATATATATATATATATATATATATATATATCTTAGAAAAACCTTATATATATATATATATATATATATATGTATATATATATATATATATATATATATATATATATAAGGTTTTTCTAAGATTCATCGTTGTAGCAAGACCAATCGAGATTAAAAACGCGGACACTACAAAATAATTGTGTGCGTTTATCTGCGTGTCTATTATTTTAACGGTTAAGGCGTGTTAACTGACATGTCACACGAACATATTTTTTATGGATGCGTTTTTTGTTGATTTTGATTATAATATGCATAGTCATTATAATTCTGTAACACCCTAGAGACAAATGGGAAAAATTCTTATTGCACTCTTGGGAAAATCGGTCTTCAAATAACCTTTTGAAGAATTCTACTAGAATAAACATTTACATGTTTCCAATTTCTGTAAAACTTCTTGCGTTTTCTTTTCAAGTAAACTCATTGATTTCAACTGTTTCATTTAATTGCATTACAAAATGTATACATATTTATATATTTATCTTTTTTTTCACCTGGATATTTAATGTATTTTTATGTAATTATTTTTATTTTATTTTATCAATTCTCTACTTGATTTTGAGCACTCTTGAAAATATTGGTTTATGATCATTTTTATTAATATATTTTAACTTGATTAACTAATATAGATATAAATATATATATAGTCTCGGAAGTTTCTCAACCATTAAAACTATAAAAAAAAAAAATTATATAAAAAAAAACTTATAGTCTCAAGTCTTCCAGTGGAAAATCACTCATGTAAGTCAATTTATTTTTTACAGTTATTTAAGTTAGTTTCTAACATTATTTTAAGGGATCATCAGTTGTTTACCATGAAAAACTGTTTCGGGAATTTAAAAACAAGACAGTATTTAATTTCATGGCTTCCCAGCAGAGTTGATCTGACCCCACTTCCCTTAAAAGACCAAAACATAAACGTTCCTTATACTAAATCTACGTTTTGTTCCATATAAATGTTTTGCTAACTTATATTAGTTATTTAAGACACAAAAAAAATTCTTTACCTGTGCTGTTCGTCTGTCTAATAAAATTTATCCGTTACTTACAAAAAATGTTGCTGCATTTTAAAGTGTTTGGACGAATCCATGACACTATTATTTAAGTGATTAATGTATTATTTTTAGTTTTATATTATAAATATAAAAAACATCAACACATCAAAAAATAAAAGATAAATAAATATGTATATACATATATATATATATATATATATATATATATATATATATATACACACACATACATATATATACCTTTAGTTCCTCCTTTTCTCCCTCGTCCTACTTTGTTGTCCATCTCCCCGTTGTTGTCAACCTCAAATAAATATTAATCTTCCTTGTTCACTTTAGTATTTCTAATCTGCGTTCACAACTGTCGACTTTTTTCTTTTCTCATTGTTTCAAATATATATATATATATACAGAGAGAGAGAGAGTGAGATGAATCTCTCTCTCTCTCTCTCTCTCTCTATATATATATATATATATATATATATATATATATATATATATACATATATAGGGTATTTTTAAGTAACAAAATAAGTTAGCATAACATTAATTCTAATACAAGAAATTAGATCTTATATCCGAAACGTTTTTGTTTTTGTTTTTGTTTTTTAAGGAAAGTTGGGTCTGATCAACTCTGCTGGGAAGCCATAAGACAAAATACTGTTTTGTTTTTAAATTTCCAAAACACTTTTTCATGATAACTACTGATAATTCCTTATATAATTTTAATACTTACGTAAATTATTGGAAGCAAACTAATATAGTGAATGTAAAATGTAAATTTACTTACAAGCAAAGTAATTTTCCAACGAAGGATATGGGACCAAATATGTCTTTTGTAGTTTTTTTTCACATTGTTGTAATGGTTGAAAATGTTTGTAGACTATATATATATATATATATATATATATATATATATATATATATATGTGTGTGTGTGTGTGTGGGTGTGTTTGTGTGTGTGCGTGTATATATATATATATATATATATATATATATATATATATATATGTATATACATAATATTACATCATAGTCAATTTTTTTAAAACATAGTTCACCCCAGACAACGCAGGCCGCCATTGTACACGTAAGGGGCTACTGAGAAGAAAGAAAATGGAGAAGGTTGGGAGGTCAACCTAAATTGGGATCTGCGCAGCAAGTTGTCTGTTTACATTAGTTTTAAATGTCTGCATGTCAGTACCGTCAGGAAACAGGGGGCAGGGAAGGAGTTCCAGAAGCCAGTAGCACGAGGAAAGAAGCTATTTGAGTAGAAAGCTCTCCGGCATCTGGGAACCTCAACAGTCAAGGGATGGAATTTAGTCGATTGTCGAGTTAGTCTAGTGAACTTACGACGAGGGGGCACCAGATCAGCCAATTCATCGGAGCACAATCCATTGAAGTATTTGTAAAACAAGCACAAGGATGCTATATTGCGGCGATGGGACAGGGACTGGAGCTTGATTGACAGTGAGGGACCTATTAGGTTGGCGACTCTTTTTTGGACCTTGTCAACGAGGGAGAGACTATTAGATGTTGCACCAGCCCAGATGTGGCAACAATACTCCATGCATGGGCGGATGGTGGCTTTGTAGAGATACAGGATAATGTAAGGGGGGAGGAGTTTACTAGCACGATAGAGGGAACCAACCTTCTTTGCTGCAGCCTTGGCAATCTCTTCAATGTATGTGTACCAATTCATGTTACCTGTGAAGGTTAGGCCGAGGAGTTTGAAAGATGAACTCTCAGGTAGGGTGTTATTTGCCATGACAATCGGTGGTTGGAGCGGTTTCTTCGAAGCAAACAAAACTTACACGCGATTCTAGGGAAATTCGGAGCATACTTGAACAAAAGTAGCTATACGGGCACCCCCTCTTTAGAATTGTTGGCCAATGAAACTAACAGAATATCAAGAAGAACATGCATAGCAGAAACTTTATTTATTGCTTTATTTCAAATTTTGAAATAGTTATTTTAAGATTTGTACTTATTTTTTTCTTTAGGAACTTATTCTTATAGTAAGATTGTAGTTTTCTTTATATTATCACTCACACCCACACACCCACACACACACACATATATATATATATATATATATATATATATATATATATATATATATATATATATGTGTGTGTGTGTGTGTGTGTGTGTGTAGGGGTGGTGTATAAAAGGTTACGAATGCTGAGTAAGCTACACTGGACGTTTTTCTAGCTTCATATCACATAGATAATCCTCGAACAAGCTGTGAAATTATCCTTCTATAGCCTTCTGTGTGTTAGCGGAAACTAGTTATTCAAGAAATGTCCGATTGTATTTTTAGGAGATGTGTGTGAATGTTTGTTATAGGCCAACATATCTAATACCTTAAAGTGGTATTAACTGGAAATTCATATATTAATGTATCGAATCTATGATAGTATTTTATTATTTGCAGTTGGATTGGATGAAATACTAAAATGCTACAGTGACTTACTTGACATAACTATATTTCAGTACAAATACGAAACTGTACTCATATATTCAACGCTGTTGAAGTAAATACGGAAACAAAAATAGATGCGTAATAAATTATATGTTATATAATATAAATAAATGTAGCCACAACCCGTCCATATATATTTAGAGAGAAACATAGATAAACAAAATGTAATAGTTTTCTGCGCGGGTATCACCAACTCACAGTCTTAGTAAACGCATGCACGGACACACCTGGGTTATGGACTCCTACTTATTTATTTCAACGTTCACATGCAGATATGCCTATATATATATATATATATATATATACAGGGTGGGCCAAAATAAGGGTCCTATCTTTAAATTTGAATAACTTGAATTTGAATAACTTCCACAAAATAAAAGTTAAACTCACCAAACTTTATGTGTGTGTAGACTGACCCTTCCGAGATTTTTTGAAATAAACAAAACAAATTTTAGCCGAAAAACACTTCTTAAAACTTACAAAAACTAAAGTATTGTTTTTTACACTGTTTTGAGTTTTTTAAGCAAAAATAATGTTTTCTAAATGAGGGTACGTTCCTTAGGGCTAATACGGCTCATACTTGCTTCGGAAGGGGTCCTTTACTTATTCTAAAAAAAATTTTTTTTTAAATCAATAAATAAAAAAGTTATGAATTTTTAAAAATAGGACCCTTATTTTTGCCCACCCTGTATATATATATATATATATATATATATATATATATATATATATATATATATATATATATATATATATATATATATATATATGTATATATATATATATATATATATATATATATATATATATATGCTGAAATTTGGGCGATTTAAGGCAAATCAAAATTAATAACTGTATGATTTTCCTGCCTTTTTATTCATCTGAGGAAGTCTACAATAAAAACGAGACGTTGATAAATACACACATAATATACCTTTTCGCGTCGAATCAATTATTACCATTTCTATTAATATATATGTATATATATATATATATATATACAGAGAGAGAGAGAGAGAGAGAGAGAGAGAGAGAGAGAGAGAGAGAGAGAGAGAGAGAGAGATTAAAATAGCGCTTCTGGTTATCTTAAAAGTTAATAGAAGACAACTGGTAAACTTGGAAAGTACCAATATCAATAGACACATCTCTTGGTGTTTCCCCGGAATATTGTGAAAACAATAGATCGAAACCTCCAGAAGGAAATCAACTAGAACACAAGCAGAAATACATTTTCCACACAAAATGTAAAAAAAATATTTAAGATATATAGACTATTCATAAATAAAAATATTTGCTACTATATTCATGTCGTATGTATTATTATAGACATTTGTGTGTTTTTATATAAAGACATAATGAATATTGTTATTTTGTTGTTTTTTGTAGAATTGATGATCTTATAAGTGATGCGGTTTTTATTTTTCATTTACCATAGAAAAATGGTCACTCTTGCTTAACCTTATTTGTAAACACATGCTTTCATAATATTGTTAATATATTAGTTACATATTTAGGACTTTTTCGGAATGTATAAGATGAAAAATGGATTAATTGTTTCATTTGAAGTACTATTATCATTTTTGCTTTTATTTTAAATTTCGGCTGATGTAAGCTCCGAATTTTTCGAATCCACTAAAACCACGTGTCCATATTAACACATCGCGCAACGTATAAAAACGTTGATTAACAATTGACAAGAGACATTTTTTCTGTAGTTTGAAATACTAATCTTTATGACAGGCAATAATAAGTACGAAAAACGTAATGCTTAATCAAGTGACACGTCTATTCAGTTATGGTCAATGGAACAAGAACAATCTACACCCGTTGATGAAATAAAGGGTTCAGTTTGTAAGCGAATATAAGTACTCGAATTCGACGCTTAGATTTCCAAGTCTGAAAAGATGTATCTAAAGAAAGTTGTAAGCTATATCGACCGAAACGGTGTAAAAATAACAACCATGATGAGAAGAGTAGTCCAGAAATTCCAAATAATACAATATTAGGACTTTTATCCGCAGTGTTATCTGATATTCCCATTTTAAGTACCCTGTGTGTTTCGGTAAACCTGTTGTTTCCCGACACATGTAATTTTATCGAAAAGATGATAAGAGTGTTTTTTATTTCTATTTTATACGTAATGCTAAACTTAATTTTACATACAACGCTTAGCACGTCATAATTAAATATATATATATATATATATATATATATATATATATATATATATACACATTTTGTAGCTACTTAATATCGGCTTTCCGATAAAAATACATGTGTCGAGAAAACGACACATTTATTCCGTTTATCCTCCTCTTGAAAATAAATCTAAATAAAAAAAGTCTCAATTAACAACTTTTACTTTGAACGAATAGCTTTTAATAACTCATTATTTAAAGTTTTGATTTTATATTAGCGTACGAAAATCAGTTGGTTTTCATTGAAGGTAAATTGCAATGTAATTATCTAGTCGCGTGCAGATTTCTTAACATTGCATAAATCTTTTGGAAATAACAAAACGAATATCTGATCAAAATCATTCGTCATTTGGTTAGCAGCTTTTCTTTCATCAGTAGAACTATCAAAAGCAAAAAATCAAGTTTTAGTTATTTTTCTATACTTTCTTTTTCTTTTTTCTTGCATGTTTAAAATAAAAACAGCACATTCCATCAAGTCCAAAGACAAGACATGACAGGTCATCTCGTTTGTTAGATTTAAAAGATTTTCACGAAATCACATTATTATTTCATTAAAAAAGATTCTAAAAAAATATTTTCAATATGAAAAATGAATGAGAAATACAATCAGACTATAGCAAAGGTGTAAGGTTTCTGTTTGCTGACACTAAAAAATGTTAGTGTAGTTTGTATATTTAAATAAAATAGAAAAGTTATAGGTAAGAGAATCATAAGTAATCAAATCATTAGAGTCCATGCGTCGGAAATAGATAGAGTGTCCATAAAATATATATAGGGAAACTGGTCTTGAAGTAAAACAAAAACGGCAGTGTTTTGAACACACCCCATTCTGAACGACCAAAGACTTCGGAAGTCATATGGAAAATATAATTTATCGGTATTATAATTGAATAATATAATTTATTTTCCAAAAGAATATGTTTTTACTCATGTGCCCAGACTTTGTGGACACCCTGTATATTTACCATATTAGGTAGTTTGATTACAGGTCTAGTTTACTTAAAGCTAGTTAAACGTAAACGTATTAATAACTTGTCGCATAGAGTTAATACTAGTGACTAATCAGCCCTAATTGAATTTGAATGCCGAATTCTTCTCATTACACAGGATATAATCAGGTGCGAATGAGTTAACTATCATCAATTAACAATCTCTGAAAAGAAATGATTGATTAAAAATGTTTTTACAAGTAGAAAGAATTGTGGTGTTTACTTTGCGTAGCACAAGATTCTTCGTGAAAATGTTGTGAATCTT
>OY744524.1:32423902-32471402 GCA_963556195.1 Sepiola atlantica | reverse complement strand
TAAACAGGTTTAACATTTAAAATCACCAACGACTTCGGAACGATGCGGAACACGATTATGTGCGTTTATCGACCTTCTTTTAATCTTCTCTTCTTCCAGCTTTTTTTTCTTCATTTGCTTTTGACACATGAGGATGATTCGACGAAGAATCGAAAACGTTCGTGAAACATGTGAAACCTATGGAACATTTATTAATATTTTTTTGGATTTTAACACAAAAAGACTATTAGAAAAATATAAAAAATGTAAAAAGGTATAATTAAACAGACGAACTGTGTTAACTTTTACAATGTTTGCATAAATATATATATATACATATGTATATATATATATATATATATATATATATATATATATATATATATATATATATATTTTCTGTAACCTTTTTTCTCTTTTCATAAGTATACACCTTAAACCCATTTTACCCCCTAATTTCTTTAGAAAACACATCACTAAACCCCAAAACAGTAACGGCCAAACATACGTTACTTATAAATATTGGCTCACGGGATTTATATAGAACTATTTTTCATTTTTTATTTTTTATTTTTTTATTTTTTTTATATCGCTGTAAATCTTCTCCAGTTTTTGATTTCAACTGTTACTTTTCACCCCAGCCTTTTTATTTCAAACTTGATTAAACCATCCTTACAGTAAATTTAAACAAACATACATAACACTCTAAGCAAATGACGCGTCCAAACGAGAGTAACACGTCACTTCACATTTCCGAAACAGATGACAAGAAAAGCTGAAGAGAGCCTACGGTACGAATGCTTTACTAATATTTTTCTGTACCAGAATAAATAAATAAATAAATATATATACATATATATATATATATATATATATATATATATATATATATATATATATATATATATATATATATATATATATATATGATAATTTTATTTACACAGACATGTACAAAATCTGCGACACTGGCATGTCGATGTTATCGATCAACAGTTACTATAAACTGAGATCTCATCAGGCAGAGTTAGAATCCGATCTTAACCTCAGATCATATTTGGAGAGAATGAAGTGGAGGGATAGAGAAAGAGAAGAAGAAGGAAAGAAATTTAACATTTCTGCCTGATGAGATCTCAGTTTA
Source organism: Sepiola atlantica (assembly GCA_963556195.1). Taxonomy (NCBI): domain Eukaryota; kingdom Metazoa; phylum Mollusca; class Cephalopoda; order Sepiida; family Sepiolidae; genus Sepiola; species Sepiola atlantica. Next base: position 32,470,282 of record OY744524.1, on the reverse strand, counting down.
TAGTAACTGTTGATCGATAACATCGACATGCCAGTGTCGCAGATTTTGTACATGTCTGTGTAAATAAAATTATCATATATAAAGCTCTATTTTGATATTGAGCACTTTTTATAAACCCGGTTAAAATTCTCTGGATTACCACCCTGTGGATATTTTTCACCTGGATTATTACCATTATTATATATATATATATATATATATATATATATATATATATATATATATATATATATATATATATATATTATTTATTGCCTACAGACATCGATGTTTCATGCTTACGCAATCTTCAGTGCATGAAGCTAATTTCCGACGGTCGACGGGCGCTAACTCCAATCACAAATCGTCACTGATTCGCAGTCAAGACACTTACCAGTTGGCCACCAGAAATGAGCTTGGAATTTTAGGAGGAATTTAACTTTCTAAATAGCAAGTCGGCGAGTGTTTACAGCAAGCAGTGAAGAGTGATCTACAACAACAACACATGGTGTTTGATCTCGCAATGAAGCTAGTAGTACTGGTTATTATTAAATTCACTCAGAGTGTCTAGTCTTAGTAAAGGTGGCTATATAATACTATTTATCAATAAATATTAACTATTTTTTACGTACGACATCGATATTTAATGCTTACGCAATCCTCAGTTCAGGAAGCTAATTTCCGACTCTCGACGGGCGCGAACTCCGATCGCAAATCGCCACTGACTTAAAGTCAAGATACTTACCAGTTGGGCACCAGCTTGGTATTTTAGGAGGAATTTAACTTTGTAAATATCAAGTCGGCGGGTATTTACAGCCAGCGGTGAAGAGTGATCTACAACAACAAATCGTGTTGGATCTCGCAATATGTATATATATATATATATATATATATATATATATATATATATATATATATATATATTGTATTTTTATATGTTTTTATTGTTTTTATTGGTGATTGCAGCGTTCGTTGTTTTTTTGCTTACTATTATTTCGATTGTCTCACTTCCTAAGTGATTAAGATGCTGAAAATTGCATTATTAGTCGTCCTTAACTTTATAGGACGTATCTTTCGTTAATATATATATATATATATATATATATATACATATATATTTATTAATTTTTATACGTATATAAATGTAATCCATGGAGACGTGTCTAAGTTAGCCATGCTGATGACGGCTGTGAGCCAGAAACACGTGTCTATCGATTACTTTTATGTACGTATAAAAAATAATATATATATATATATATATATATATATATGTGATTTTATGAAGGCTTACCAAAGCATTCCTTTCAAGACACCAATGATCACCATTAAAGATATTTTTTCTTACAAATACTATTTATTCAAATTAAATGTTTTTTCCTACACGTGTTTCACTACCAAGCAGTTACTTGCTTGGCAGATCATCAGGGAAATTAAATGTCTGGAATACTGGTTTCAACTGCCGACAAAACACAATGTGGCGTTGTAATAGTTGAGGTCACTTAAGAAAAGAAGAGGAAAAAAATAAAAATAAAAATAAAAATAAAAATAAAAATAAAATGATTTAGTTCTTTTGTTTTATTGTGGGGGGGGGGATTTATTCATCATTGTACCGGCTAACGTGAAAGTGTATTATCGCACATTGTCCCGGTTTTGTGGTTTTATTGAATGTATTTGGGACCGACTACTTGCTTGTTGGCTTGGTGGAAGAAATAATGCACAAGCTACTTTTCTAAGACTTTTCTAGGACTTTCTTTTCTTATCGTTGTTCTTCCTTGCTTTTTAAGTTTGACTTTTATTTTTATTTTTATTTTTATTTTTATTTTTATTTTATTTTTTTCCTCTTCTTTTCTTAAGTGACCTCAACTATTACAACGCCACATTGTGTTTTGTCGGCAGTTGAAACCAGTATTCCAGACATTTAATTTCCCTGATGATCTGCCAAGCAAGTAACTGCTTGGTAGTGAAACACGTGTAGGAAAAAACATTTAATTTGAATAAATAGTATTTGTAAGAAAAAATATCTTTAATGGTGATCATTGGTGTCTTGAAAGGAATGCTTTGGTAAGCCTTCATAAAATCACATATAAATGCTCTGTACTCTGTAATCGAGTATCATCGAGCTTGTTTTTTATTGGAACAACCCCGGTCTTCACTGAATGATCTATTTTATAAGTGAAAAATCTAAATCGATATATATATATATATATACATATATATATATTGATTACTCCTCTCCAGGAGTTAGGCACAAATCCAGTTTTTATCTTACTCCCACAAGTAAGATGTGACCCAAGGTCGGGTCGGGAAAGTGGGGTTTAAAAATTGCCTGGGCAGCCCCGTCGGCATTCCTAGGTAGGGGCGCCTCAGGCAGTAAGTTATAAACTCACTCCTCGCCAAAGAGGGGAAGCAAAGACTGGGACGGTGGACCTCCCAGAACTGCACAGGACAGACCCATTGACCGGCGTAAATCAAGACCCGAAGGCCAAGACAACACCAGTCTATGAGGTGCAGTATCCATCGGAACAGATACTACACTTTGATCTTAGCCAAAAGGCCAAGGCCAATATATATATATATATATATATATATATATATATATATATATATATATATATTTATATATATATATATATATTGTGTTATTTCAATACTTGTATATAAAACGACTCAATATTACAGTATAGTTATATAAATTTACTCAAATTATATATCCACCCGCATATCACGGAGGCCATTTCAGACTTTATTGCAATCACCGAGAAATAATGAATCGTTCATTGTTATAATACTTGCTTATCAAGCAGTAACATTCCTGATGACAGAGCACTCTTTAATACCATGTTACATTTGATAATATTACATCTGTCTCAAACATTCTACATAATTACCTTATCTGGTACGATATCTTCAATGCGTGGACCTTTCAAGAGTTGAATGCTCCGTGGAATTTCTTTTTCTAGTTATATTTCGCAATGCAAACATTCTTACTGATGAATGCATTCAGATTGGCCCTTATCACATGTATGCCCAATTTCGATTAATTAATTGACCCCGAATATCCGGAGAGAGTTTTGCACATTCTGTTAATTTGACTCCCAAAATAGCTGACGTGAACGTGAGATGTACTTAATAGTATGCTTCAACAAACTCCGTATCAAATACGTCAGGTCAGTGATTTAAAAGACGCGTCCTGTTTACATACGATCGATATCTATGTTCGTGATCTTGGCCAATTACAACGTAAAGCAAAATAGATTTCTACTGGCATTTTAATCATGGAAACACGAACAAAACTTTCACCGTTGGGTATACAGCCCCTTGAACCGACTTCTGAAAAAAGGGGGCGGGCAATCGCTTTTATTTTTTTAATAAGATAACCGATTCGTTTTAGTTGTTTTCGTTATTTAAAATCTAGTCGAAAAACGAGATAGCATCGCTTTTAATAGTAACAACCTAGTTGTAATTCACTGAAGATTTACCCAAATCTGTCACACAATAACATTTCCACAAACTTCCATTTTATTCATATCGCTATAATATTGATTTAAAAACTTGGTAATTTTACAAAATATACAATTCAACCAAAAATATGTGACGTGTTGGCTTGTATTTAAATTGTTTTGACCAGGAAGAAGTGAAATTGCAAATCTAGTTAAATATTATAAATAAAAGAAAATCGAAGATTAACCTGACCGGCTCTCTCTCTCTCTCTCTCTCTCTCTCTCTCTCTCTCTCTCTCTCTCTCTCTTATTCTCTAATCTCCGAATTGAATAGCGTTACTGGTTCTCATATATAACCCCTGTATCTTTAATGGATACTTCTTTTTTTTATTTGTAATTGCTTTATCTCTTTTGACGTGGAAAATTTCAAATTACCGTAATGTTTTAACAATTAAAATGAATTGTTTAAAACATTACTCAATCCTTACACTAAGGTGTATTTTAACATGTATTGTATGTGATTTAATATATAGAAAGAAAGACACCCTAAGGAAACAAGCGTTGATTAACTTAGCTATATTAAAATCGTACATAAGTATTTAAGTTAAGTTTTATTAATATCGATATCAATAAAACTAATGACTCCTTGTGTGTCAGTGTATGTGTGTGGGTGGTTCTCGCATCTACGTGACTAACACATAAGTTTTCTTGTTGAATATTAATCGATAATTAAAGAAATTTGAATTCAAAAGCATAAAATATAACTTATTTAAAAAAATCAAATTTAAAGATAATTTACAAACGAAATTTTATCTGGCAGAATACGTTTCGTTCAAAATGATAAGCTATTTTAATATTTTGCTAATCATTTAAAACACTATAGGAATTACTGCATGACCCTTCAAACTCCGAAAAGAATTTGGAAGCGTTTAAACTGTCGTATTGAATGTTATCTCTTGCAAGTAACATTTGGTAGTTTTCTAATATCTGATGTACCGAATGGATTCTAATTCAACTTGTCATCCACCGAGTTCTTTACATTCCAATATGTAATCGAGCCATTAAACCTAACCTTTACTCCAACCCTAACTGTAAGAACTCGGTAGATGCTCTTCCAATATCTGATATACAGGATGTTGTCCAATCCAATATGTGATATATTATGTTGTTAGAATAAGGGTTATGGTTTATTAGTAAGTGTTAGGGATAAAGTTAATAAGTAAATCACATTATTTTAATGTAAACACCCCGATAGAAACCATTCGATCGATCACATATAAGAAGATCATATAAAAATATGAACACACCCTCATGTATAAATGGATTGCAAGTTCTAGAAGTTATTTACATTCAATTATGTTATAAACAGAGACGGACACAACATTTTTTTAAAATATATAATTGGTTATGGTTGTGTGAAAATTTGGTTCAATAAACGATTTAATGACAAACGATACCGTAAAAATTAAATAAAACTTTTAAAAATGCTATTTAAAAATAATAACAGACATGAAATCTACTTCGAGAGGGCTGTAAAAATTATTATTATAATTACAATTATAATAACTGCCATCAGAAGAGTACATTTTGCTAAATAAATTAAGTGCATATCTATTCGATGTTGTTATTATTATTATCATTATTTATACTCACTATGAGTTCTCCCACATATCATCGTCAGTGATTGCTCACCGAAAACAACCAGTGGTATTTCTTGGAGTCTGAGTGACAACAAGTCTCCCCAGATTTCCAGTATTATTCACCTCTTTTCGATATAGATGCGGTATCGCAACAGTCTCTAACCATTGATTTCTCGCTGTTAAGGACAATTGGTCTTCTCTGAGATTTGGGTTGCACTAAGCCTCCCCAAGGGCCCAGCATGCTTTGCACTTTTCCAGTAGAGGTCTGGTTTCTGCTGTCCCTCCTCGGTCTTCTCATCCTCCTCGACACTTTACAAATATGGGTCTGATGTCAGCCTAGGCTGGCACCAGTTAAGAAAAAAAAGGAAAGTAAAATAAAAAAATAAAAAAAATAAAAATAAACATAAATGAATTAAATAATTTTTTTTTTTAAATTAATTTTAAAAAAATGTTTAATATTTTTAAATTTTTAATGTTTTAATTTTTTATTCGAAGCAGGCAGGGAGTGTATTTTCCCATACAGACGATTGCAGATTGGACAGAAACCACATGTGTATGTGGGTAATATGTTAAAAATAATATTTAGGTATAAATAATGAATTATATATATATATATATATATATATATATATATATATATATATATATATATATAAGTACATGTTTTGTATTAGTTTCTGTAGATGTAAATCCGTTGAAACTCAAGTGTTAATAAAAAGTGCTAAATAACAAGTAGAGATGTTCATAAACATACATGTTTATTCATACAAAGATTATTGGTTACATATGTGCATACACGTTTCGGTTGTACTCTTCGCCGAAAGTGAACCTCTTCAGACAAAAGTCTTTGGTCTGAAGAGGTTCCCTATCTGCGAAGAGTACAACCGAAACATGTATGCACATATGTAACCAATAACGTTTGTATGAATAAAAAGTTATACTTATATATATATATATATATATATATATATATATATATATATATATATATATATATATATATATATATAAATATATATATATTGTGTGTATTTAGGCAGCCTATTTTCATTTAGGCAAACATTATTTAATAACGCGGAGTGGTTTTGTTTGATGCGACTTTTTTTTTTTTTTCAATTTTCCGAATTGTCCATCTCATGTTTCGGTCAAATTGATATAAATATGAGCCATGGGTTTCTTGTTCCATTCTGTTTTCTTTTTTGCAAGTACTTTCGATTTGAATCGTCAATTCATCTTCAAGTGGTGTAGAACGCCATCACGCTCTCATGTACATTTCAACTTTACTACGCTTTTTCAAGTTATAAACTACTCGCCGTTATAATTCAAAAATGAGCACAACAGTAAAGTCATAATTTATAAAAACACAAATACCGCCTGAAGATGATTTGACGATTCAAATTGAAAGTACTTGCAAAAAAGAAAAAAAGAATGGAACAAGAACCCCATGGATCATATTTACATCAATTTAACCGAAACATTAGATTGACAATTCGGAAAATTGAAAAAATAAAAAAAGGTCGCATCAAACAAAACCACTCCGTGTTATTTAATAATGTTTGCCTATATATATATATATATATATATATATATATATATATATATATATATATATATATATATATATATATATGTGTGTGTGTGTATATATATATATATATATATATGTATATATATATGTGTATGTATATATATATATATATATATATATATATATATATATATATATATATATATATAGAACATATATATAGAACATATATATGGATATATCACACTAATGGATACTTAAAGAAGTGCTCACCTTAGACATTTAATGTAGTTACACTGTTGTTGTCCCATGTATGTTTCTCTCATACGTCTGTATAAATTATGCATAGACACTTAGGCCATCCCAAATCGAATATAATGGAATTTAAAACGCCAAATATTTTGACATTAACTTAGCTTGCGAAATCATTTTTAAGTTATTAATACTCGCGGAAAAAATATTCTTACATGTATTTACATCTAAATTACTAATTATATTATATATTCAAATTTTTAATTTATAAACGTAATGGTCGAAGTCGATAGTTATTTGTATTAATAATTATACTGAAAATAATATTTATTTCATGGTGATTTGTAAGGAAACTATTAATATCAATTGGTTTATATTTGAAATTCTACGGATAAAGAGTCGAACTTATTTTTGTTTGAAATTATTAAACAATAAAGTCCAGAAATACTTATCTTTGCCTTTTAGTAGGTTAACATAATTGTAATCTAGAAAAGACAATTTTTTAAAGTAAATATTTTAAAAAAATTAAGTTCTAATTATTTTTACCTGCCTTACAGAAAAAAGCTGGACTTTATTGTTTGTAATGAATGCGGAATTTTATTAGATGAAACTGTAACGAATTAATAACAAAATATTGTGCTGAAAATAAAACTTCAACCTACATATATATTTATACTAACAACTGTACACAAGTATAAATATCATTTGGAGTATGATTACTAAATATAAATTATGTAATTGATGTTTTATACTAATGATATATGATATATAAATGCTGTTGGACATTACATTTTAAGCATTGAGCTAAATTTCACATGCAGTATTTACATACATGTACTTCTATTGTAACATTTCAAATATTTATTTAATAAAACAGTGCTATTTGTCTCATTGTGATATAACTAACGTTATAATTATTGAACTTTATTTTTCTCATAATATTTATTAATTACACACACACGTATATATGTATATATATATATATATATATATATATATATATATATATATATATATATATATAGAGAGAGAGAGAGAGAGAGAGAGAGAGAGAGAGAGAGAGAGACCATATAAAGGATCAAATCATTACATTTTGCGTTCATAGACTTCCAACAAGTCCAAAACATTTTGGAAATACTTTATTTTATTTATACTTTTAAAAATAATTTTTAAAGATTGTCCAAAAGTCTCTACATCAGTGCCTGCATCGACACGTTACACAGAAAAGCCCCCCTTCCTCCCCTCACAAAAAAACACTTAGAATACAACAAAAAAAACATCAGGAGAACCAAGGGTTGATAGGCCCAAAGGGCAAACAAGCAGAGTGACAGACTACAAAGCCTTCCAATCCTCCTCCACAAACATTGGTATAAGAAGTTATTAGAGATTGGGTTTTAAATATATTATAGTAGAGTACATTAACATTAAAAAAAAGGAATAATAAACTATATATATAAAAAAATATATGTTTACATTATTTATAATTATTTATTCATTCCATTATTTACTTTTTGTTACATCAGATGTTAAATAACAAAGCACACCCTTGGTTGTCGTATAAACCTGCAATTATCCACATATTCTTGTTTATCTCTAATAATTCAATTTTGTATTTTTCTCTAAACATGAATCACAGTTTCTACATTTTATTACAAGTTCTAATTCTAAAATGCCCGAATTAATATTACAATTAATGCTTTTGCACCATCCATTTAGATAATGTAGTAACACTTATATTTTACATTTTCAAATGCACTTAATATAATATTTAAACATACACATACATGATTTTCTGTGTTCCCTATATATATACTTTCTCTGTATTGTTAATATTATTATTCATGGTTGATTTATGTATAACATGTTTATCATTTATTTATCAATGGACAATGGGCAATTGTTTACGATTCTGAAAATTACAAAAATTCGTAAAGTATCACTATTTGTATTATTAATCCTGCTGTCACTAAAGCCATCAATGTTATTATGGTTATTAATATTAATTATTGTTTATGATTGTTATTTATTACTATTTTTATATTCTCCACACAATAACCAATGAGAGTTATCTAAGTCATGTTTATAATTTTCGATTACTTAATGTTTCGAGGGTAATATTCATCTATTATCCACAAAATACTTTATGTTTTTAATTAATCGAATCAAAATGTAATTTATTATCTGGTTTAATTATGTTTTATTATTATTGTGTTATATGTTCATTTATTATTGTATCCGTTGTTTCATCGACGTTGTTTCATATTTGTTTATGTTTTGATCAAACATATTCATATTGCCGGAGCTTGGGGATAGTCTATAATTCTTTGAATTAGGGTTTCGTTTATATATATATATATATATATATATATATATATAGAGAGAGAGAGAGAGAGAGAGAGAGAGAGAGAGAGAATTAGGGTTTCGTTTGAAAAATGATAGAATTATTGATTAAAGAGTTTATATATATATATATATATATATATATATATATACACATATGTGTGTGTGTATGTATGTATATATATATATATATATATATATATATATATAGAGAGAGAGAGAGAGAGAGAGAGAAAGAGAGAGAGAGAGAAGTGGTTCTTGTTCATGGGTTCGAATTGTGCGACCGGTTTTAACAGTTATCGCTACACATATGATTATTAATAGTACACATAGGTTGATAATAATCAAATATTTATTATTCAATAATTATCGTATCTCCCTTTTCGGCTGGGCCATTTGATGATAAATAATATAAGTCGTCTAATCTAAGCTATAAATGCTAGTTCCATTTCTGTTGAACACTGTAGTTGAAGCTAACTATGGATGTCCGTCTACTTGGCACGGATAGTTTGCTTCTCATTATGTCGTTTTAATGTGCTTCATTGGTTAGAGCGTTATAAATTTTAAATAAAATCCTATAATAAGTAACATATTATATTAATTCGATAAACTAGTTTAATGAAACTCACAATTAATATACTTTTTGAATGTATGATAACCAATATATTTAATACAATCTAGAGTAATAAAATTGATAGATTGATTACTTTATATTAAAAAAAATACGAAAATAAAACAAAAACATACAGAAACAAAAAAAATGTATCATCAACTTAACAGTTAATTCATCACCATACAATACCTATAATTTAGATAATATTACACACATATTTTTGAACATTACATTTATATCCATAACATAACTTTTAAACTTATTAATTTCTATTCTCTGCGGGACTGGTAGGCACCTACGCTATTCTCTGGCATCCATTTTGGTAGATTCTCTGCACAGACGAGGTTTTCCTTTGGTGTTTATTATTTTTGAGAAAGGGAAGTTTCTTTTTCCCGAGAACTTAAATAAAAGATTGTTAATAATCATCCGGACAACGCAAAAGAGCTAACATCACACTTGCTGTTATGTAAGATTTTAAGAAAAAATAAATAGTAAGTCCCATTTCGAATTATTATGTTTGTTCGTTTCAGCTTACAAACTACCCGGCACTTTGCATTGCCATCAGCCTTTTTAAACAGATTACTATATGTATATATATATATATATATATATATATATATATATATATATATATATATATATATATATATATATATTTCTAGAGATAAAAGATGCGAATAAAACATTGTAAAAATGAAAATAGTTTATATTTGAAAATTCATAGATTAAGGATATGCATCTCCTTGCTTTGAACTTTTTATGTTCTAATAAATATTGTATCTTCACAATTTTTTATTCGCATCTTTCATCTCTAGAATTGATTACTCTATTTAATATATTGAGCTTTATATTATCAAGATAGATTTTTGTTAAACGATAAATAAATTATCGGTAATTTAATTAAGCATTTAAATATACACACACACACATATATATATATATATATATATATATATATATATTTATATATATATAATGGGTATTTTTTTGTTTTCCGTAAGACTCATGAAGTAAAATGAAAACATGTCTCGAATATGAATGAGGAGATATCACGAAAAACTTTTGCGCTGCGAAAACAATGTTGCTATTATAGAAGTGTGTTCAATGGGTCAACGTTATGGCGCCCAACTGTCCGTTGAATAACACCCTTTTTTTTGTCTTTCCTGTTTTCTTTTGAAATGATCATACACATTAATGAAATATAATACGAACTCATGAGAAATACCAAGCGCGGACAACATGCATACATTTTTGTAATATTATATACAAAATTAGTTAATAGTACTTAAATGAAAAATGATAATATTACTGAAATATAAGCTAGGGTGTATTTCCTACATTTTGAGTCAGCGATGTTGTTCGGGCTATACTTCTCGATCAGTAGACTAACATCTATTCTTATGACCGTCGTCATCAATTATCATAACAATATTTATATAATGTTGGTTATCTATATATGCTTAGGCAGTACAAATGTGATCTCTTTACAGAAATACGTAATATAGACGGCAGACTCACCAGCTTTAAGGTCTTGTAATTTTTGTTTAGGGATGTCTTAATTAACATTTTTTTCGACATACGTATAATCGACTGAAATGTACCTGAGAAAAAAACGGGGAATAAGAGAGCACTTTTCAAAACAAAGATATCAATTTAATTCAAGTTTTCTAATATACTGCAAAAATGTGGTGCTATTTCTTGTTCATTTAATGTATTTAAGTCATTTTGCATACTGATTAGACTGTTCGCTAATTGAACCGGGTACCGGCGTTCAATCCTAAAACACTCGAAAAACGGTAATTGATTCATGTTGCTAAATAGTCGGCATCATAAGATGAAATCAATGATAAATTGAGATGTATTTGGAAAAGTGTGGCGCTCTTCCCGATATCTAGGTGGTATAGACAATTAAAATAGCGCCTCCGGGTGACCCTTGACAATAATCGATCACATTGCTTTTTAAAAGTAAAATAATGTGTATCCTCTAGATCATGAAAATTAATGAATTGAAAATATTACTGACCCAGTGAATAAACAGCATATCAATATAAAGTTATATTAGCTGTAATTATTTGTTTCAGGATCTATAATTTTTAAATGAATAGGCTATCGTGTAAACATATTTAAATCAATATATTTATATCTATGTAGTACTAAACTCAGGCACAGTGGATGACGTCAACAATGCTGGCGTCATCAATCAATTAAGAAGGTGAGTAACGTAGTCATTCTATATTGAGTCTAAAGTCTAGATCGACGAGGTCTGGTAAGCATTACAACCTATTAAACTAAAACTTTTTTGATTCACTTTGTAAAATTTACTAAGAATTTAAGTCGGATTTAAACTCTTAACAATATAGGAGAACTTTGTATTCTCCTCTGAATTATGTTGGTAGGAAAAACTATAGCTGACGCGCCAGATTTCAGGGACTTCGCGTCGACAACGATCGGACAAGTGGTGGAAGCGCCCGAGCGCTGACGGATAATATCATTTTTCTTTGCTTTTATCTTATAAAAACATTGACAAAATGTTATCTCCCCCCCAAAAAAAAACATTATTTTCACAAAAAAAGTGACTTTAATCTATGCATTTTCTTTTATAATCTATTCGTCTTATATTAGCGTCTGCCAGTCTTCCAGTTAGAGCTTGGCAGTTTGAATGCTGAGCTTGGCTATCGCTATGAACGGGAGCCCTAATCCTTACGGGAACCTTAATACAAACCCCTAACCCTAACCCTAAGTCCTAACACTAACCCTAAACTCAACCTTAACCCTAACCCTTACACTAAACCTAACCCATTTTTCTTTCTTTGTTTGTTTTATGTTAGCAAGAAAAAAGAAAACAGCGGAAAAAATGGAAAAGAAAACATTGACAAAATACTCCCCCCCGCCCCCAACAAAAAATGTCTTTCTACTCATTTGATCGGAAATGGATCATTTGACACCTCCAACAACTTGCTTGTATTTTTATCTTTGTATCTATGTATATTTCTTTGGATTTATTTGTCTTATATCATCGCCTGCAAGTCTTCCATTAACGCTTTGCGTTTTCGTCTCGGAATCTCTCGGGCATTTCCTCGACCTGCCCGATCGTTGCCGGCGCAAAGTCACGGAAATCTGGCGCGTCATCTATAGCAGCATCGGAAAATGTATGTATTATTCAAATCTGCCAGCCAGTGTTTCAATAAATAGTGGTAACACAATGGTGCAATACACTGTTTATATTTATCTTACTTAGATGATATGTAAGAGTAAATTTAAATTAAAACACACTAGCCGATCGGTGACCTGTTGGCTCAAGAAGTGTCCATCGGTGCAGATATTTCTAACCTAAACCGATTGTGAAGGTAAATAGAGAGGCGATTTAAAAATATATCCACAAAGTAAGAGAAACATTTACGGATTTTATTTAAGTTAATGAAACTTAGAAAGATTTCACGAAGCACAATCAATATTGATACACTGTACATTACTGTGTAGATATATCATTTTTCGGTATTTCTGCGATTTATTTATTTACGCAATCCTTTTGCCCTCGTTCTTTTTTTCTTAATCCATTATTTACGACATTCTACTTCTAAACTAAATACCCGATAAGCCAATCATGCCAGATGTGTTGGTAATAACTCTGACAAAGACTGTATCATCATAACGGCAGTTTCATTTTTCTGCTTGGCTTTCTACTTTGCGTGTCTATAAGCATGTGGTCATACAGCAGTTTCCCACTTTTTTACGCACCCCTTTGCATTATTCTTGTACTCTGCAAGATATTTCAAGCTGCACAAGGCAGTTTTGCCTAGTATTGTATTCCTCTCCACATTCAGGAGTGGCTGGGCCAGTTGTGTAGCCACATCTACTCATAGCAACGTTTGATCGCCCCATTTCCGTTCTTAGGCCGTTGCCTTTTTTCCACTGCAGCCAGGGTGCTTCTTAACCAGGAAGACTCAGAAGTGAGAATTCCCATGTAACTAGGAGGTGGCTATTTTCTAACCGTCTTATCCACAGCTGCTATTTACTCTCTTCCATGAGATGTTGTTAGAGATTAGAACTGGCTCAGGAAGCTTTTTGGGGGTGTGGTATATGTTTTGTTAAGCTCCACAAGGTTAACTCTCCCAGGCCTTGCCTTCTCCACGGGGATGTGCAGAAATTTTTACGGGGTCAAAGTTTGCTACCTACTATTCGCATTTTACAGCTATATGGCACATCTACCCACGGTGATAGTGAAGTAGGTACCGTCAATGAAAGTTGATTTAAACATATTTCTTGAGAAGCTAACCTCCATGATGAAGGCGACTATAGTTATTCTCTGGCAATTGAAAACGACAAATAACATCCTCGCACGACTGAGCTGCTCGGACATTTTTCAAGCGGCACCACATATTGTGCACTGGCCTTGTCTTCCAACATTACGGGTGTGTGCCACCTCTTATCGCGGTGGGAGGAATGTTAATAAACTCACTCGGATTTTATTTGGCTCTCCTGCAACTGTTCATCCCATTCGCACATTATTTCAACATCCACTTATTTAAAGTGCAAACAAGCGTTCAGAGTTTAAGTAGTATATAGATTCAGATAAAAAGAAAATGCAAGCAATTTATGGCTATAAAGCATTATATTCAGCTTCAAACATGAACATACCTTTTGCGTAGAGGCCCCTCAGCAAACGTACAATCTTGTTGACATTTCATAACAGTCAACTATACGTCCTCGACAATCAATCTGATAGGTGAGCAGTTGCGGCATCAGCTATCCTGCTCTGTCGGGATGGTGTATTTGTTTCGGTAGTCTCATGAACACTCTTCCAAGCTTTACCTTTTCGCATTCAGAAGGGGTAAGTGTATAGCTAAGCACTAGCGGCACCATCACCGGAGAATGTCGACATGGGTGCTCAGGCAATTTTTCAAACTGTGCTATCTTTTGTGCACTAGCCTACAACTCGCACCTTCCAGCCTTTTGTAACATCTATTGACTGCGGATTTAAATAGGTAGTGTCAGCGAACTTTTTTTTTTCTTAAATTGTCATTGTGATTACAATCCTAATGACGAAAAGGACCATGGGCGCTTCACCCATCGTCCTGTAGTTGAGAAGGTGGGATTAAATCTTCGCACAGCTGTTCAAGAACACGTTTAAAAGATTAACACATTTCTTTAGAGAGTTGTGAACCACTGAAAACATAATTACTTCGTTTACAAAACAAAACCGACACGTTTCTCGATCGTATTTAACCTACGACGAAAAGTAAAAAGTTATAATTCTCGACGAACAGTTCGGTCGCTTGCTCATGATGAGGGGACGATAATTTTCCAAAATATTATAAGCACAAAGCACGAAGTGACGCTGAGTGTTGGATGATATGCAATGGTAATTGAATTTTGAATCTCGGTTCAATGGAAACTGTAGATATATACATTTTTTTTAGAATATAACGAAATACACCAGAAAGAGCAGCGTATATGGCCGGGTTTTCTAAAACAGAACGCTGAATACTGCCACTCGACTTCTCTACAACAAATCTCATATATTCTTTTTACGGAAGTTTGACGAATTTAGGTGTAAAATTCTGTCATATTAATCGAAATTCATTCCAAACAACTATCACTTATGTAAGACTACTGACTTTTCTTCGCGATATAGAATGTTGAGACAAAAACATTAACCGAACCAAAGTGTAATAAACGTGTCGCGTTTTTTTTTTTACTATATACTATTCACCATCTACGACAACTCAGACTTTTATTTGATAAAATGTTAGATATTCTCACTGGTCTTATTTGCCACGCTTTACTTCCTAAGACGTGAAGCACGTGGTGTAATGGGAAAAAGCGGCTTGTTCTGCTCTCTTCTCATAAACAACTCTTGGACGCTCGCTTTTTCCGAGCTTAAATAAATGGATCTATCATTAAAAAAGTGCCTACATTGTATGCTCTCTTAGGACTGATCTTCACTCCAAATGTGAAATAAAGGATTTGCATCAAATCCATTTCTAATGTCACAGGTAAAATGACCGGATCTTTCTCCCGCTTGAGAAAGTACGTCATCCTTGACCCAGTGCTCTGCGTGTTCAAACGTCAGATACGTCATGAGAAGTGGTAATATTATCATATCTAGATGGGGGGGGGGTCTCTCTGAGAATTATTTCATCCTTTCATAGATTACAGAATCGACTTCGAAATCTAGTAGTTGATGATCTTTTCTGTTCCATGCAGTATCTTTACCACACAAGAGAAGTCCCTAGTCTTTCTCTGCTCTATCAATATTTCCATGGTAGATACTCAACTTCGCGTCAATCTGTGGTTCTCTCACTATAACAATGTACAGAAGAATTTGTCTACCTTCAATCATTGATTTTTTTCCTGTGTACCTAAAACTAAACTGAACTTACATGAACAAAGTTTTTTTCCAATAACTTTCCATCTACAACGGAGGGTCTTCCCAGCTGACTAAAACATTGCCGTTTTTAAGTACAATTTAAACAAATTATTGTCGAGCCGTTCACTAAAATAATCAAATTCGAACTATTTAATTCATTGTTTCCAATAGGCTCAACAAGTTTTTCATTGCAAACTTCGAGTAGCTTGTAGGCCTTGATAAGTGGTGACACATAAGTAAAAGGGAGAACAAACATATCTAACCTTTGACTATTTCAAGAGGCTCCCCTCTCTCTCTGTCTGAACATGTATTCTTGTTCGACCAATCAGAATATTTGCCACCTCTCGTCCTTCTCTACTAACTAAAAAAGTCATAACGTAGTAATATTTTCTTCATGAAAGATTTCAATCTTTGTCAACCTGGTCTTCCTGTCTGCCGCCATGATCACTCCACCACACGTCCCCAAACCCCCGAAGTAGATACATTTATTGTATCCCCGGGCGTGTAATTGATATACCCACAACATAAACAAAAGCTTTGTTCCAAGTCCCCCGAAAGAGCAACAATTTCCTTATCATGTTGTGTTCTTCAGGGATTTACATTACTATCTCAACATAATGCATTAGCTTACTCAATTCGCTGAATGGTTTTCTTATCTATATTTTGTTTACTTTCTAAAATTTGGTTTCGTTTAACACATTATCAGTGAGGGGTCAGCCAACAAATATAAACATCATCTTAATCGCAAGACAAGAATGTTGTTTACTAAGTAATTGGTAACTATGAAAGAATCATTTCTTTATATTTGGTCAATGAATACTTGTTTGGGGTTTTAGGGCACGTAAACCATAATATGGTAATTTTCATGCTGAATTCCTTCATTTTTTATACATTGAATTTGATGAGATTATTGTAAGGTAGAGTACCTTATCTTCTCAATAGTCACCTATTTATATTGGTCAGGCTCCAGAGCGGTTAATTTTGTTATGTTTTTTTTTCAAAAAAAATATAATACTATTACGAAACATTGGTTTAAAAATATGTCTAAACACCCTTTTTTATTCAAATTGGCACAACCTCACCTGCAGACATAACGTGCTTATCTGACCCAGAAGTCCATTACCATCGGACGATGAAGAAAAAGAAGAAGAAAAGAAAAACACTCTTTGACAAGGAGAATTGTAATTCTCGAAAACTAAGATTAAACTAAATTTTATTTATTTCAACACCACCATTGTTATGTTTTTTTTCAAAAAAATATATCATACTACGGAACAATGGTTTACAAAATATGTCTAAATACCCTTTCTTATTCAAATTGGCGCAACCTCGCCTGCAGACATAACGTGATTGTCTGACCCAGAAGTCCATTACCATCGGACAATGAAGAAAAAGAATAAAAAAAGAAAAACACACTTTGACAAGGAGAATTGTAATTCTCGAAAGCTAAGATTAAAATAAATTTTATTTATTTGACACCACCATTGTTATGTTTTTTAAAAAAAATAATACTATTACGGAACAATGGTTTAAAAAATATGTTTAAATACCCTTTCTTATTCAAATTGGCGTAGCCTCGCTTACAGACATAACGTGAGTTTCTGACCCCAAAGTCTATTACCATCGGACGATGAAGAAAAAGAAGAAGAAAAAAAGAAAAACACTCTTTGACAATGGAGAATTGTAATTCTCGAAAGATAAGATTAAAATAAATTTTATTTATTTCAACACGACCGTTGTTATGTTTGTTCAAAAAAAATATAATACTATTAGGACACAATGGTTGAAAAAATATGTCTAAATACCCTTTCTTATTTAAATATAAACATTTCAAAGAATATATTTAAGAGTTGAATATTATTTACCCTCATGTTACTCAAACATTTAAATTTAATTATATATCTAGTAAACTATGATTTTTACTCGTTTCCCTGGGTCGTTCATTAACAATTGTGACCTTCACTAATAATTCCTGGGACTACAACTGACCACAGATGAAACATATTATACATTTTAATACGAATACTTAAAATCTTACACATATTATTTTCGAATAATTTAATTTAATTTTTTAATTTTACATTTTTTCCTCTAAATATAATTTATAGTTTATATTTCAAGGGGTTAATTTCCAGAAATCTTAAATGATATTATTATTGCGGTATTTAAAAAAAATAGTTCTCATATATATTAATTATAGTCAAATCTTGACATATAAATATTTAATTCTTATGAAAGGAAATAATTAAAATACAGTTGATTTTACAAAAATATATGAGCATTAACGATCACGACACATAATTCGAAAATATAGGGATTAATGCGTTTCTTTAATTTTGCATATGTAAAAGCAAAAAAAGTAAACATAGATACGTATTCATAGTTTTTCTAATAATTCGGATTAAAAATTAAACATAAATTATATAAATATGAATACTTTTATTATGTCACTTAATATATTAAAAAAAACAGAACTATTCGTTTTACTTTTAAATAGAATTGATATTCAAACGTTTAAAGACGTTATTTATACACTTATGACTATCTAACTTACAGAAAAGCGCAGTACATTATTAAGATGAGTCTGCTTTAAAAGTATCCTTTTTAATGAAGCTATATTTTAAAAGATATTGGCCCTTCGACTTTAGAAATCATTCTTTTCTCGAAATTCGTCTCAGTATATACTTTATAAGTTGATTTTCTCATGTTATATATATATATACATATATATATATATATATATATATATATATATATATATATATATATATATATATATATATATATATGTACAGGACTTTACGCGCTCCACTACTTTTGAAGCTGCTTCCGCTCCTACTCCAACGCCCAAAATTGGAGCTGGCTTTTCTCACGCTCCCCATTTTCAAAAAGGAGCCGCTCCTGCTCCAACTCCTATAAGAAAAGAGCGGCTTTTTTCAGCGTTCTATAATGAAAATGCACCTTCTTTCATAAACGTTCTATTCTGCCAATGAATGGTCGAAGGATAGGGGTGGGCGTCAGAGGATCTCATCGATATGGGTTGGGATGTCACTTTAAGTGTAACACCATAAGATAATATTTGACAAAATCTCGCTAATATTTTGAGAGTTATAGGAGAACATGTCGGACGAAGTATAGGATTATACGTAAATTTTCGTTCCTGAGGTATAAAATAGAAAAATAAAAATCCCTGAAGTATTTTAAAACAATTTTAATTGTCATTACATTAACAACCTATTTTATTAAGGAAAGGAAAATTTGACCCGATATTTTTTCTATTTATTTTGGAATCGGAATTTAGATTTGTTTTAAGTAGATAAAGCTTACTTTTAAACATTATTAGTGATTATTTTCTTTTTAAAGAAAACATTTCTCTGGAAGAGGAGAGACAGCCAGGGCAACATTACTCGGCGTGTTATGTTTAATATTTGTTTGTTTTACGGACGTAATTATATTGTATAATGTATATTATTACTTATAACAGAGAAACGCGCAAGTACTTTCAAACAAATCGATTTATCCATTTTTTTCTTTAGTACAATTTTGGGCGAAAAAAAACCCAATGAAGTTTATTTTTTAAAGATTGAAAAAAAATGTTTTTTCATAAGTTGCCCCCAAAATATCAATAAATTGTCAATAACAATTCAGAAGTCCATTTAATGTCTTAAAATTCATACGAAATATCTGGCCTAGACTTTGGGAGTTGAAAAAATATCGGGTCAAATTTTCATCCCCCCCCCCCCCAAAAAAAAAATAACTGGAGCAAGTTTTCCTAGGTCAGGCAAAAACATTTATTAAAATTAAAAATTTGAAAAAAAAGGTGAAACGTCTTTATTTGAAATCTCTAACAAAAGCAAACTGTTTACAATTTTTATATTCGATAATAGATTTTTTAAGATAAAGAAAGATATCTAATCTACTTTCGGTTCTAAAAAAACAACAACTGAGTCAGAAAGTCTAATTATTTGATTTTTTATATTAAAATGTAAGATATTGGCTTTAATTTAATTAAGTTTAAAGATCGGTTTGATTGAAGAATAGGGAGCGCTGTTTTCTTTCGCTCATTTCGCTTGGTATTCACCCACATTTATGGTGAAACTGATTGTTGGTCTTAATTGTATTTTTTGTCCTGAAATAAAATTCACATTTACTTTTTAAAGTGTTGAGAATCTAACTTTAATTTCAGGTTTTTATCACTGGCGGCCATGTTGGTCTATATTGTTTTTTTCCTTGGACTAAAGATATTTGTACTATTTTAACATTTTATTACAAACAAAAAAACACTTTGAACATTCTATTTACAAAAGCAAGTGTTTAAGCAAACATGAAAAAGTTAAAACATACTAGTCGTTAATTTAAGAATAACAAAAAATGTCGCCGAATAGTTGCATAAAAGTTCAATTTGATATATGCTAAAAAATAAATTAGATTTTTTTGTCAAGACAAAATGTACCATTTCACCTTAAAATTGATTTCATCGAACATTTGGGTGAATACCGAGCGAAATGTGCGAGAAAATCTAACAGCCCCTATAGTATAATTGAACCTGAAATTCTTTATTTTAAAACACGAAATAAAAGCAAAATTGGCTTATTTATTGAATCACAATAAACATCCTTTTCATAAATACAAAAAAGTTCAAAACTGTAAGAAAATAAGTTCAAAGACATCTATAGACTAACTGGCGACATTTGTTGAACAAATTGTCTTCTGCCTTAAGAAAAGTGTCCCATCAAAAATGTAATATGTCAATGTAAAAATGTTCTGATTCAAGACATCTATAGACTCACTGGCTCATTGAAATACATTTGCTGCCAAAGTGTCTGTCTTCAGCCTTAAGAAAACTGTCCCATCAAAAATGTAACACATAGATGTAAAAATCTGAGAACTTCAAATGTTCTCCTTCTTTCTCCCTGTCTCTCCCTCCCTCTCCCTCCCTCTCCCTCTCTCTCTCCCTATCTCATATACATTTACCAGATATAATTTTAAAAAATAACTCAGAGTAAACTCTGAGGCTTTCTTTTCTTTTCCTTTTTATTGTTGAACTAATGTTTAAAAGAAAAAAAATCAAATAATTTTAGAGCTAGGAGCGCAGAGCGATAACACCACCGCTCTTTAGGTCCACATGGAGTTGCTCCCGCTCCACTCGCGCTGAATATAAAATGAGCCCTCCTCTCCTTCGCTCCAGCAAAAAGGAGCGCGCTGTATATATATATATATATATATATATATATATATATATATATATATATATAGTCAGACCCAGTCGAGTATGGCACACGCATAGAGATTATAGCTGACCACATTATTCGTAAGAAAATAACTTCTTAAAATAGCATTAAACGTTATAAGAAGCCCCATGTTCCTAACAAACAAACACAATACATACTCTCCACAAATAATAATGGTGTTTGACTTTTAGCACATAATAAAAATACACTATTGGCGTCAAACTTTATTTCGATAGCTAAAACATAGCCTCAATACACAACAAATTACTCATCAATTCAAAACGAACCTATATTCTTAATAACATCTATACAAATACACGACCTTCTTTCGCACTTCAAGGCAACAAAATATGCAAAAGACCTAGCTGCAAAATATGCCAATATATTCCCAACAATGACACATTTACCCTCACGCACCACAATCCAACGTAAACTTCGTATCTCACTTGCGATAGACATGGTAGGATTTACCTAATATACTGCACCAGATGCACAAAAGACAACTACGTTGGTGAAACCAGCTCTTAGTTCCGCCTTGGTTTAAAAATCTCAAACAACAATTAGAAAAATATCCACACACTATAGAATAGCTATGTCTTATTATATTTCACTCTACACTATAGACAAAATCAAATGTCTCTTTATAGCTTCCAATTTTAAAACAGATCAACACAGATGCAAACAGAAAAAATAAAACTCATTCAGACACTCAACTCCCACTGAATAAATATTACCCCTCACTGAATGATTATTTATTCTACGAACATAAAAACTGACCAACAACATTTTCCTACAGGAAATCTAATGTGTGTAGTGAAAAATAAATTATTTTTTTATCATTAACATTTTTGAATTGTTTTCATATCTTCACATTCTTAATATCTTCACGTTTTCCTATATAATATAAATGATATTAAACTATACTCTTTTTGTCATTTATGAGCCACTTCATTATACTGCATGTTCTTGGAGCTAATTTCACTTAATCCGTCTATATAATTTTCGCCGTCTTTACTGACCCCTACTCAAAATGTGTTACATTAAAAAATCAAATTGCCTGTTTATTCTTGTCACGTCATCCTGCAGACAGTCTAACACTTAAGTCTTGGTAAACGCCTATAGTTCTACCTTGCTTTCTAACCCGTATGTTTCTTGCACATAGGTGTTAGAATTCACGAAATGGGCCAGACATATGTGGATAGATTCAAACTAGTCACATTGAATTATCTTTTCCTCCTACTGGTCCTATTCTAGTGTTTTATATTACCAGCTACTAAACACACATTTTTTATTACACTTAGAAAATGCATATAACCTTATTTTCGCTACAGATAATTGTCTATTACACAAAAATTATATTTTGTAAATGTTAATTCGTATATGTTGCGTGGGAAACAGAACAGTCCCTTCACATTTATTGTATACCGTTCTATAAACAAACTGCGTTAATAGTGGCAGGGTATAGTTCAAACTAAAACATTCTCAGGAAGAATTGTTCCAAATTAAAGCCTATTACATATTATTACTAACATCAACATTTCTTACCTCGTATGATAAGGATTTTCCCAATAAATACGGGAAATGATTTGTAAGTAGACACGTGTGTCTCGTATAGATCTCTCAGCCTATACGTCACCAGGAATGGCTGCACAGAGAGTTGGCACTTGCCAATCGAGTATCCTATCGACCACTTACTCCATAAGTCTTCAGAAATGACAGTAAACAATTCCTAAGTAGGCATTTATTATAACTGTTGGTCCCTTAGTCAAACACGCGTCTGAAATAATGCGGAAACATTGGAAATTAGACACTTGTTAGACCTGTCAATCTTCGAGACTTTTCGAAACTCATAAAAATGATGGGGAATGATTCGTAAGTTGACAATTGCGTATCCAACCAATCTCCCAATCTTACATCATCAGAAATAACAGAAAAGTATACGTAAGTAGACACTTTTCTTAGCTTATAAGTAATTAAACATGACGAGACAGATATTTTATCAGGAAACACCCATGTGTTTTGACCATGGATAAGCCTACGAGTAATAAAAAAAATGACGGGTAAATGTTTACGCCTTATGAGACGTTTGTGTGTTATGTCGATTTTCCAGCATATATATCTGCAAAAATTAAAGAATGAAGTAGATAGTTGTGTGTTTTTTCAATTGATTATCCTACGATACATTAAACATAAACAGACAACTATTTATGAGTAGACACTCGTACTGACCTTGATCTCTTAATTTATATGTCATAAAAATTACGAGGCAAATCGTTGTAGAGATTTGCGTGTTTTGTTGGTCACTTAGCCTATAGGTAATCTATAATTACAAAACATAGGATGGTCAGTAGGCACTAGCTAATCCTTAGCCTACAAATGATCGGATATGTCGGATGAATACTTATAAGTAGATACTTGCCAGGTCTGGTGATCCTTTAGTCTATAAGTAAGTTTCTAAAAATTACAGAACAAAAATTTTGAAGGAGACACTTTTCCAGACTATTAATTAGTAAGAATTACGAAAAATACTTTGTCAGAAGAATGTGTGTCCTGTAGATCTCTTAGTCAATAATTCTGCAGAAACTGCGGGCACAAAGCTTGATAAGTAGATTTAAATTATGTTAACATGATATTGAATTGCATTATTAGCATATTGTTATTATTTTATATTGTTTTCTTATATCTATCCTATACAAGTTTCGAACATGTTCTGAAAGTAACGTGTCTTTGAAAATCAAGAGTCGGCCCTAAAATGATCATTATATACGTATATGCTAAATCATGTTTGAATCCTTAGCTAAACTTTGAGAGCATATATATATATATATATATATATATATATATATATATATATATATATATATATATATAATTGAAGTGTATATATTTAGGCAACCTTTTCTCATTTATGCAAATATTGTTCTAAATAATAGTAATATTTTAAAATGCTTAACGTAATGCGATTTTGTTCTGTGATGCTAACCAGTTTTGCTGAATTTAAAATCGCCAAAGACTTCGTGGAAGAATGCGGAAAACGTCGCCTGCGCGTTTCTCCGCCGTCTTTTTAAAACTATCTTCTTTCTCCAGCTGTTTGTTCATTTGCTTTTGATATATGAGGATGATTCGACGAAAAATCGAAAACGTTCGTGAAACATGTGAAACGTATGAAACATTTATTATTTTTTTAGATTTTCATACAAAAAATACCATCGGAAAAATTGAAAAAAATAAAAAAAGGTATAATTAAACAGATGCATTCTGTTCTTTTTAACAATGTTTGCATATATATATATATATATATATATATATATATATATATATATATATATATATATATGTGTATATATATATATATATATATATATATATACGCATATATATATACATATATATACATATATATATATATATATATATATATATATATAACAAAATAGAATTTCACATTGTTAAATGTTAACAGTTTGAAAATAACTATATTATAAAAAGTGTTCAAACATGCAATCATTTTATTTAAAGTTGAATACGTTTAAAGTGGATAGTGGTTAAATATTTCATAATTCTCAAGCAATACTGTCCTATATGAATCCGATTAAACGTCGTTTTTCCCAACGAATAGACCATCAACATGTACCCACTTTTAATGCTGAAAACAGCTTTTTATCCGATCGACATTTTTGCGTAGGTTTGGCTTCAATGCGACTCCCTGTTTGTTTTGAGCTTATTATGTACAAACAATAGCCCAGAAATTGCATTTTCTCTTAACACATTAAACTTATCCGTGGGAATAAACTTGCAGATGTACAAAAATATAGTGCAATCTATGCAGAAACGGGTCTAAAAATAGTATACAGAAATTAAAATATCATAAATAAATGACGCATGTATACACCGATTAAAAATATTGATAACACTGTTTACTATATTAAAACCTTGTTACATATCTTCATGAAATTACAAGCAATGCCTCTAATTTAAGCCGTGTATCTATATTTTCATTCAGTTCAACGATGGTAAATAGTGTGGTAAAAATATTGCCTGAAATGTTTTGTGCTGGTGGGTCTCGCACGAAGTCGTAAACAGGATATAAACTAAACTATATATCAATATATAGTGAAAAGGCTATATAGTTACCTTTCAGAAAATACACTTAATCTTCGCAAGAACAAAAAGCAATATAACTTACGAATTACCCCGCCTAATAAACCGGTATTGTCCGGGCCTTTTGGTCTGAATTTAACCCTGTCTATTGGGGGTTGTCTGGTCCTGTGCAGTTCTAGGAGGTGCATCCACCCAGGCTTCGCCTCCCCTCTTTGGAGAGGAGTAAGTTTATTACTTACTGTCTGAGGCGCCCCTTCCGGGGAATGCCGACGGGGCTGCCCAGTCAATTTTTAAATGGCCAGAGTGCTCACCTCTTGAGCGCTGGCTTATCTAATCCCACTTTCCCGACCTTTTGTCCCACCTTGCCTTGTGGGAGGTAGATCAATATAATAACTTAAGAAAATGTGGCGTAAGATACACGAGTGAATGTGTGCTGATTGAAATCGAGTTCGGATCGAAACTTCGGAAAGAAACAGCTGTTTTCAATTATCTAACCAATTCTTAGAATAATTTGGCAATTAGTTAAAAAATAATATGATTCTCTCTCTCTCTCTATCTCTTTGTCTTTCTCTCGTTTATTCTCATCTCGTTTGCCAACTTTTTGACTTGCAGCTCTAACGAAGGGCGACAGCAGTTACATAAACAGTTTATTACCTAATTAAATAAATATTGTTTAGAATCATGAAATTATCATATTACAACTAACGGAGGAAGTTCACAATAGCACGCTCTCATAAGAAAACACCGGCCAAGATGTCATGCTTTCAATTAAAATGATTTGAACTGTTAATGTTAATGCCTGTATTATACGTAAAATTTTACTCTGTAAAATTATCTGGATATAGATTATTTGTGTCGTAGAATCTGTTGCATTTACCGTCTCGAAAAACACCACCGAATAGTTTCTTGATCTTTTTCCATTATACTAATACATACTTAATATTTTCTTGAGGATCAAGGCGACACTGCTATTTTGATTAGCTATATTTTATTATCGTAGCTACTAAACACCTTTTTAGTTAATTAAGTGGGTTGCCTCTGGTAAATGAGCATGACGTTTTAGTGTCACTAAACATATAGTTGCTACTGAGTGTAAGTTCAATTTGAATTCTACGTTACACAGTTAAGTAAAGCAATCTCATGTGACTTGCCTATGGTATTCTAGTTGATCCGTAAATAAATATTTATCGATCACTTCGCTTAACAGCTGAGAATATTACTGCTAAGAAATAGGCAACATGTTTCGTTGCTTTTCGTAAATTGCTCAAGGTGACATCAATAGTAAGACTTTGTCAAAAAAAGATTCTCAGGTTCTTAACAAATACAAGTTAATTACCTTCATGCTAAATATTATTTACATATAGTCTTTGCATATATGATATAAACTGGACACTATTTTATGTTAATAATAAATGATATTAATATTGTTTGCTAAAGGGATATAAAGTAGTAAGCTTTTTATCAGTTTATGTTTTCTATAATAATGCATCAGTATATTTATCGCTGTAATCAAAATCATGCTGCACTTTTGAAAAAATAAATTTTTATTTTAAAACTTTGATAATGGTTGTCTTATTGTACTATTATAGTTCCTACTGACATCTGAGCTACATTTAATATATTAAATAAGGCTCTAAGGGTATTACTTATTTTTAATATGCCTTATTTATTATACACGTGTAAACTCTTCGTCATATATGACGGAAAAATTATTCTTTTTCAGTGGTCGCACTAATTTTCATATTCATATCTAATAACACTTAAATCTGTGAATTAAAAAAATATTTAAAAAATTAGTGCGTTTAAAAATTAGAAATAAAACATTGGACTCAGCAAACAACCCCCAACCCTAAATTCCCATTGCGGACTGAAGCCACACTTGAGAACCTGGTCACCACCCCATCCCAGGTCAGAGACATCATAAAAAACCCTGACACCTCCAAAGTGTGTGGGCCTGATTTCATACCAGTAATACTAATAAAAAAAATGCTACGCTGAGCTGGCCCCTGTCCTCTCCATCTATACAACAAATGCTTTGCTGAAACTTGTTTTCTTTATAGTTGGAAAATTGCATCTGTTGTATCAGTATTGAATAATTCTGGATATAGAACTGATATTCTAAACTAGCGCCCAATCAGTCTACTCCCGATCTTTGCTAAAATCTGTGAACCATGAATCAATCTAGCGATAGTCCGGCAACTAGTTAATGCTAAACTTATTTCTGATCATCAATACGGATTTAAACAATCACGATCTACCGCAGATAGTCAAACGGTTATTTCTGAACGCATATATTATACACTCGACGAGGCAGGTTTAACTAGGGTGGTAGCCCTTGATATATCTAAGGCCTTTGACAAGGTATAGTATGAAGGACTTCTCCTAAAACTGCACTCATGCCTGGACAAATATTTAATATAATAAAACCATTCCTTACAAAAAGTAAGATCCAGGTTGTCCTCGATAATCATTCATCTAAGGAACATGACATAAATGCTGGTGTATCCTAGGGATCAATCCTTGGGCCTCTAGTGGTCGTCAATTTCATAAATGACCTCCCTGATGTCATTGAGACTGAGATAGGAATACTTGCTGCCGACACCAAGCTCTACTCTTGTCATGTAGGCAAACCGACGCGCCCATATCTGAGGCAATGGCTGAATCCTTAGAAAATGACATCCAGTCTCTAGTGGATTGGGGTACAAAATTGATGGTAACCTTTAATGTCGCAAAGCTACTTTCCTTCAATAACTACAAGACACCTCTTCAACCACCGATTGTCATGGCAAATAAAACCCTACATGAGAATTCATCACTCAAACGCCTCGGCCTAACTTTCACAGATAACATGAATTGGAATAAATACAGTGAAAACATTGCCTGGGCTGCTGCAAAAAGGTGGGGTCCCTCTACCGTGCTAGTAAACTTCTTACCCCTGATAGTATCCTCTATCTCTACAACACAACCATCCGCCCAGCCATGAAGTATTGTTGCCACATCATGGCTGGGGCATCATCCACTAGTCTCTTCCTCTTAGTCAATATCCCAAAAAGGCGCCACTTAATAGGTCCCTCAGTATCCTCCAAGCTCCAACCCCTGTCCCATCGGCACAATGTTGCTTCCTTGTGCCTGTTATACAAATTCTTCAATGGATTGTGCTCCGATGAACTTGCTGCTCCGGTGCCCCCCGCGATGTAAATTCACTAGACCAACCCGACAATCACTGTGGAGATTCCCAGATGCTGAAGAGCTTTCTACTCCAAAATATACTTTACTCGTTCTGCTCGACTCTGGAACTCCCTCCCTGCTTCCTGTTTTCCTGACGGTACTGACATGCAGAAATTTAAAACTAATGTAAACAGACATCACGCTGCGCAGCTCTTAATTTAAGTTAACACCACCCCCCCCCCCAAAAAAAAACCCAACTGTCACCCTTTTTTTCAGTAGCCCTTTACGTCTACAGTGGCGGTCTGCCTTGTTTGGGCTGAACTATGTTAAAATAAAATAAAATTGTTCATAACTACAACACTGTTTGAGATCAAAAGAGCACTTAAAAAATCTCTATGAACAAAACAGTTCTATATCAAAAATAGTAAGAACCAATCAGACAAAATGTTTAAAATAAAGATCAAGTTTGAGTTTACAGCAGGCCTGTGGAGTTTGTACATATTTGCATTGGGAAGACGCATGCATTTTTTTTTGTAGTTATACTCAATTCTACAGCATAAATTGAGGAATTAAGGTAAAAGCCAATAAAAAAAAGTTAGAAAAAGAAGAAGCGGTAATAGGACATACACTTTAATGATATTATTTATTTGAATACATTGTGTATAGCATTAGTTTAAAAACATTATTCTTAATCTTTTATGCCAACAAAAACAATACATACATGCATTCATCGTAGTTACTTGCTCACTCATGTACATATTTGTTAAGTAGCGTATTTCTGTTCTATAAATGTTCATCAATATTTCTTTTATATTAGCGGTAGAACTATGTCAAGCTAGACATTGACATACTCAGAAAATGTACCAATACCGCTCAAAGAGCTGTTATACACTTACATGCCTGGAATTTAGATTGCGTCAGTGATAAAAAACATACACTTTTTTTATAAAGTACTAACATTCAAACGGATTATTTGTTAACAAATTACAGAATTCGCATGCCGCTTTCCAAGAAGGGATATCGAAAGTAATTACCAAAGTGTTAAAACAAAACAAAAAATCAGGAAATCTCGAAGATACTGGAAGTGTAGGATTTACACTTGTTTAAACGTAAAATTGAAATAAGAAACGGCTTTACTGTAAAAATACAAACATGTTTAATTGAAGAAATTAAATTTTAATTGAATTAAATTAATGAGTACAATTAACATAAACCCATTACAATAACGATAAACACACCAATTCATTAATTAAAATAGATTTTTAAAAAAACTCAGACTATATATATTTCCAGGACCGTCCCGAACACGAAGCATCTTCTTCTTTTTCTATTTGCATATGTATAAATCGTTTATCGGTGTCCTTAATTCCTTTATTTTTAATCTGGTCCGCACATAGTGAAAGTACTCTGGATTCCAGAAAAAAGCACACCAATGCGTCAAATTGACGTCGATATCCACTACCCCACAGACACTTCGCATATTCCAAACAGAAACTACAAAATCTTCACGACCACCCGAAAGCTTATTCAAATTAGTCGAAAACGAACAAAGTAATAATTCCGTTGATGTATTAAAAACATAAGACCGATTTTTCTATTAGTTATATTTAAACGTTACAATGCCCCTTTTAAAAAAAAAAAAAATATTTTTAGTTTTAAATACAATGATTTAATGAAATAATTTGAACTTTATAAACGTACTTTTAAAAAATATGTAAAAGTAATGGTATATTCCGCCCCCCCCCCCAACAAAAAAACACAAACACGCAGGGTATCATGAATTATAGTTACATTTTTTAAATATTGCTTCGTATTTTTAGATATGTTTGGAAATTTTAAATCAAAAAGAAATGTGTATTTCTTTTAAATTAATAAATTATTTATTTTAATATCTGAGCTTTCAGCATAGTGTTGTTTACTTAAACAAACCTTAAAACGACTGTACGTTCAACAGTAAAACAAATAGTAAAAAACACTACTTTAGTAATAAAAATTAAAATAATACAAATCTATGGGACATAGAAATACGAACGGACACACACATCCAAGCAATGAGACCGGGGGTCACACTAGTCAATACAGAAAGAGAATAGCTTCTTAATAGCAGACTCTCCATACGCTGTTACGAGAACTTTAACTGACTTAAACCTGTTATCGAAAGAAGCGGAGAGTGATGGACATCTGAGGAAACTTGCTGTCACTCGCATTTCAGGGGACACAACATCATTTCACGAGTGAGCGATTACTCATAACACTCCATATAAGTACGTATAGTGAGGAAGAAATGAAAAAATATTAATAATAAAACAAGAATGATGATTATGATGATGGTTGTGATGATTGTGCTGGTGCTGCTGCTGCTGGTGCTGCTGCTGGTGCTAGCGCTGCTGGTGCTGGCGCTGCTGGTAATGGTGCTGGTGATGGTGATGGTGCTGCTGCTGTTGGTGCTGCTTGTGCTGGCGCTGCTGGTGCTGGTGCTGGTGCTGGTGCTGGTGCTGGTGCTGGTGATGGTGATGGTGATGGTGCTGCTGCTGCTGGTGCTAGCGCTGCTGCCGCTGGCGCTGCTGGTGCTGGTGCTGGTGCTGGTGCTGGTGCTGGTGCTGGTGCTGGTGCTGGTGCTGGTGATGGCGCTGCTGCCGCTTGCGCTGCTGGTGCTGGTGCTGGTGCTGGTGCTGGTGCTGCTGCTGGTGCTGGTGCTGGTGCTGGTGCTGGTGCTGGTGCTGGTGCTGCTGCTGCTGCTGCTGCTGCTGCTGATGATGATGATGATGATGATGATGATGATGATGATGATGATGATGAAGATGATTAAGAAAATAATAACGAACAAATAAGATAAACCTGAGACAGAAATAAAAATGTGACAGAGAGAAGCAATGGAAGCTGTTGGCAAACCTAAGTGGTCGTTTGTATCGCTGTTGTAATAATAATAATCATTATCATCATTATTATTATTATTATTATTATTATTATTATTATTATTATTATTATTATTATTATTATTATTATTATTATAAGCCGGATTTTGTTGTAGCTTTTCCTGCTGGTGGTGGTTCTGTTTTCTGTTGGTCTATCGGTAATAATATAGGAGTCGAGATAAGTCGGTGGGTGTCAATAATTGGCAGACTCATTCGTGAATGATGGATGCAAAACATCATATGTGATTGTGAATTGGCATTGGCGAGTCGGTTTCCCTCTTACTTCCCTGACAGCAAGAACTTTCCGAATGATAAGCCAATGGCCGGTTATTTCCGGGGATGTTTCTTGCTTCCCGTTTCATCGGACAATGGCGCCATCAAGCTGCGTCGGTAAACATTGTAATTACCAGTCACGCCATCTTTTTCGCGGACACAAACAAATAACGTGCAACGGTTGTTTCGACTACGGACATCACAGTTCTTGCATTCGATTTAGTCCTAACGTTACGAGCTTCTTCGTTCTCCTTCTTCCTCTATTTCTTTATATATTTACTTCTTATTCCTTCTTCTCTTAATCCATACCTTTATACAATCGTTTTCATTTTCTTTTGTTTTTTTTTCTCTTGTATTCATTCTCTATATTATAATCTTTTGAAATAAGAAATGTGAGGATTAAAGTAATCCTGGAACGGTATGATACAAACTAATCCGAGAAACAAACGTGAAAATAGTTTCCAAGAATGAAAAACACCTGCTAAATTTGCCAAGAATGAAAAACACCTGCTAAATTTGCCTAAAACTCACGATCATTTCCTTATTATTTGATAACCATAATTTATTTATTTATATATGCAGAAATGATACCATCACTTCTCACGTGTCCGTCAATATGTATGTGCCTCTTACCTCTATGTGATTTACGATTTTTAAAATTTTTATCCACTATTACTCGGTTATATAGGGTGGGCCAAAATAAGGGTCCTATCTTTAAATTTGAATAACTTGAATTTGAATAACTTCCACAAAATAAAAGTTAAACTCACCAAACTTTATGTGTGTGTAGACTGACCCTTCCGAGATCTTTTGAAATAAACAAAACAAATTTTAGCCGAAAAACACTTCTTAAAACTTACAAAAACACAAGTATTGTTTTTTACACTGTTTTGAGTTTTTTAAGCAAAAATAATGTTTTCTAAATGAGGGTACGTTCCTTAGGGTTAATACGGCTCATGCTTGCTTCGGAAGGGGTCCTTTACTTATTCTAAAAAAAAAAATTTTTTAAAAAATCAATAAATAAAAAAGTTATGAATTTTTAAAAATAGGACCCTTATTTTTGCCCACCCTGTATATTGAAATAAAAATGAAATAGCGTCAAATACGAAACTGAGCCTTAAGAAAATATCTATGTAAAATAGTAATTTAATAACGAAAGTGAA
Source organism: Sepiola atlantica (assembly GCA_963556195.1). Taxonomy (NCBI): domain Eukaryota; kingdom Metazoa; phylum Mollusca; class Cephalopoda; order Sepiida; family Sepiolidae; genus Sepiola; species Sepiola atlantica. The sequence continues at coordinate 32,437,269 of OY744524.1, read as the reverse complement.
TTCATCAACATCCTTACCCATTTACTTGTAAACGATTCACTTATGTTAATCTTTTGTTAACAGTTTACAAAACGAATTATGTAATTCGTTACTATTCTTGGAAGGAATCCTAAATAATTAAACTTCTTGAATATTAAGTAATTGTTGGCAAATCCTCCTAACAAAAGATTAAAAGTTTAGGAAGCTATTTACATAAAATAATTTTATAAATAAAATGTAGATATTACTCTGAGAAAATTGGCTATATTATATTGGACTACTTAATGCTCCAATTGTGAAATGATACCATTAAGTAACCTCTCAGAATTATATTTAAAAATGATAAAAATGTGCGGAAAATACGACATAGTTAAACACAGCAACATAAAATGGCATTACCAATACTCCTGGGAAACGCTGGGTACGTACTTTTAGCTATATCATAGTCATCTCTGTTATTTGCTGGCTGATTCATGCTTATTTCGGTGCATTGTCTATTATCGTACATAATAAGCATATGAATTGTCTGGATATGATATCAAAGTACTTCAAGTGAGACCTAACTTTCGGATATTTGAAGATTTTGAATCCTTAGTCATCATTACACTAACTTCTTTTCTCAGATGGAGATGTATAACGTATCATTGTTCATCTATATGTTAAATAGAATTTGCAATCTTTGAGATAGGTCGTCGCATCTATTACCATCCCCCTCTTGAACTGCATTGTTTCACCTCTTTTCACATGTTTCGACATTATCTTATTTCCTCCTTCAATCGAGTTCTCTCTCTCTCACTCACTCTCACTCTCGCTCACCCTCTCTCTGTCTCTCTGTCTCTCTCTCCTTCTCTCTCTCTCTATATTTATATGTATGTATATATATATATATATATATATATATATATATATATATATATATATATATATATACATATATGAATATAAAAGAATATATATATATATATATATATACGTCTCTTTTTATCTCTATCTTTTACACTGAAAATTATGACTGTGTTAAAAGACTACATCAGTTGTAACGTCGTAATTAGTTGGTTTCCAGGAGTACAAAGCCACCCTTTGGTTTCAATTTACCCCAGGTATACTATGTATTCGGCTAGCAGACAAATTATTTACAAAAGATGCGTGTTCAGAAAGAATTCGTATGCAAAATACAATCTCTTAAACATTTGGAACTATTAATAACCGTAGTATAATACTATATATCTATGAATGAGTCCAAAACAGAGATGAAGCTAATAGGAGGGCTACACATATGAGCAGTAAACGCACTCAGTCACAAAAACTAAGTACTCATGATTTCTGGAAATTCTTCAATAGTTTGGTGAACAATAGGCGATCAACTATTCTCCCGCTATTAAACAACCATGATGGTGTTTGTACGCATCTGATATGGTTGAACTAATTACACTGGACAAGGCAGGTAAGGTATGGCAGTAGCGCTTGCTATATCTAAAGCCTTTGACACGATCTGGTATAAAAGTATTCTCATAAAAAAATAAAGCATATAGTATTACTGTGCGTATATTTAATAAAATAAGATGGTCCCTATTCAAAAGAAAGGTCTAGGTTGTCTTTGTTGGCCTTTAATGCAAACAACATGTGATAAATGAAAGTGCACCTCAGAGATAGATACTTAGACCCTTATTGTCTCTGATTTTTATAAACAACCACCCTCATGACATTGTGTCTTAGATGGGCATATTTGCTCACAACACCACGCACATATCCGAGGCAATGGCTGAATCCTTAGAAAGTGACCCCTAGTATGTATTAGAATGGGGTCATAAATGATAATCCAACGTTAACACTCCTTGGCCTTACATTCACAGGTAACATTAATTGGAACAAATGCATAGAAGACATTGCCAACGCTGCTGCATAAAGGTTGGATCCTTCTAGCGTGCTAGAAAGATTCTCACGCCTGACAGTATCTTATATTTCTACAAAGCCACTAACCGCCTTTGCATGGAGTATTGTTGTTTCATCCCGGCTGGTGAGCACTCTACTAGTCTCTCACACTTAGACAAGGTCCGAAAAAGAGTCTCTAATCTGATAAGTCCCTCACTATCCACCAAGCTCAAGCCCCTGTTCGATCAACGAGATGTTGCATATTTGTGCCTGTTTTACAAGTACTACAATGGAATGTGCTCCGATTAACTTGTTCCTCTGGTACACTCTCAATGAAAACGCACTCGATCAACCCGACAAACAGCTAAATCACATTTATATACTGTGGAGGAGCATACATGATGAATAACCTTTTACTCAAATAACTGATTTCCTCGAGCTTCACGCTTTTGAAACTCCCTTTTTTTACTTGGACGATGAACTTTACATGCATTTTAAAATTAAGTTATTATCATTTTCTACATTGACCTTCCTCTGGGTATTATATGTGTGGGACTTCCGAACATTATTTTATTTATTTTAGTATTTAATTTATTCTCAATCATTTATTCCTTTCGAGTAACCATACTTTTCAAAACAGAAATTAGCGCACGATTATGTACGTCTATACATGTAAGTGTATGCGTGGTAGTATTACATATTCGAAAATCCGAATCTTGCCTTCTTTATCATGCGATGTTGTATGGACTCTGGTCGATAGGAGAGAAGAAATGTCCGATATCAGAGAGTCAATTGGGTGTGGCTTAGTACTTTAAAGCATAAATTAATCGTTAAAGTCTTGCCGAAGATTTTTGTTGTCAGAATATGCGACACCTGTCTTTGTTTTGTCTGCAGAAATGTATATAAGATGTACAACATGAGAACAATATATCTACGTAAAAAGACATTTTTTAATATCAAGTAACATTATCACACAGTCAATCTCATATCTTTTAGAATATAGTCTACACCTTTCGAAATTACATGTATATGTGGAGTCACTGATATGTTAGATGTGTTTACTTAACTTTAGGCTAAATCAAAGTGTTATTCTGTGTATATTGCCGACAAACAATACCTATTCGAAACGATTTATTGTATACTTTAGTTTAAGAAAAACTGTCACGTGTCTTAGGGTCACGAGTCACGAATCGTTTATGTAGTCATTGGCAAGGCACATTAGGTGTAATATACTCATATAAATCTGCCCGCCGTGCTTTCTATTTGTAAGCCTATTGTGTGTTTGACTGTTTGCATTTGTGCATAGTAGGATACATCACACTATTTGTCGTTCACACCACTAGTTAGCTGACCACAATGCACTTTTATCAAACAACCACCAATACCAACAACCTACTTATTTCAACCTTTTTCTTACCTCAAATAGCATTATTACAATCAGTATATACATTTTATATGTGCATGTAAGTTTTCTAGTTCTCTGTATAACCTTTCCTTTCCACAAATGTGTAGTCTTCGCTTTATTTATGGTGTTGCAATTGTAATGATACTAACTCGGATTTCATTCTTGGGCTTTAATCACGGATTATGTAACACGGAAGGGTTTACATCCTATGTTTTAGAACTAATAAAAGAAACACAAGCAATTTTAAAACGCCTATACCAGATCAGATAGCATTGGCTTATATAACCAATCAGCAATAAAACATATACGTGTTTGTATGTCTTACCATGAGTATAGTTGTATTCTATCACTAAGCTCTACGAATGTATATATATATATGAAATAGTAAGAAATATATTTAAAGAGAGACGGAGAGAGAAAGGGGAATGATAATATACGCTATTAACCCGCTTTAAAATCGCATAATACATTACAATGAAATCGTCTGACCACAGAAACTATTGTGCAGTTATTTTCAATTTTTCCGACTCAAATTCATAAGTTAACAACGTTTTTTTGTGTATGTGTAATTATATTACATTTCCTTACCTTTCTTGAATCACAAGATGGCACCAAACTTATAATTACTTAGGATATTGTGGTATCATATTTCTTTATATATGTTTATGTGTGTACGTGTTGGGTATAAAGAGGTCGTTTTATTTGAAGTTTCCGAATAATAAGAATGATCGTGTTTACCTTAAATTAAATATATACAAATGTAATATAATACGTAATATATTTTCACTCATGTTTAACATAATTGAAGAGCGGTGTCATGTGTAACTTGACGATATAAAGAGAGAAGAATAAAGATGTCCACATGTAGGACCTGTGGACCCCCCCCCAGTTAATTACATAGAATTGTGTCTTGTACTATTAATTTAATAATAGATAGCTCTGCTCTGAAACTTCTTTGCTTTTGTCTCTGATCACATCTTTCTTGGAGTTCATACATTAGATATATTGATCTTTCTGTTTCTCGTAGAGTCGGTTCTCTCTATCGCTCTAAAACCGTTCTCACATCTGACACTATTTTCTATCTCTACAAATCTAATATCATACCATGTATGGAGAACTGTTGTCATATTTGGGATGGTGAATCTCTGCACCATTTGTGGATTCTTGATAATGTGCAGAAACGTATCTGTAATTTTATGGACCACATCTTCTCTGTTTCCTCTCTCTCTCTCTATCTCTCTCTCTATCTCCCTCTCTCTATCTCTCTCCCTCTCTCCCTCTCTCTCTCTCTCTCTCGAAGACGTGACGTTGCTAGTTTAAATTTCCTACAAATACTATCATTGCATGTGTTATTCAGAATGATGTGGTATATTCCCTGCATCTTTTGTTCCAGCTCGTTTGACTCGTTGATTTAGAGGTCTCAATCAATTCGCTGTTTTGAGACCTCATCGTAATACAATGTTCTATCCTAGTAGCTTCTTTTCAAGAACTGCAAGCTTGTTGAACTCTCTTCCGGCTGACTGTTTTCCTCCTACCTATAGCCTTAGTATTTTCAAGACTTACACCAATAGCCATCTCCTGTCTTTGCGATAGTCATATTTCATTCTTGCAAAGGGAACATACGTTGTTAGGGAATGAATGGAAATAATTACTATGTACATTTCACTATGCTAAACAACACTATTTTACTTACTGACCATTCTCCGGGTGTCGACCGCTAATATCGTCGGAAGAGGCTGAAATGTTCGAAAACTCTCTGAATTAGTTCATTATACATATGGCTTAAATTTCATAAACATCGGATATAGCTTATATAGAGTGGTGGGACTTCTTGCATTGTCTTTCCCTGAGCGTTGTATAAATCTCATACGAATTTCATCAAAACACGGTATATTTGATGTTTTAAAGGAGATTCGGCCAATATAAGTTTAGTTAGGAGAATACTTACAGGTTCGATAGCATGTCAATTGTCCTTCTCAGAAAAGTTTAGATAAGAATACACTATTTTGATTTTATATAGCTTCTCGAACTCTTTATTCTATGGGAAACACACCCACATCACACACATATTGAGTTGTATGTATATATATATATATATATATATATATATATATATATATATATATATATATATATATATATATATATGTGTGTGTGTGTGTGTGTGTTTGTCAATGATCAACGACAATTGAAAGACTGAGGGGTATGCGTACTATTAATACATCCATTGGAACATCACAGAGAGTCCTATACACCTAAGAAGGTGTGTTGCATCTCAATTTCCAGAAAAATTGAATGACCAATATCAGCGAAAAATCAATGATGAATAGCTATTGCCCGAACTAAAAGTGAGTTTCCACTGCTATCTTAAGATTCGTAGAATGATGGAAATGTGAGGTGATGTGTCACTCGGATTTCCGGGGAAACTGCATCTTTTTACGAGGGAGCGACAACTGGTAATTACGTGTATGAGTACGTCTACTTCATAACAAATAATAATAAGAAAAATGGTAAGAAGAAAAAGGGTTAGAATAAGAAGAAGAAGAAGAAGAAGAAGAAGAAGGGTAAGAAGAAGAAGGGTAAGAAGAAGAGGGGTCAGAAGAAGAATGGTATAATGAAGAATAAAAAAACGAAGAAGATGAAGAAGATATAGAAAAAGAAGAAGAAGAAGAAGAAGAAGAAGAACGTGTGGAACTCATTGAAATCATACGTCGAATTAAAAGAAATTGTATTTTTTTACTATTAATTTAATATTACATTTGCTATAAGTCGTTTCTGGTGACATAATGAAGACGCATATCCTCTCCTGCTCCTTGTCCTGACCCTCTTTTTTTCCATTGTTTAAAATTTCATGATATAAAATTATTAAATTTTAAGCGATAAAAATTTAAAAAAATAAAAAATACGTATTTGCTTTTTATGGCTCATAAGTGGAAGAAGTATGTCTAATACATCATTTATGTCAATTCTTCGTAAACCTCTATCAAGGAAAAGTTGTGTTTTAGATTAGTATAGAGGTTCGTCTCTGTTAATGAGAATGGAATACAAAGGGAGACCGACATGTTACATATAGGTAACCTAATTTTACTTCGTTAAATACTGGACTACCCCTTTCCGAAACTATGACGAAGATACATGTAACATTTTTGCATTGAAACAATAAGAGAAACTGTTTCATATCGCAATCACATATATTTAACACTGACCTCATTTGTCTTATACTTATCATAATTCACTGCTGATTATCCTAGAAAGACGTACGCACTTCCGGTGTTGCCGTCTATTTGCCTCCCTCTGACATATTAATAGCTTTACAAATAAAATAGCCATATCATTTTAAAAATATATATCACATCATCTCAAAATTGCACGTGTAGAATTTTGATTTCAGTCGTGTAATTAGTTTACAAATTAGAGTTATTTAAGTGAAGCTGCAGTTGTAAATATTCAAAACTATGGAGGAATCGAAATTCGGTGGGTTGATAATGCATGCGTATCTCATAAAAGAAAAAAAATAATGTTTAAGCAAATCAATATGTTATAGAGATACAACGAATAAATGATGGTATTGGGATTTTAAAAGCGGTTGTACAGACATCAATGGTACTTAATGACCAAGTCCCTAAAATCCAGCGAGTGATATAGCTTCTATGTTCATGAACATTTATCAATGAGAAAGCTGTGTTCAATGTAGGTTCACGTTTGCTCATAGTAGATCAAAACCACAATGCGTCGACGATACAAAACGTTGTTTGCAACTATTTCAAGGTAACAAAAAAAGAGGGTTTGCGTCAATTGTTGAAAGAGTGATCAATCTGTTGAATTAAATTTAGTCAGATGCATAAACAACAAGAGCTGAGAGCCGACTAAAGCAGTCCAGGATGGTTACATCAGCAAGAAAGCTTTTGATTTGTGTATTTAAAGATGCATACAGTCGATCAGTATGTAAAAGCTGTATATTTCATAGACAATTTAAACAATACATAATTATATATATATATATATACATATATATATATATATATATATATATATATATATATATATATATATATATATATATATATATATATGTTACAGAAGTTTAGAACATCGTTAACGTAAGTTTAAAATTTAAACGAAGCGCGCCTATTATTGGTCTTCTTTACCGGACTCTCTTGATGTCTGCCTCCATCTTTATCCGATTAGGTAGACATAAACAGACCCTGAAGAGGGTCCGGTAAAAGCAACCAATTATAGGCTCCCTTTGGTTCGATTTTAAATCGACGGTACTGATATTGTTCTGATCTTCTGTAATACATATACACACAAATGTTACGCTCTTATTTTTTAATGTTCTTCATAATCGAGCCCTCTGAACCTTACACACGCGCGCATATATATATAAATATATATATATATATATATATATATATATATATATATATATATATATATATATATATATACATATATATATATATAGGGGGAGTTATGATTACTTACTAGACACCACCTTTGAGTGTCTTCGGTCTCTCTGTACAAAGCTTTGTTCAGAAAATCTGACATGAGGATACTTCCGCCTACAAGTAAACCCTGACCAAATATTCAAAATAACAATATTCGCAGCACATATGAGATCTTTTCGGTATAGCAATACACTGGCTTATACGAGAAAAAAGTGCATCTTCTCCTAGTAATGTTACCTTATGTAACAACACTTAACTAGATACTCCACTAGACTAGGTTAATTATTGACTGTGAATCCGGTAATACATAGAGATCACAAGAAGGATATGCTATAACATAGTTAACTGGTAAATTGTGGAGAAGCAAATTCATGTTCTAAAATTATTTACTAACTCAACGTTTGACAGGTCAAGGAGAACCTTAATAGCATATTCACATATATGTGTATCTCATATAGATATTAATTGTTAGCCTCAGGAAGTGGTCCATTGATTAATGAGAACTTCAACTGAAGTAAAATTAAACCACTATATATATATATATATATATATATATATATATATATATATATATATATATATATATACAAATGGATTTTCATATCTGATGAAAGCGGACCCACCGCTTGAATCGCGTTATATAAAATCATAAAATGGTAAAACAACAAAATAATAAATAAATGTTGAAAAAAACATTCTACAAATGTTGGTAGCCTTACTCCTTTACATATATACTTTTCTCTCGTTGGAACTGCACTAATACTGCACTACCCTCTTTTCTATATATATTTATATATATATATATATATATATATATATATATATATATACATATATAAAGAGAGGAAAAACAAAATATTGTAGCGGCTCTAAAGAAATCGCATAGACTAGCGTATCAACTGCTTCGTGAGACCTAAAAATCATATATATATATATATATATATATATATATATATATATATATATATATATATCAAGAAAGAATTTGATGAAATCGCAGAAAAGTATAGACTAATACACTGAAATGAAAAATTGCAAAATGAAAAAGTTTATTTTTCCGCTTTTGTTTTTCATTCATATATTTATAGATGTGTGTGAGCAAATATTTGGCGAAAACCGCACTGAAACATTGCAATCTATTGCGCCATTGCGACTCTCGTGAAAGACACTGTTTCCTTTTTACTACGCTTCATCCATATTTTTCTCCCCCCCCCTCTCATTTATTTATCTATTTTATTTGATAACGTCTCTCCGCACGCGCGTTTTATTAGTGTTTCCTTTTTCAAACAGTAATGACGTTTCTCTGTGCGTTCTACTTCTTCCTATGTTTTTTAGCGTTATCGAATGAGTTTAAAATGTTCACTCTTTCTGAAAACGTTCGTTGATCAGAACGACACCGGTAAACTCTTTCGTTTTCTTTGATGATATCTTCCAGTATTTAAAATTTGCTTTTTTCGTTTGTCTTTCACGGCATTTATTTTGATGATATATCGTGCATTTTACCCTAATATGTGTGTGTATATATATATATATATATATATATATATATATATATATATATATATATATATATATATATATTATCAGAACATTTCAATTCTTATTTTTAGCACCAGGTATCGATTGAATACACGTAAGTTAGTAAGTAGGATATGTTCATTCTTTTCGATGTTGCAAGCCGAGAAAGAGGTTTAGATCGAATATCGATCCGTTTCTCTCGGTGGAAATTCTTGGTAATTGTATGTAGGCCTGGTTCTTCTTGTCACTTAAGTTCTTGGCAAAAACTGAATAATTCAACGCACGGAGTATCACGTGTTTCAGTGTGTATTCTCTGCAATGTTGCTCTTGACTTAACCATGTCACAAACTTCGAGTTCCCCGTCCTTCTCTCTATATCTCTTTCCTTTAGTCCTTTTTTTTTAATTCAATAGAAAATCCTATTTCTCAAACATTGTTACAGAATGTGTGTTCCAAATTTATTCGACTCATTGTCGGTAATGTTTGTGTTTGTCTTCTTCCAAAAAAATACTGCTTAATTTTGTCCCATAGTCTTTTCTCATATTAAGGTAGTAGGCATATTCCGTCAGCAAGTCAGAGCTTTTGCAATGACTTGAAAATTGAAATGCTAGTGATGATGTTTACTTCTTTCACATTATAGTCCTTGTGATTAAACACTAATTTAAAAGGTTATATTTATTTATATCCCGTTTGTAAATATTTGGCTTAATTTTCTTAGGTCTTACTTCATTCGTCTAATTTGCAGTATATCAATGATTGTTAGGTAATAAACTATAACTATTCTAACTAATACATTTTACCATACTGCTATTATATCCATGATAAACTGTGATATATATATATATATATATATATATATATATATATATATATATATGGTGGCGTTCTATTCGATTTGGAATATTACCACTTTTGACGTATCGATGTGATATTAGTGTAACATTTCCTAGTTAAAAGCGTGGATATGGCTTTTAAGACCTGTCAGACTTTTACAGACGATACCACAGAAGTAGCCGTATGGTGATGATCTGAGGGGATGTCATAAATGAAGACATCTCTTGTCTGTTATTTATTTTGCAAAGCATGCACTATTTGGTGATTCAACACACATACACGTGACATAGTAATCAAACATTTTCGCATAACATTAATACATAATATCACATAAATAGATTACATGAATATATTTTCTTTATTTAGTAATTCCGTACTCAATCGTATCGTTCTTTATGATTTGTTCTCATACATACAAAAATTGGCACTTTTCGTAATTTTGAAACAAAAAAAATATGGCCAAATTTGTTCGTCTTTTATCTTACCCAAATCAAAATATAATCACATATCGAACATCTAGAGAGAAATCAACTGTCATATATGAATATGTCATAAGCTATTTATGTTGGATAATGCCCCTATGGGAAAGGACGTATCTGTTGGAAATAGTTGGTTTGACTTGCGCGAATTAACGCGGGATGGACCCGGCAGTCGAGTGCAGAATAGGGCCTGTTCTCACAGTCGGAAATCACAGACGTGACAAGGTAACCGTGTGGCGAGCTCCCAGATCAAGGGGCAGTGTGCACCTGCGAGAGGATATGTTACGTCACATGCCTTTGCGTGGGAAACAGGTGCATCGTGACGTCACTCGTTCTTCGTGAGAAGCGAGTTTTAGTCAGTCTGGGTTTTGGAGGCGAACTGATGAGACGTGATTGTTACCATGTAAACTACAACAGATAAGGGAAATATTTCCCTAAGAAAATACAGGTGAGATGTATGCTTTCCCCCTCCCTTAGGAATGGTTTAGGAAATAATTGTTAAGTAACTACAATAAAGTAGTGATTTGCTCTCTCTCTCTCTCTATCTATCTCTCTCTCTCTTTCTCTGTAGTGAATGTCTCCCAGCTGATTTGATAACTTACGCTTGTAATACAAAAAAATAAATTTAAAGAGGAGTGTTTGTCTTCGACCCGATCATGGAGTTGTGTTGCAGCAGCGTGGTTCATGGCAGGAAAGAAATAAGAAAGAATTCGGCCACTGCACGACATCGAGGCGGAGACCCTTTACACGGCGAGGAGAAATCTAAAGATATGCAAACAATATATGCACTATGTGATTCATGATGTTTTAAACATGGCGAGTATTAAAAATGAACTGTCACGGCCCTTTCCAGGACTAAATAGTAAACGTGAACCGCCGCGGCCCCAAGCAGAGGGCTATGCAACATTTAATCTCTAGATAGTCTATAAAGCACATGTAATAAGTAACATCGATGTGTTTTCTTATTATTACATATATATGCACGGTTAAGAATAATTACAATGTGCCTTATCCCATTTGAAAACAAGAATTGACGACTAACCCTGAGTCCGTGTGGCCACATCGTAAAACCATATTACTTGCAAAAACATATAACTAACATCGATGTTTTTTTTTATTAGAGATAAATACAAGGTTAAGAATAACTACCATTTCCTGTATCCAATTAAAAAAAATAATACTTATACTAAGTCCGAGTGGCCACATCGTAAACTCATATGTATTTGCAAATAAAAGTAACATATAATTTGTTTCCTTTTTGTATTATTACATATATACAGGATTAAGAATAATTACCATTTGCTTTATTCTATTTGGAAAAAAATGGCCGCTAATCCTAAGTCCGAGTGGCCACATCGTAAAACCACATGACTTTTTAAATAAAAACGCAAACACATTTTCCAATATATTTTAAAATTTCAAAAACATATTTCAAATTTAACAATCTATCATTACGCCTTAATCGTGATTTAAAAGAAAGGGCAATTCCGGTCCATGTTACTAGAAGTTCGTGATCCATTCTACAATACTTTTCTTCTTCATAGCAAATATCTGTTTTTAATTTGATTTATTGAGCATTAAAGTGGCTTTTTTGTTGTGTTATTATTTAAAATAATCGTTGTATTTCTATCACTCATCTTTCGCGGAAAGAAAAAAAAAAAAACAATTATTTTAGAATGCAGATTAGGTGTGTTAGTTTTGCATAATATTGTTACATAAAATATTTCCCTGTTTCCGAGCCATTCTAACTTTTAAGGGCATAACCGATTCTTTTTTTGGCGATTGGAGATAATTCTATGCGTTGTTCTTTGTGGGTTGAGGGCGTTCTACTTTTTAAAGCATGTTTTACGACTTTGCTAACTTAGAGTTAATAGGTAAAATAATTTAGTTAACATTGACTCTCCAGTAATTTGCATTTCATGGGGATACAAAGTAAATATTCCAGGGTTCACTATCGTTCTTATCAAACCTTTTGAAATGTTTACATTTCCTTTCGCACCTATTTGTTAAATGTTTATATGACGCCGTTCATAGAGTTAAGTTATGGACAAGCTTTTTGGGTTGCAAACGAAATCTCCAGATTTTAAAGAAAAAAACCCCGATAAATTGGTCACACTGACTCTCAGATCCAGTCATTGCCCCTAGTTGACTCATCGAAGGAAACTTTGACCCGCTCTCAACCCTAACTGCTTAATGGCAATGAAGATAAAATGTCCGCAGTAACACAATCGGTTTATTTTTTAATTTTAATTTTTTGCCCAGCCTCCATATAAGTTCTATTTTATATTTTTTTCGTCTCAAGGGGGGGGGGGGCTTGTCCCCTGGCACCCCTGCCACACCTTGACACCCACTGGCTACGCAGCAGCTATGAACCCGGTGACAAAAAATAGTCCGATAACCAGTAGTCACTTAAACAGCACGTGTTTGATCTAAGTTTCATTCTCCTAGATGCCTGCCTTAACAATAAGCTAACGATGGCATCTCTCCTAGTAGTATGTATAGATGGGCATGGTTGTGACTAAGGATTCTAGGCACCACAGTGTAATCCATGTGCCGGTAAATAATGCATGCCACAGCTAGCATGGCCTATACTCCTCTGGGGATGTTTGCTAAGGTTGCCTCATCTTTAGTCATTTTGGCGAAAACCACAGCCTCCAAGGCAGTGGTGTCAAGTTTACGGCACTGAACACTCGCCATCAACAAGAGCCAATTTGGAATAGCAGTACTGGCGACGTGCACGTGGGGTTGGTTTGACTGGGAGAAGCTATGCGTTTCGGTAAAACAGTTGTGCCCTTTTTTACAGAGGCTAACGTGTGGATATATATATATATAT
>OY744524.1:32366402-32421402 GCA_963556195.1 Sepiola atlantica | reverse complement strand
AAAGGAAAACCAAAAACTGGATGTTTTTTATGTGTACATCAACGTTTCGTCTTTATTTATAAGACTTCATCAGGATGATGATATAGAGAAAATATATCATGCAAGTACAAATACATGTAGGGTAGACATGTTGGGAGGAAAAATAAAATAAAATGAAAAATAATGGCAACGTCTTGGTGGACGTCCGTACTTGTTAGAGAATAAAAATTAGTGACGAAAATGAGTGGGAAAAAAACAGGAGAAGGATGGAGGGAGCAAGGACTACTGTGGCTGGCGGTGAGAGAAAGAGGTGGGGATGAGCAGGGGTAAAATGGATGGCAGAGAGAGATTGGAGGAAGAGGGGGAGGGAGGTGTTTGACCAGATGGCTGTGGTCAAGATTGAAGGGGAAGAGTGAGTTGGAATGTTTGTGTGTATATATAAAATATGAGACTAAGCGTATACTTTTAAGAGAATTACACCTATAGCAGAATGATTGAAGCTGAATATACGGAATAGAGCAATTAGGAAGATAACAGGAGGAGAGATTAGGATGTGCGAATAAAACATCTATTTCATCTTCGATTGTTCAATGCTAGGTTTACTTGATAAAAAACATGTTTATTTTTTTCTTTCTTTAAGCCAGGATTGTCAAAGATTAAAATCTTATCATCAGGAAAATTACATAGATGGATAAGTTAACATGAGACTAGCCAACATTGGAAATTTGAAAAAGTTAAGGAAACAATATAAAGTAATCGAAAGTAAAACTGCATGCGTAAAAGGTTATGAAAATATAGAGTCTGTCCAGTTTGGAAAATGTCTGTTGACAAAGTGTCCGGTGAAGAAAGATTAAAAGATGGAAAGAATTCATCGGAGAGATTGTCTAAAGTCTGCGTCAGATATGATCAAAACGTTGTAAATACAACAGAATGATGTTCAGTGCTACCGTAGATAAAAAAGAGCTTATTAGGGGGTAAGTTAGAGAATTAGGGGCATTTTACAATATACTTCCGTGGACCGCGAATGATAATAGTTTTAAAAACATTGAGTTCAAATAAATATATATATATTTCAAGTAGGCTGATTCACTGGTGATTAGTGTTTATTACTCCGATCGAGCATGAAGTCTGAAAGAGGACTTTATGCTCAAAACGCGACCAGCGAAAGTTGGGGGAAAGTGTAAGTGTGGGGATAAAAAAGAAGAAGGTTTAGCAATGGAAACTTTAGTTGATGCTAGGAATGAGTAGGGAAGGGCTTGTTTAGTTACAGCTCATCGCTGATAAGTCACAATATAATATAATTACTGCTAGTTTATTTGCCAGGCATGGTATGGCTTCAGTTAAGGGTTGGGTGTAGGTGTGTATAAGCTAATACAGTAGTGTTTCTGGCTTATGAGTAAACAGTTTGGCGGGGGGAATATCCTCGTATTTAAACGGATCTATTCAGACAAAATTATATATCATTCACAAGCTTCAAAATAGGTTCAAATTAGGTATCAGGGCTCAGACGGTTAGAGATCGGGAAGTTACCTGTTTAAGATGTAATTATCCGGACATTTACAGTATTCCAAAGTTAAATGTTTAAAACTGTATAGATTTCACAACTAGTTAAATATTAGGGGTGTGATCAATTTATTTACTTTAAGATATTACTGATCTTAGGATTGGGAGTGGCGTTAATATGTTTGCATCACGTGAGTTCTAGTATAAAGGATTATAGGGTGGGATTGGACTCCATGCCTTCCTTTATATATATATATATATATATATATATATATATATATATATATATATATATATATATATATATATATATATATATAAAGTTAGTTGTAACAAGATAGCGTTAATACGCCGTCACTAGCATCCCAAAAACAACAACATCAAAGCGTAGCTTAATATTTAGTCGATGGAAAATTGTACATATTTCAGGCAAGTTTTCGATGGCCGCATTGACATTTCAGACTACAATCAATCTAGTCGTGGGTTATATTCTTGCCAAATTCATAACTTATATATATATATATATATATATATATATATATATATATATATATATATATATATATATATATATATAAAGTCTAATGAAAAAGTAAGCGAACAACAATATTTAAATTTTCATTTCATATGCATACATTATTAAAATAATCGAACAGTTTAGAATATACGAGTAGAGAATAGTAGTAGTAAAATTTAGTTTTTTAGCTTAACATTAAAATTAATATGTATTTTGTCATGCATTTCATCTAAATATAGTATATCGGAAAAACGCCTTACAGAAAGAAACGTTGATTTAGTCACATTTATTATTATTATTATTATTATTATTATTATTATTATTATTATTATTATTATTATTATTATTATTATTATTATTATTATTATTATTATTGTTGTTGTTGTTATTATTATTATTATTATTATTATTATTATTATTATTATTATTATTATTATTATTATTATTATTATTGTTTGTGCTCACTTAGAGTTCTCACACAAATCATCGGCAGTGATTTCTCACCAACTACAACCAGTGATATTTCTTGAAGTCTGAGTGACAGCAATCCTTCCTATATTTCCAGTATTCTTCACATCTTTTCGATAATCACCGTAAATAACTTTGCAGTATCGCAAGATTGGTCTTTTCTGGGATTTGGATGGCAATAAACCTCCATATGGTCCTAGCATTCTCCTCACTTCTATTCCGGTGAAGATCTGGTGTGTGCTGTTCCTCCACAGTCTTCTCATGCTCCTTGACACTCTAAAATATTTTGTTTGGTGTCGGCCTAGGCCGGCACCATTTAAAAAAACAAACTTTTATTATATGATATGATATTATACTATATTATATCATATTATACTATATTATTTTTTAGGGGGATAAGTGGGAAGTAAAGGGGGAGAGTTTATGGTGTTTGTTATTATTATTATTATTATTATTATTATTATTATTATTATTATTATTATTATTATTATTATTATTATTATATATCTATATGATTCCTTTGCATAGTCTGGTCGCCGGGAAATATCAGCAAACATCCAAACTTTATTTTTTCGAACTACGTCTTTGATGAATCTTTTAATATTGAAGTTAGTTCTGATATGTGCATTTCTTTTTCTATCTTGCAATATTTCTCATGGATTATTCTTTAATATTTAATTTCAATTGCATTGAATGTTATATCAAGCTCTGTCAACGTGGTCCATATTTTACTTGCAATATACAATGTAAATGTATAATATAATTAAGTTTCAATTCATAAATTTCGATAAAATGCCTACCAAATCATTTGGTCGGCTAGATAAGAAGTTACACTTATATCCCGCTCCAAACAGGTGACATCAATGCCCAAGGTCGTGATACCTGGAGAGATGTTGCATTCAGGAATGCGTTGGTCTTCAACGGAAATGAAAATTTGAAACCTAGCTAAGGTAAAAGGTTTTTTTTCTGCTTGTTTCTAAATTATTACTGCCGTAACTCTTGTGATTTTTACTTTTATTTATATCATGTTTTCGTTCATATGTTTCTTTCTTTTGTGTATTTTTTAAAATTTGATATTGTGTTTATCTCTTCTACTCTGCGACATGCCCAAACTAAATTACTCGTGTCTTCAGTCAGTTTCCCTACCTGATTTCAGTTACACTTAAGTGATTCAACCATGGAAAAAAAGTAAAAATTACAAAAAGAATTCTCTAAATATAAAAACATTCATTTCTTTCAATATCTTTAAATAAACGCAATTGGATTTAACAGAGATTTTCGTTCCTCGAGCGTGAGTTATTATTAAACGGGAATGCAAAGTCGGCTTTTTAAAACGTTGCTAAGTTTTCAAAAATGTGTTTTTTCTGCTTGTAACTAAATTATTCCTGCCCTAACACTTGTGTTTTTCACGTTTATTTAAATTAATTTTTAATTCATATATTTCTTTACGTATTTTCCATAATTTCATTTTGTCATAGATAAATGATTGTTCTTCTGACTTATAAAAAGTAGATCCGCCCCCTCGACCACCTTACTGACTGGTTAAATGTCTCCACGGTAGATGCTGTTCATGAGAGGGGAACCTATCTTCAATTTTATGTTATTTCTAGGAGGTGGCGTTTGAACGTATTCTATCTACACACACACACGCACACATATATATATATATATATATATATATATATATATATGTATATATATGTCGCGCATATATATGTCGCGCATATATATGTCGCACATATATATGTCGCGCATAGAAAGCGACACTAAAGTAATCCTAGATAGGCTTTCCGAGAGCAACAACCCCCATAGTCTAGATGTACCAAACCAGCACACCCTTTGTCATTACCCCTTCTATCTAAAACAAACACCTAAACCAGACACTCACCGAAAATATATTAGCCTCCACCATTGAGGCTTGCATTCACAAATATCTGGGAGCTTAGAACCAATATCAGTGACGTATAAACATTTCTCCTAATAAACTCCCAAGATCTACTAGCACTAAGTGAAACAAAACTACAATCATCAATATCCTCACACTATTTTGACATGACTGGATACCTCACAGTCTATTGTAAAGACACTGATAACATATGCACATGTTCGATCATCCTCCCCTTAACAAGAGAACACAAACTAGAATCAGATGATAAAGCCTACATGTGTCTCAGATTACCCTTACAGTCCAGCGTTAGTTACTTATATTTCTTATACTTTTATCCTTCGGCCCAGGATTTACCCTGCTTAACTTTGTCACTGAACGCATAGATACATCACTCTCACTTAACTCGAGTGCACAAACAAATGTATTTGGGGATGTTAATGCATATGACTGTGACTTGCTTGGATTTTCCAGTCATACAGCTGGTAAGTCCTCGTATTGTTTCTCCATAGCGCACTCTTTCTCACAGACTGTCACTTTTTCGAGACACCTCCCATATCGTGTAGACCAGTAAGCCTAACTTATAGACCTGTTCTTTGTTTCACTGCCTGGTGCTTGTGTGACCAATGCTACTAGACCGCTCAGAAATGCTGATCACTTTGTGGTAAGGATTGATATTACCCTAAAATATATTTTCAAAGGTGATGGGTCGTTGCTTTAAACGACGAGATACTACAAGCAGGCTGATTGGGACTCCATCAGAGATCAGATCAGTTAAGCCCCATCGATTGTAATCTTTTCTCTCTTCGCTGATCAGTGTGTAAATGAGTTTATTAAATGGCCAAAGAAGGAATTGAAACCGACGCCCAGATTCAAAAATTCTACAGCAAACCAACCTTTCCACAATAGTTCACCTCGAAATGTGCAGCTGATGTTGCTCAATGGCAGCAAGCATTCCGACAATTAGGCCGTCATAAGCCAATTATGAATAGACATACATTTATAGAGTCAAGAAAAAAATCGTGAGGTTGTGATAGGTGAAGCAAAGAGTAAGTATACATAGATGACCAGAAAAAGCATCCAGTCGCAATAACTAGTGGCTGATGATTTCTGGAAAATCTTAACACGCTATGATTTTGCTGCGGGGCCGGATATGAGCAAAGCTACACCCGTACACACTTCAAAATGTTTTACTCTGTAATTGGATGTTAATATGTCAAGCCCACTAAAGTAAATAATCGCTGGTTTAGTAATAGCATTCACGCAAACAATAGCATCAATAAAAACAGCTTCATGCATAAAGTACTATATATATATATATATATATATATATATATATATATATATATATATATATATATATGTGTGTGTGTGTGTATAGATATAAAGTATTATATATATACATATATATATATATTTATATAGCTATGTATATCTATATTTCTATTCAAATACATATATTTATGTAGCATCATTAAAACTATAATTATTCAGAGAAATACTCTATATCACCTTCAACAAAACTGTATTTACAAACAACTCTGTTCCCATTTAAAAAAAAACATATATTTTCATAATATACAAATATGAGTGATATTCATGACTGCATCAGTGTATACAACTACAAAACTTAGCTGGAAAGTTTAAAAGCATCCGACATTTATTTAATTCATATATATTGTATTTTCCCTCCCAAATTAAAAAATAGAAACATTGTTTTACAATGTTTTCTTTATATAAACGTTCATAGTGTATTGTTTTCATATAATAAAAGAAACAGATGTCAGTAACTCAATAAACCGTGAACCTTCATATCAAAAACTAGTTCAATAAGGGGTCCCTTTGAATTATAGGAGTGAAAAGCAAATATGTATGAATTAAATAAATGTTATTTTTAAAATGTTTCAGCTTGACTGTGGAATGTTATACACTGATGTAGCTTACGGGTAAATATCAGGGATAGTTTGTATATCTTGAAAATATATTTTCTTAAAATCAGCAGAAACAAGTGTTTTTAAATTAAGTGTTTTCGAATGATGATAATTAAGAGCTCTAGTCATACACTATTATGCAACAACATAAACACTTGTGTCAACTTGAGGAATGTATATATATATATATATATATATATATATATATATATATATATATATATATATATATATATATATATATATAGTCTCGGAAGTTTCCCAACCATTAAAATTATATTAAAAAAAACAAAAAACAACAACATTTTAGTCCCAAGTAACTCGGTGGAAAATTACTTTTGTAAGTCAATTTACTTTTAACAGTTACTATATAAGTTTGCTGCCAAGAATTTACGCTAGTCTTAACATTATTTAAAGGATCATCAGTTGTTTACTATGAAACACTGTTTCGGGGATTTAAAAACAAAACAGTATTTTATTCATATATATATATATATATATATATATATATATATATATATATATATATATATATATATATATATATATATATGAATTCTGGCTCTTCAAGCATGCTTGATCAAATGTGATATTTTCATATATTTCATCTGTTCCTCATTCTTGTCATATTTCTAAAAAAAACTTACGTAATTAGGAGTTCAAAATAATATATTGTTTTCCAAATTTTATGTTACCTTTTATATTTATAAAACGTTTTTTTTTTTAATTTCCAAATGTTGAATCTTGTATTTATTGAATACATATCTCCAATAACATTTGTGTTTTCTTTTATTAACCCAATCACAAATAAAAAAAAAGAAAGAAATATATTGCACTGATCCATTCGGTGAATAAGTATACTATAAGGTTAATAATTCAATAAATAATTAATAAATCCCTTATTTGTACCTTGGACATTGTTTAGTTCAATATAAAGAAACACTGATGTCTTATATATAATAGTATCACAGACCATAGTTTTCTTCGAATGGTCGGCTGGCTTGGCAGGCCGAGGCGTTTTCACTATATTTATTTTCCCTTATATTTAAAGCGAGATGGGGAATATATAGATTGCGAAGGAGACACAGAGAGAAAATAAAGAAAAATATATCGTGAGATAGTTCTTTCATCTTCCCTATGGGTATTATATACTGTTATTTTTTTTAGATCCAGTACACGAGACAGTCTAAGCTGTGCCCCCAAAACAGCCAATGAGAAATATTCTACCGTTAGTAACATGTTAATCGACTCGTTGATTTTGTGGCACATGGGCGCTGAGTGCTGAAGTGACAGCACGTCAGCAGATAAGACAACATCTTGTTGTCGGATTGTTAGCGATAGGATCGCGAGGTAAACGTCAGCAAAAAAAATAAGAAACTTGATATAAATAAAGTTGCTAATTGGCACGGACCCCGCTGGCTTCTTGCTAGCTTCCCGCTCCTCACTGAAAAGAAGCTTACCTTTTCAATGAAACTAGGATATTGGCCTAAAATACGAAAAAAAAAACCGAAATATAACCTCTAAAATCTGAGAGTTAATTATTCATTCATACATTTTTTTATCTTTTGAATTTGGTGTATTTTTTGTTCAGCGAATCCAAAATATTCGGTTCTTTAGTGCTGGATTACAATATATGATCGTCAATCTTTTCCGACGCATTGAAGGAGCCACGCGATCATTAATAGGAAATAGCTTTTTTATATACTAATTATTCACCGCTTATCAACATGGTAAGGGTTACTAAGTTTGTCATGAAGACGGTAAGACAACACCTAGAAAATTAGTAACGATGGTAGACACTAGGCAGAATTTGATTATTTCCGGTTCAACAAGAATTTGTTTACACTGGATTTGAAAACAATCAAGTTGTAGTCAGCTGGTAAGCAGTTCCGATTCACAGACGGGTAGTTTTTGTAAATAATTGTGTTCATGGAAGTTATGGTTAGTTTTAGGTCCCCACAGAAAGAAAAAAATATTTACAGGATTCGTCAAGATTACATCTAGGGTTTCTCAAGATTTTGGAAATTTATTTCTTACGTCTTATTCGATTATGGAAGAAATCATGTTGAAATAGGTGCACTCTTAATTTGTGAAACCAACGACATTGAGTATTCTTCAATTGCAATTTTTTCATTTCACCATTTTGTCTACTAATCGGTCGGCACTTACCCTAGGCCAGAGGATTGGAAACGATTGGTGGAATGAGCAGTATTAGAGTACTTAAAAGGACGGCTCACCATGTATTTGTCTTCATTGTACTTACAGACGATCATGTTGTCGTCAAAAGGAAAGCAGTCCCGTGATAATGTGTTCCACAGGCGGGACATTCCTATAAAATAAACTCTGCTAATGGAAGTTTCATTAAGTGTTGCATACACAGAAGGAATAAAAGTTCTTCGCAGTGGTGGTTCACATTGACTATCGGTCGATATCATTTATGAAGGCATGGAAGGTGATAACAAAAGAAGTTACAAGGGTATAGGTTTTTTTTAACATAGTTCCCCACAAACAAGGCAGACCGCCACTATCGACGTAAGGGGCTACTGAGAAACAGGGTCAGAGTTTGTTTTTTTTTGTTTTTTTTTAGGCGGGTGTATACCTAAATTGGGAGTTGTGCAGCTAGATGTCTGTTTACATTAGTTTCAAATGTATGCATATCAGTACCGTCGGGAACACAGGGAGCATGGAGGGAGTTCCAGAGTTCAGTAGCACGGAGAAAGTGCAAATTTCATAATAGATTCATAATACTTCAAATTATTATATTTATCAGCCTTGTTCCACGTTCCTCCTCTTGGTTAAATCTTGAATCCCAATCTTCTTGCGACTGCATTTTCATTTGCGCTGTATTTGCGTACAAATGGAGACGACTTCCATTTATTTTGTCTGAGCAACATCGTAACGGTGGAGATATACACACTGTATACGATAGAATCTTGTCAGAACAGATGCTTAATTTCCTATATTTTTCCGCTTTTTTCGTTGACAGTAAGTACTCGAAAAACGTGTTCATTTTGGTAGAGATTAATAATATGAGCTGTTTGTTGTTGTAATGATGTCATACTCCTTAAAATAATTGTTTTTTTTTTAAATTCAGGTACACAAATGATATATAACGCGCCTCAAGATATTATGACCTAATTCAGAAGAATATTATAAGGACATACAACTTATATTATGAAAGTCGACGTAAAATCCGTGCTCGAACTCAACACGTGCGTCAAAGTTTCTGTTCTTGCTGATGCTTCTCTGTTGAAGCAATTTCGGCCGTCATTCGAGTAACCTGATCCCCATTGTCATATTCAGGCAATCTCTTCACGTCATCCAGACATTTCTGAAATATTTTTTGCAATATTATTTAAAATAACAGACTTAAAAATAGATTTAGTAAAAACTTCAGCCGATAGCTTATTTTTTGCAAATATATATTTTAGCTCCATACCTAACACAAATATTTACTAAAAATAAATTTTCGATGTGTTTTTTTTTTAATTTTACAACTTAAGCCTGAAATGAATTGTTTGTTTACTTCTTACAAAAATGGTCGGAACACATCTTAAATGAAAACAAGTGACAGTTTCTTTAAAATTTGACTATTTTTAACACAATAACAAATATGTCTACCAAAGTAAAAAGTGACTCCTTTATAGTTTTTGTTACACCAGTTCTTGTATATAAAAGTAGCACCTGGACTTTCACAAAAAAGCATTACAAAAGAGAATTGATGGTGTTTACACTAGAATGCTAAAAGCTGATTTAAACATGAAGACAACACCCGACGAGATAGCAACTCTACGGACACCTTTCTAAGATCTTAGCTTTGATCAGAGGGAGAGAGATAGAAACACAGAGAGAGAAAGTGAGATAGAAAATAACGAGATTAGCTGGACAGTACTAGAGAGCTTAATATGTTACCATCACCGATATTATTTTGTTGATGCTAAAACAATGAAGAGACATCAAGCAACTAGTAAAATACCCACAAAACATCTGTGAAAACCAGCAGGTTTGATGGAGAATCTGTGACACGACCATGACAAGACTATAATGATACACCCCCCACACACATATATGTATATATATATATATATATATATATATATATATATATATATATATATACGTGTGCGTGTGGGTGCATGTGTGGTTTTGTGTGTGGGGGGATGCGATGATAATTATGGAAATAATAAACCAATGTGATAGACAATAGAATAAATGAAAAACTGAAAAACGTTTATATATTCCTCAAGGTTTCGTCTTTATTTCAGCACTTTCTCAAAATGACTTATATGTAGAAAAATAAACATGTAAGCAAATATTTAAATATAGTGATGTCTCTATAGCGTAAAAAAGATGTGTTTCTTTGCTATTTTCGAACAAGGCATAAATGTTAGATTTCTCACTACGTGGTAGGTTTACGATGTAATTTGTTTTTTTTCGAACGGAACATAGACGTTTGAATTCTAAAATATTTCGATCATTTATAATGTAGAATCTATGCGTATTTTGTTGTTTTTTTTATTAATATCGATGGTGTGTCCAGTGTTCTGTCGAGAATGTGGTGTAAAAATAGCTAGTTTGAATCTAAATTTAAGTTCTGGTTCGCTTAGTATTAGGTTTCTGATTAAAGGATATAAATTGTATAAGCCGTTACGTTGTTTAATTGTGTCTAAGTTTATGATGAGTGCTGATTCAAGACGTCTTCGACGTGATTTATTTTAAATCAATGTAATCAGTTTTGCTAGTTAGAAGTTCATCTTGTCACTTTATAGTACTATGAGTGACAAAGAGAGAAAAGAGAGAGAAAGAGAGAAGTCGTCTCACCCTCTCTCTATTAAAAGTATGTATATATATATATATATATATACATATATATATATAGCTTGATTGCCATATATATTTTCATTGCTTACTACCTAGCTCTACTTACGTATCGAGCACTGTTGAAGTAAATACTGAAAACTGATACATACAAAATTATATATCCTTATAATATTTTATGTGGATACATGAAGTACTAATATATATATATATATATATATATATATGTGTGTGTGTGTGTGTGTGTGTGTGTGTGTGTGTGTGTGT
Organism: Sepiola atlantica; assembly: GCA_963556195.1. NCBI lineage: Eukaryota > Metazoa > Mollusca > Cephalopoda > Sepiida > Sepiolidae > Sepiola > Sepiola atlantica. The sequence goes on along the minus strand of OY744524.1, from coordinate 32,410,034 downwards.
GTGTGTGTGTGTGTGTTAATCTACATACGCATAAGTGTCATCCTTCCGGAATCTTCAGAGTAGAGATACTTATTCAAACCGATCGCATGGTTTGGAAAACCCGGAAAAAGAGTCATATTTTTAACTAAAATTCTGACGCTTTAACCCACGCGATCACCGTGAACAACTATATACAATCGTGAGATGGTGATGAACCTATCACTTAACTGACGCGACAGGCATCCGACATAAACAGTGTTCGACTTATGAGGGTTTACGCATTAAATCTATGATGTTGACGGATGTATTAATACTACTCGAAAAAGTGCCGAACCTAAATTACGGGTGACATATATATATATATATATATATATATATATATATATATATATATATATATATATATATATGTGTGTGTGTGTGTGTGTGTGTGTGTGTACAGGGTGATCATCTAAACTATAATATCATTGAATAACGTGTAAGTCACTGCCATAGGTTTCACGCCATCAGCGATCACTCAGATCGCATTTGGCACGTTCTGTTAACTTCTGTTTCTACGTAAGCTGTAATCTCATAATATCAGCGAGTCATTTGTATCATAGAAAATATGAATGAAAACTAAAAAATGAAATAAAAATAGAGGGTATAATATGCATGACATTTTATGAATATTTTTTTAAATGGTAAAGCGTATGAGTTGTTTTTAAATACTTTTTATAAAGTTTATTTATAGTTTCCACACATGTGTATTAATAGTTTCTATATACTTTATATGCATATTGCATACATTTTTATGTATTGTTTCTGTATATATTTTATTTCGATTTTAATTTTTCATTCATAATTTGTATTAATACCCATGTTAGATCTAAATGGTGGGCCCACTAATATAGATGTTTCCACATGTGAATGACTGTTATTACAATGAAATGACCGTTCGTGAAACGACGTTCTGAGAGTGTAATTTAGATCCGACAAGATACGGGCAAAGTGATGTAAATATGAGATCACGCAGAGATATGGCGTCACGTGAGAAAAGTCCGAAAGAGAATTAAAAGATTTTAAATCAGACTATGTTGGAATCTTTTAGCAAACGGTCACTGGAAAAACTCTCTTCTATATATTGAACGTCGCGCACGGCTATGACCGCTGATACACGTAATGTCTGCCTGTCTGATTATCTGTGTATCAGTTTTTCATCTATTTGTCTATGTATCTATTTATGTCATGTTACAAATATTACTGTCTCTCTTCTTCATAATAAAGTTACATTGTACTGGTTAAATTTTAAACATTTTTTTCTGAAATAAAGCTTCATTCTTCATCTATGTCTTATTCTTTAATTCTTCTTTCCATAAACAACTTCCGTACACAGCGACAAACCAATGGAGCATGTCTCATACAAAGAATAAACATGGCGACGAGCAGTGGCGATAAGATTATTTTGAGCAGCGACGAATACGTAAAGTACATCATTTGAGGGGACAAGCGATATACGGCTACAAAAGAACAGAAAGAAACGACGAAAAAACAACACAAGGACATAAAAGGAAAAGGAATTACCCATGCATATACGGCCCAACGCCCAACGCCCAACGCAAAAAAAGAAAAATGACGGGAGTCCTTTTATATTATATTGTCTCTCTGGATATTATCATGTAATTCACATTTTTGGAATGGCAGTTCAATGAGAGAATATTGTTTTATTATTAAGAAAATCGGCTTTGAAATAAAATCACTAGAACGTCTTACGAAATGTTTACATTTAAGTTACATAAATACTTTCGAATTTTTTTTCTCTAAAATGTATAAATAATCAGAAACAAAGAACTGGTCTACACGTCGTGGCTTTGTCTTATCAATTTTGATAACATTTTAAAGGTTAAATATTTTGTTAGATTTTCATTTTATTTATGATTTTTGATAAATTATGAATGAATTAAGCGATTTTATTTTTCATTTTACAAAATACACTTTCACTCAGGATATTTGAACAAATAATGAAAAAAAATTAATAATTAGAGATTTTCTTTAATTAAATACAAACTAATACTATTATAAAAGTCAGTAATCATGTTGAGACACGTGGGCAAGAAATAAATGCTATTTCTAAAGTTTTCGTTGGTTAAAAATTTTACAAAAATGTGAAGCTGGTTAGTCAATATTAAGGAAATCAATCGGCATTTCAAATAGCAATCAACATTATTAAGTTTAATGTGTTTGTTTTTTACCTGTAAACAATCTGTGTTTTATGTGCATATTGTGTGCATATTTTTGTAAACAGTTTTTTGTTACCTATAAAAAAAGTTGTTTCTTTTACTACTCTGGTGTTTCCTCCTTTTGCTGAAATAGTTTTATATCGTTTGTGTTTTTTTTTTCAGAAAATAACAGATGACATTTCAACAAACAGACCGAATGCCCTCAGTGACAAATACGCGCAGTGTATAACGTGAAGCTTTGGATTAAGAAAAACGAAAAAGAATAACCGTGAAGCTTTGTAAGTGAACTTGGCCTAAAGCGAGTTAAGCGAAGGCCATTAAAGTATCGCTTAACATTCCGACATTTATTCCGAACGTTGCACCCGGAGACCCTCTACAAAGTATCAACGGAAAGAGATTCGACGAAATAAAAGGGTCATAAAAGATGAATACTAAATACGATACAGCTTTTTTGTGTCATATTCTAAACTTGTGTATATTTTTCGTAAAAAACGATGGAAAGAATAACGCTTCGCCAATGTTAGCACACGCTATTTCTCTTAATCTTATACTAATATACCCATATACAATCATAAAATTACGTCAATGATTTAAATTTGTAATTTGTTAAATATAATATTGTCTTTTCTGGTGACCTAAAATAAAACAAAAATAAAAATGTTCGTTGACTTGGTAGAGTAAATAATTTATTTCTCGAATTTAATGCAGCGGGTTAACTTGTGGTGGTGCCTGGGTTGGAATATGTTTTTTTACTTCACATTACTTGCGGTGGTATCTGGGTTGCAATATGTGTTCTTACTTCACATTACTTGCGGTTGTACCTGGGTTGCAATATGTTTTCTTACTTCACATTACTTGCGGGGGTACCTGGGTTGCAATAGGTTTTCTTAGTTTCCTTTATTTGCGGTGGTACCTGGGTTGCAATATGTCTTCTAACTTTACATTACTTGCGGTGGTACCTGGGTTGCAATATGTTGTCTTACTTCTCATTACGTGCGGGGGTACCTGGGTTGCAATAGGTTTTCTTACTTTCCTTTACTTGCGGTGGTACCTGGGTTGCAATATGTTTTCTTACTTCCCATTACTTGCGGTGGTACCTGGGTTGCAATATGTCTTCTTACTTTACATTACTTGCGGTGGTACCTGGGTTGCAATATGTGGTCTTACTTCCCATTACTTGCGGTGGTACCTGGGTTGCAATATGTTGTCTTACTTCCCATTACTACTTGAAATAGTTTCGTTCGAAAGCTAGAAAAAAGCACGTGTTTTCCTCGCTAACTTATTGCATGACGAGATTAAAGTGCAAATATCAATGTATGTATATATTTAAATACAAATATGAATACACATTGGTCTTTATCATAGATGTGAGTATTAGTTCAAGCATATTAGGTGGAAGCGAGAATAAAAATGTATAATTTATTTCCTTACCTTGTGTTTTAGCGTATTTATTGTTTTAACTTCAGTCTACGATACAACAGATTGGCGACGGGCGAAAAAGTTTCTATTGACTTATGCGGTACTTTAAAAAGTACGAAAAAGATGTGAGGAAAGCTGACGATATTTAGAAAAAATATGGAAGATTTAAAAAGTGATGTTACAATTCTTAAACAGAGAAGAAAAACGATCAAGATATGGAAATACTATGAGAAATACTTGTAAATAAGAGATACGGCTAAACTCGAAAATATTAATTCGGAACACTTCGGATGACAGCTGAATTTTTTGTTTTCAAGACTTTAAGAAAAGTTCTCCAGACCAACGTAACCTTATTTACTTGTATCAGGAGTCTGTAATCGATGCAATTAAAGAATTATGGAATAGAGCAGGGGATGAAATCAGGTTTAAAATATAATTTCGAAGATACGCTTAAATTTAAAGACAAATTATACATCTTCAAGCAAGAAAGAAATTCGACTCTTTATTTAGAAATTTGAAAATATTACGCTTGAAAATATGCTGCTTATTTACTACCGTGAGATATTTTGGTCCAAGGAACCTTTTAACTCAAACCACAGATTATTTGTGAAAGGCGTCTTCTTTGGCAATGCGTCAATCAAATCAAAAAGTATGAAGACAATTATATACTTTAAGAAATGGCATTGAAACAAAGAAATACGGGAAATTAAAATTCAGGAAATAAAAACTTGTGGGGAGACTTGTAATTCAAACGAACATAAAATAATTACTAGCTCGTACAAGCTAATCTCTTTTCCCCCCCCATCTTTTTTCACCATCCAATTAAGTTAAATTAAAATAAAGAATGAATGTGTTTCGAATTTGGTACTAGTTTAACAAATTCGAATCATAATCGATCTCGTTTTAAACAATAGCGTTAACAAGCAGATATGATAAGTCAAATGAAAATTTAAAAAAAGATAATCAAAATACCAGTATGCCAGCTCGAGATCTGCTACAGACAAAGGAAGAGAAAAACGTAACACGACGTTACGCCTCTTGCTCATTGGCTGGCGTAGACAAAATGAATACTAAACTACTCATGAATACTGATCTCGCACACGGACAACCGCCTCAGAAGCAAATGACTAATTACTCGCACATGTTCTCACAAATGCAAACACTGGCATTGAAATTTGTAAATTCTGCCATGGTTGGTCCGCAGGAGGTTCTTCCCCTCTTAGGTGTTTCGTCATGATGATGTTTATGCAATGATGGTAGTATGGTTGCCGGTTTCAGGAAAGAAACCGATTCCCATCGCTCCACAGTACACTGAGTTGCTTTATTTCCTGGCTTGCCCTCGAGCAGTCTATAGTAACTAATCTAAAACTAGTAACTAATTGCTTTTTGGTCAGCAGAAGGTAAGCTTTCTTCGATTAGCTTGAAAGCAGCAACATCACCTTTTTTCATGTTATGAGTTGTTGTGGGCAAATGCTTAGTGCACTGTAGATAGAGCTGGACTGCACATTTATTGCTTGAATTCATTTGTTTTCTTTAATTATATGAGCATTAGTTTAAGCAGGAGCACCAACAACAAGATAATTAATTATCAAGGAACAAGTATGGAACCTTTGGACCAAGACCTACACACACCCAAAAAAATAAAATTGAAAACTTTGAACGGTAATGTATTTCACTAAAAAGCGGCTCGGTAATACGCTTCCAACGAGCACCTAATCATTGTTATGTGAGTATTATACGTTAAGATATGCCTACAATTGTGTTTTGGGCTTCAAATGCCCAAATACGATCATTAAGGTCCAGTACCCCTCCCCCTACCAAAGAAATTATTTTTTTGGATAATATTGCTTTCACTAGAAGCGGCTTGGTGATATACTTAAAAGGAGCCCTTAACCAATATTAGGTGATTATTTTATGTTAAGATAGTTTTAAAAATGTGTGGTTAGGCCTTAAATGCCAGAATATAGTACTTAGGGCCCATACCCTCCTAAAATTGAATATTTTGAAAAATTCTGCTTTCATCAGGAGCGGCTCGGAAATTGGCTTCCAATGAGCCCATAACCACGATAATGCGATTATTTTAAGCCAAAATATATTGAATATATTCCTATAGTTAACAATTCGTTCGCACTGTGCTCTGTTGGAAATGCAGTCGTTTGTATAGTTCTCAGTGTACAGCTTTCCACACACAGTTGTCTCTGTTCTTGTTTTTATTTTTGGTCTAGATTTATGCATTCACTTATTATGTGATTTACTGTTTTGTTTATTTGTCCACACGAACATGCATTTACCGTTTTCCTAGGTTTTATATATTTAAATTTTTATTTAGTAAGGCCTGATTTCTTTGTTCTGTGCAGCTGTCAGTAGAGATTTTGTTTCTCTGTCCAGGTGTCCTTTTCTTAGCCATGCAGAGGAATGGTGATTATTATCTTCTCTGGTCATTCTTATGGAACGTCCATGTAGCTATTTGTCTTCACACTTTCATTTTCTTTTAATTTCTGGTTTCGGTGCTTCCAAGGCTGTTCTTAGTGGCGGTGTCTCTTGATGCGGTAATTAACCTTTCTTTGTTCTGGGTTATGTATTTCTCCTGCTCTTTTTGTGTCTTGCAGACAGTTTTCTATACTCACTATTCCTCTTTCCCCTTCGGTTCTTTTTCACGTATAGTCTGTCAGAATCGTCTTTTTCGTGTAATGCTTTGTGCATGGTCATTAATTTACGAGTCTATTTGTCAAAGTACCTGAGTTCTTCTTTAGTCCAGCCTATGAATTGTCCAGATTATCTTATTAGGGATACTGTCCAAGTGTTTATTCCTTTTATTAGATCCCTGCTATATAATTTATTTTCTAAGAGTGTCTTTGTTCTTCTCAGGGTTTTTTTTTACAATCTTCTCTTTTATTTCTGTAGATATGATGGCGTTTGCTTCCAGAACACCTGAATATGTATAACTCTCCAATACGCATAGCGCACTCATCTCCACTTGATTGTACAGTTCTATGCCCTCTATTGTCTCCAGTTTTCCCCTTTTCATCTCTAGCAGTGCGCACTTTTCCATTTAAAATTCCATTTGAATATCCTGGCTGAGGATTCTGGTTGTATTTTCAGCTGTTCTATTATTATTATTATTATTATTATTATTATTATTATTATTATTATTATTATTATTATTATTATTATTATTATTTGTACTCACTAAAAGTTATCACACAGATCATTGTCAGTGATTGCTCACCGACAACAACAAGTGGTATTTCCTGAAGTCTGAGTGACAACAAGCCTACCCAGATTTCCAGTATTCCTCACCTCTTTTCGATAACGATGCGGTATCCTAACAGCCGCTTACCATTGATTTCTCACTGGTAAGGACAATTGGTCTTCTCTGGGAGTTGGGTGGCAATAAGCCTCCCCAAGGTCTCAGCATTCTCCGTACTTTTTCAGTGGAGGTCTGATGTGTGCTGCCCCTCCTCGGTCTTCTCATTCTCCTCGACCCTCTACAATTATTGTGTCTGGTGTCAGCCTAGGCCGGAACCATTTAAACAAAACAAAGAATTTTCATTTCTTTTGAATTAAAAAAACAATGTTTTATTTATTTATCTATTTTTAATTTTTTTAATTTTGGGGGGATGGTGGGGGGAAGAGAAGGGGGTTCTTATATTGTTTCTTGTAATTTCTGTTCTTTGGTTCATTATTGTGTAGTGATAGCTGAGGCCGGTGTAATTTATTTGGAGGGGGTTTATGGAGTAATGCTTCTTGCAGTTTCTGTTCCTCGGTTCATATTGTGGTGTACTTCGTGTGATTTTGTTTTCTCCCTGTTGTAAATTTCTTTTGACTGGGTACTCTTTGTAGCTTATTCAAGGATGTTTCTTAAGATTGCAGCTGTTTTGATCATTGCTGTCCTTTGTATGGTTTCGATGTTCCCTTTGATTCCAATTTCTTCCAGTCTCTTCTCCAGGTTCTTGGGGATTGTTCTCGGTGCTCCTACGATTACTGGTATTACACTAACTTTCTTCATGCTCCATATTCCTTTCAGTTCTCTGGCTAGTTCTGTGTATTTATTTCGTTTTTCAGTGTCTTTAATCTTAACCGGACGGCGAAGACTACGATTTTACAAGAGTTTTCCTTCTTTTCGATTATTATAACACCAAGTCTCTTTGCTTGTATGAGTTTATTTGTTTGTATATCCATATCCCAGAGGATTTTGTGTTTTCGTTTTCCAGTACTGTTTCGGGTGTATGTTTCTACCATTTGTCTGCGTATACGAAATTCAATTGTTTGCACAGTTCCCGGTGCACTTATTTCCCCATACAGTAATTTCTGTTCTTGCATTGTTTTGGGGCTAGTTTGCTATATTCACTTATATAAGTTACTGTTTCGTCTCTTTGTTCACACAGTCTGCATTTACTGTTTTCCTGGGTTTTATCTATTTTAGCTTTAATGTAGTTTGTCCATACGACATTGTTCTGTTCAGCCATTAGTAAAATTCCGTTTCTCTGTTCAAGTTTCCTTTTCTTAGCTATGTACTGCTATTCTCGTCGGTTTCTTCTCTTGTGAGTCTTATGAAGCATCCATGTAGTTTTTTTTCTTCCCATTTTTTCTTGTTTGTGTGTGTCCAGTTTAGATGCTTCCCGCGTTGTTCGTTGGGACGGTGTCTCTTGCTGCGGTGATCAGACTTTCTGTGTTCTGGTTTATATATTTATCCAGCTCTTTTTTAGTGTCGTCCACACAGTTTCTATACTTAGCAGACCTCTCCCCCCCTTCGTTTCTCTTTACGAAGAGTCTGCTGTTGGTATCGTCTTTTGGATGTAGTGCGTTGTGCATAGTCATTAATTTTCCAGTACTCTGGTCAAGGTGCCTGAATTCTTCTTTAGTCCAGTTTATGAATGGTCCAGAATATCTTATTAGTTATATTGCCCAGGTATGTATTCCTTTGATTAGGTTTCTGCTATATTTTATTTTCTAAGAGCTTTCTTGTTCTTCTCAGGTATTCTTTTTTAATCTTCGATTTCATTTCTTTTGATTTGAGTGTATCTGCTTCCTAACTCCCAAATATGTATAGCTGTATTGTTTACCTAGCGCCCTCATCTGCTCTTTGTTGGGTAGTTCCATGCCCTCAGTCGTCTCCAGCTTTCCTTTTTTAATCTCGAGCAATACACACTATTCCATTCCGAATTCCATTTGAATGTCCTGACTGAAGATTATGGTCGTATTTATCAGCTTTTCCGGTATCTTTTTGCTTTTTGAAAATAGCTTCAGCTCGTCCATGTACATGAAATGGTTTATTCTTTGTTCTCTGTCTGGTAACTTGTATTCGGCATCACATTTCCTGAGTATGTAGTTGAGTGGTATCATGGCTATGATAAACAGGACTAGTGATAGGGAGTCTGTTTGGAAAATGCTTCTATGTATTTTTTATCTCCGTCAAGATTTGTCCTCCAGTTCTAATCTCCATGTTTCATTGCTTTCTTGATGAGATTAATAATCCTGTCGGGTATCTTGTACATTTTGAAGCATTCAATTATCCATGCTTGAGGGATTGTGTTGTACGCTTTGTTGTAGTCAATCCATGCCATAGATATGTTTTTTCTTGCTTTTAACTTCTTCCAGAATCTTTTGATCTATTTATAACAGATCATGCGTCCCTCTTCTCCATTTCTGGCATCCTTTATTGTCCTCGGGAAGTAGCCCACAACTGTTCTGGGAATGGTAATTTTGCTCTCTCAGTTGTGACGTTAGGCTTTTTCATTGTGGGTAAACATGTTATTGATCTGTAATTGCGTCATTTTGTATAAGCGTTGTCCTGCATTTGATCATCTACTCTGGTACGTCTGTTTTATGGATACATCCTCTCAGTTTCTGTGCTAGCCTTACATGTGGGGTCGTTAATTTTTTTAACCAGTACGCATGTATTCCATCGTGACCTGGTTCTTTCCAGTTTACCATTTTCTTTAGTGTTTCTTCATAAATTTCCGTTTCCGTTCTTTCTTCAATTTCTAGAAGTTTATCTTTCATATCTTTCAGCCATTTAGCATTTCGTTGTTATTTTCAGCCTTTTCCCATATCTTACTCCAGACAAGTTTTTTTTCTGTCGAGTTTGGTTGTTCTGTTGTTGATTTTTCTCCGTATACGTTTTTGTAAAACTGGCTTTCATTGTTTTCAAAGGGCGTATTCTGTTTGTACTGTTCCGATTTGTATCTGTATTGTCTAAAACTTCTTTCTTTTGCTATCATCATCATCATCATCATCATCATCATCATCATCATCATCATCATCATCATCATCATCATCATCATCATCATCATCATCATCATCATCATCATCATCATCATCATCATCATTTATCTATGATATGATATAAAATGTAGGTGGTTTATCTGTTTATGTATTTCATTGTACATGATAAAATCTAAAACTAATAAACTGACCGTTATGAATTTGGGAATAGGGCTGCTTGGAGTCAGGAGTATATATGTAGCTTACCTTTAGTTTAATTTAGTTTCATGGAAAAGAATTAGAAGTGATGGAGAATCAATCCGTCAAAATTCAGATACCTTACTTTTTTTAAAATGTTAACAATATGTCTTAGATATCTATCAATAAATATTCGAAAAACGCATTTTATTTGGAGTATTTTAAAGGGTTTTAGGTGGAAAATATATGTGCAACCTCCCATTAGAAAATATAAATATATAAGAGTTGAATTGAATTTGGCAAGATTCCATGATTCTTACGAAATGCTAAAGACCCCTTAAGCTTAAGCTTAAGCTTTGGGTTATACACGTTTTCTAGAATGAAAACAATGTAATAGATTTTGATCAACATCAGAATAAGCATACTAGATGTTAGGTGTAGTATCATTATATCTTTATTTTAATATTCGTAAAAGACATGAAATCGGTGCAAACTTTTCTGTCTGATAATAAATTTTTCCAACCTAGGACGAGTGTTCTTCCGGTTCTTCTATAAAACTAAAGCGACTTATTATTTTGCCATGTAATTCATTCTTAGTATAAATGTTTACGGAGAGATTAAACATATTAAAGTTGTCGAATTAACATAGAGCAATAATTGATTCAAGTAGTGCATAGATGACCAGTAGGGGATTAGAGGTTGGTGGCTTGTTTATTTAATTCGAAAGAAATGGTTAATTAGACCAATTTCCATCGATTCCAGGACTAACGTATATTTCATAGTGTGTGTGTTATCAAAGTATATCGGCAAACACCTGAGTGAATTAAACTCTGATAAACTCACATTAACATGATGAATAAATAGATTTTACATTTTTACTGAGGGAGTCTACTCGTTTTTGTCTAATCGACATGGAGATACAAACATATAAACTGATCCAAGTAAGGCGACCGGATGTCATAATAGTCACCAAGATGGACAAAAAAACTGCCAGATCGTATAATTTGCCATACCGGTAGATTGGGTTAACATCAACGAGACAGAAAAACGAAGCAAGTGCAAGGGACTTGCTAGAGCACTGAAGGCCATATCGTGCATGAAGAAAGTAAATATAATATCAATGATTACAGGAACACGGGGAATAGTTTCGAAAGATCTGGATTAAAAGCATGTAAGATTTAGGAAACAACGCGAAAACTTAAACTATGCAAGAGACGGTAATTTTCAAAACAGCTAAACTCTTTAGGAAAATCCTCGAATGAGGTAATCAACTCACATAAAGTGTAAACATAAACCAGTCACATATAATTTGCAATAGAAATAAAACAATACTATGGAAACAACACTTCCACATGAATCCAAGAGAACTGAGACTGCAAGAAATTTCATAATCAACCTCGATCAAATAAAATAAAGTTACCAAAAGTAATAAAAATAAAGTGATGGCAACAGCCTCGGCTAATACCACACAAAATAATCGTGAAGGATGAAGGGCGCTTGGAAGACCCAGGAGGAGAGCACTAACATGACCTCCACTAGTAGAGGGGAGGCTTATTGCCACTCAACCCCCATAGGAGACGAATAGTCGTTGCCAGCGAGAAATCAATGATAGATGGCTGTCATGATACCGCAAGGTCATTTGCTGTTGTTATTGAACAGAAGTAGAGAGTACTGGAAATATAAGAATGCTTGTTGTCACTCAGACTCCAGGGAACACAACCGGTTTTTGTCGGTGAGCAATCACTTACTATGACTTGTGTGATAACTCCTAGTGCGTACGAAAAATAATAATAATAATAATAATAATAATAATAATAATAATAATAATAATAATAATAATAATAATAATAATTCCAGTCCAAAAATGTGTAAAGAACTAGGATAAATTGAAATTAATATGATATCCCTCACTTTCTCTCTTTCTATATTTCTATCTCTCAGTTGAGTTTGGAAATAGCCACTTACACCTCATGTGAGATATAGTACTCCGATGTATGTACCATCCGGTTTCTTAGATGCATTCATATTGAATTTTATTGAAGCAACCTATGTCTCCTCTTTTAATTCCTCGTAAAACGTCTTCTCCGGATTTTCTATTCATATTTTCATTCTATTTTCTCGTCTTTTCCATCTCTCTCAATTCCCCTTTTTTATGTTCGCGTTTTATCATTCTTTTTAATTTCTTTAATTTTCCATTCATTTTTTCTAAAAAGTACAAAAAATAAATCCTTTCCTTCTATATTTCTATCACTTTACTTCTGATGGAGACCACCCGAGCCTTGGAGCAATTTAATTATTCATTGGAGTTGATTATCAGCGAGTAGCCTGCTCGGGGCAGCCGCTCTGGAAACGAGCCTGGTGTCTTGGGCGTCCTGATAGATGTCTTCTGTCAGTGAGCTCCCTTTGTTCTGTCGCTGCGTTCGCACGGCCTCCCAATGACGAATGGATTTTCAGACCGTCGCCATGTTGACCTAGATTTCGAATCGCGCGCGTTTTGGACTCTGGTGCGAATGTCGCAAAAAATATCGAAGTCTCCATCCCATCACCTCTACCACATCTCACAACTTTGCCACACGCATTCTCACGCTGGTAAACACTTCCTCAAATTAGCCGGATAAAGAAAGTCCGCACATTGAGTACAAAACCTGGCGTGGAAGAGGACGATGATCATGATCCTGATGATGGTGTTATTTCAAGTTAAAATAAGGATATGTAAAAGGAGAAAGATGATTAATAAACCAAAGGTTGTAAACGAGCCCGGAAAGAGGGAGATAGGGAGAGGGAGAGAGAGAGGGGGAGAGAGAGAGCAAGTACGAGAGAGCGAGAGAGAGGGGGGAGAGGGTTAGGGCGAAGCAATAAGGAGTAGGTGGTAGAGAGAGGGGGATTTGTGAAATCGAGAGTGTAAATGAGGAATGAATAAGAGTAAAAATATATTATTTTATGCTTAATCGAAGCTAGTGTAAAGGAAATAGTTAGTATATAGCAAATAATTAAGAAAAGAGAAAAGGATATATATATATATATATATATATATATATATATATAGAGAGAGAGAGAGAGAGAGAGAGAGAGAGAGAGAGAAAAGGAGAGAGAGCGAGAGAGAGTAAGAGGGAGAGAGAGTTACGGGGAAGCAATAAGGAGTATGTTGTAGAGAGAGGGGGATTTGTGAAATCGAGAGTGTAAATGAGGAATGAATAAGAGTAAAAATATATTATTTTATGCTTAATCGAAGCTAGTGTAAAGGAAATAGTAGTATATAGCAAATAATTAAGAAAAGAGAAAAGGATATATATATATATATATATATATATATATAGAGAGAGAGAGAGAGAGAGAGAGAGAGAGAGAGTAAGAGGGAGAGAGAGTTACGGGGAAGCAATAAGGAGTAGGTGGTAGAGAGAGGGGGATTTGTGAAATCGAGAGTGTAAATGAGGAATGAATAAGAGTAAAAATGTATTATTTTATGCTTAATCGAAGCGAGTGTAAAGGAAATAGTAGTATATAGCAAATAATTAAGAAAAGAGAAAAGGATATATATATATATATATATATATATATATATATATAGAGAGAGAGAGAGAGAGAGAGAGAGAGAGAGAGAGTAAGAGGAAGAGAGAGTTACGGGGAAGCAATAAGGAGTAGGTGGTAGAGAGAGGGGGATTTGTGAAATCGAGAGTGTAAATGAGGAATGAATAAGAGTAAAATGTATTATTTTATGCTTAATCGAAGCGAGTGTAAAGGAAATAGTAGTATATAGCAAATAATTAAGAAAAGAGAAAAGGATATATATATATATATATATATATATATATATATATATAGAGAGAGAGAGAGAGAGAGAGAGAGAGAGAGAGAGAGAGAGAGAGAGTAAGAGGGAGAGAGAGTTACGGGGAAGCAATAAGGAGTAGGTTGTAGAGAGAGGGGGATTTGTGAAATCGAGAGTGTAAATGAGGAATGAATAAGAGTAAAAATGTATTATTTTATGCTTAATCGAAGCGAGTGTAAAGGAAATAGTTAGTATCTAGCAAATAATTAAGAAGAGAGAGAAGGATATATATATATATATATATATATATATATATATATATATATAGAGAGAGAGAGAGAGAGAGAGAGAGAGAGAGGGGGAGAGAGAGTAAGAGGGAGAGAGAGTTACGGGGAAGCAATAAGGAGTAGGTGGTAGAGAGAGGGGGATTTGTGAAATTAAGAGGGTAAATGAGGGATGAATAAGAGTAAGAATATATTATTTTCTGCCTAATCGAAGCGAGTGTAAAGGAAATAGTTTGTATATAGCAAATAATTAAGAAGAGAGAAAAGGATATATATATATATATATATATATATATAGAGAGAGAGAGAGAGAGGGAGAGAGAGAGTAAGAGGGAGAGAGAGTTACGGGGAAGCAATAAGGAGTAGGTGGTAGAGAGAGGGGGATTTGTGAAATCGAGAGTGTAAATGAGGAATGAATAAGAGTAAAAATGTATTATTTTATGCTTAATCGAAGCGAGTGTAAAGGAAATAGTTAGTATATAGCAAATAATTAAGAAAAGAGAAAAGGATATATATATATATATATATATATATATATATATATATATAGAGAGAGAGAGAGAGAGAGAGAGAGAGAGAGAAAAGGAGAGAGAGCGAGAGAGAGTAAGAGGGAGAGAGAGTTACGGGGAAGCAATAAGGAGTATGTTGTAGAGAGAGGGGGATTTGTGAAATCGAGAGTGTAAATGAGGAATGAATAAGAGTAAAAATATATTATTTTATGCTTAATCGAAGCTAGTGTAAAGGAAATAGTAGTATATAGCAAATAATTAAGAAGAGAGAGAAGGATATATATATATATATATATATATATATATATATATATATATAGAGAGAGAGAGAGAGAGAGAGAGAGAGAGAGAGAGGGAGAGAGAGAGTAAGAGGGAGAGAGAGTTACGGGGAAGCAATAAGGAGTAGGTGGTAGAGAGAGGGGGATTTGTGAAATTAAGAGGGTAAATGAGGGATGAATAAGAGTAAGAATATATTATTTTCTGCCTAATCGAAGCGAGTGTAAAGGAAATAGTTTGTATATAGCAAATAATTAAGAAGAGAGAAAAGGATATATATATATAGAGAGAGAGAGAAATGAGAGAGACATGGAACAGTGTGTGTATGAATAAGGGGTGAATAAGAGTAAGGAAAATTATTTCACATCCAATTGAAGATAGTTTAAAGGAAAAAGAGAGTTTATTACGTACAATCGAAGAGCGAGAAAACAGAGAAAATAAAGAGAGGGGACATACAGAACAAATAATTTTGATAAATGTACGTTGTAATATAAGTATACATAAAATACAAGATTTAATTTATATTTTAAAAAAGCAAATACAGGTCATGTATAGTCCCAGAGAGAAGGAGATATGGAGAAAGAGAGAGTGATAGAGAGAAAGAGAGCGTAAAAGAGAGAGAAAGAGGGGAAAAGATAGGAGAGATCAGAGAGGGGTATCTGTAAAAACCTAGAGTGTAAATGTGGGTAAACAAGAATGAGAAAAAATGATTTCATGCCTAAGTTAAGCGAGAGAACAAGAAATCTTACGTCTTATCAAAGAGAGACAGTGGGGGGGGGGCATACTGTATAAATGGAATGAAGCATGTTTTGATGAATGCACATTTTAATACAAATAAACATTAAGTGGTAGATGAAATTTATATTTTTAAAATAGTATATATATATATATATATATATAGAGAGAGAGAGAGTGAGAGAGAGGTGGGAGAGAAAATATTTAGAAAATATTGACAAATTCATATATGAAATACAAAGGGTAATAAACAAATAAAAAAATAACGATAGAGAGTGAGAGAGAGCAATTAAAGAGAAGGAGAGCGAGAGAGAGAGAGAGAGAGAGTGTGTGTGGGAATCCTAACAAAAGAGAGAAAGATAAACGGAACTTACAAAATATACAATTTCCAATTAAAGTTTCAATATGGATTTCAAATTCAAAGAAAGTTATTTTTTTTACAAGTTAAAAATGTTCAGATGACAGGTTGCCAGACCTAATAGCTCACGTTCTTAAATATATGACTTATTTATAGAAGTATTCACATGAATTATTATCTATATACAGTGTCTGTTCCTTGGAGTCTGAGTGACAAGAAATTGCCCCAGATGCCTATCATACTCCACTTCTTTTGATAAACCTTGCAAATCATGTTGTGTGTTCCCAACAGCCTTTAACCACTGATTTTCTACTGATACAAGCAGTTAATATTCTCTGTAAACCGCGTCAGTAAGCCTCCTCAAGATTTAAACAGTATCCATTATCTTCTGGTCGTATTCTTTTTTTCTTCGATCGTTCTTCTCTCTTCTGCGTTGTTCTTCTTCGCTCTTTTTCGTTATTTGTTCCCTTACTTCCTTCCTTTTCTTCGTTTTGCTTCGTTCTTCTTTCTTCATTCTTTCTTCTTCATTCATCTTCATTCATATTCATTCCTTCTTCGTTCTTAGTTATCCGTTTTTCTTCTTTTTCTTTTTTCTTTTTCTTCTTCTTCTTCTTCTTCTTCTTCTTCTTCTTCTTCTTCTTCTTCTTTATCTTCTTCTTTTTCTTCTTCTTCTTCTTATTATTATCAATATTATTTTCATTAGTAGCAGTAGTAGTAGTATAAACTAAGTGTTTACGCCAATACTTACCAATTTTTCGTTCTTCGTTCCCTTACTTCATTCTTTTTCTTCGTTTTGCTTCGTTCTTCCTTCTTCATTCATGTTCGTTCTTATTCATTCCTTCTTCGTTCTTCTTCTTCTTAGTTCTTCTTCCGTTTCTTTTTCTTCTTCCTTATCTTCTTCTTCTTATTATTATTATTATCAATATTATTATTATTAGTTGCAGTAGTATAAACTAAGTGTTTACGCCAATAATTACCAGTGATTTCTCGCTAATAACAACAGGTTTATTGCTCAGAAATCTGAATGATTGTAGATTTCACCTCAATTTCAGATACAGTAAAACTCTTACGCTATGAACTCCATCGGCCATGACTTTCTTACGCTATAAAAAAATAAAATATTAACTTCATATGCCGTGTACTAAGATTAGCAATTAAAAAAAGAAAAGTATACAGTTAATTTCTATATTTCTATAAATTAATATATTTAAATATATTTTTGTCAGAATACTAACGAGCGTACACCTTTTTAAATTCGGTGAAAAATAATGAATACATTTTTATTTTAAAGTTTCTATTTGTTGTGCTACATTCAAATTATTTTAAACATTTTATTTGCAGACGAATAAAATAAATACACTAAGTACAATTAAACACTTACTGTTGTTTTTGTTTTCGTGGTTAAAATACATAATGCTTTGGAAAATGATGAGGGTAGTAAATAATTTCAGTGCAGTAATACACATGCCGTATCTATCAACAATTAATTTTTATATTTAGGCATTTAATGTCTATTTGCGTTGATCAATAATCATTTTTCTAATAAATACATACCGTTGACATAGAGCTTTTTAAAATAATAAAATATAATGTAAGTGGATTAACCAATAATCATTTTCTGTATTTTTTAATGAAAAAAAGTGTAATTGTCATCTAATGCATCCTACGTTCTCTTGTTATTGTAAACCGTTTGTAGGCTTTCCCAAATATGCCCTAATCCATTCTTTCAAGTTGCGATTTGCCGAATCACAATTTTATTTAATTCACATCTGATCTGTCAGTGTTACTTTCGTTTTGTGCGTTGGTGCTTACACTCTAGGACTTTTTGCTTAATATGTTACTTTCATCAGTATTGTAGTGTGTATAATGTCTATGCTTCGTCCGGTTAGATTTTTACTCGTCTTCTTTCCAGTTTTTTGGTTTGGAGCCAATTTTGGTTCCAGAATTGTTTCTAGGGCTTCCAGAATTTTTAGTGTGTATGCGCCATAGTTCTTTGAACAATATGGACAGTTCTTTGTATTTACTTATTGGTGTTATCCTTTGTGTAATCGGTAAGGAATATAAACATATTATTTTATTTATTTTTTGAATTTTTATATTTTGAATTTTTTTACAAAAGGGATCAACCGTAGATAACAGTTCATCAGATTGATATATTAAGAACCTATAAGAGGATTAAATTATGTTGAGTGATGACTTCTCTGCGAAGCTTATATGTATTGGTGATAAATATATATTTGCTACGTGTTAAGAAATACATTATATTACTTATTAAAATAATGATCCTATACTGAATAATTGTAACAAATACACTCTTTTACAGATATACAAATGTAATAAAATATATGTAAAAAAAAAACTTGTCGCAAAATCAGGTTAGAAAAAAGCGAATTACCTGGCATTAAAATAGGTTTTTGAAAATAAGTTAGCAAAGCCGATGTGAAATTAATCACTACACTATTTAAATAAACAACTTACACTATAAGTGTAACTTTTATTAACCCCCACAAAGAACATTGTCACTTATACGTTAAACGCTACTGTGAATTAGGGGCCATACCTACAGGAGCATCCTAAGTAGGGAGTTTTGCAGCAAGATGTTTGTTCACATTACATTTAAGTTTCTGCATGTTGGTACAGTCGGAGAAAAGGGAGCAAGCAGGAGTTCAACAAGCTATCAGTTCGGGGGAATACACTGGGAACATCTATATTAAAGGTATGGTATTTTGCTGATTGCCGGGTCAGTCGGGCTATTTACGTCGACAGGGCACTAGTGCAACAAGCTCGTCGGAGCATATTCCATTAGAGTTCTTGTGAAACAGGCACATAGATTCAATTCGGTGGCGATGGAGAAGAGGCTGGACCTTACAAGATCGTGTTAGACCTATTAGATTAGAGGCTCTAATTTGGCCTGGTCTAAGAGAAATTGGTTAATAGTTGGTTCACAAACCCAACTCTGAAAACATTTGTGGCTTTGCCGAGGTATAAAATATTGGCAGTTCAAACTATGCAAGTGTGATTTTCGAATAATAATGTCCGTTTTCCGTTGTGTAAATACAAAAATAAATACTAATGTATGCATAGCAACAAAACATGTTTTTACGAAAACTGCAAAGAATGTTTCTTTCTTCCTCCATGTGCCTAACATTACACTGAATTTCTATGTGCAGGTTCTTTTTCAATACCTTATCTCTATGGAGCACGTTACCACGTTATTGCTTCCTTATGGGCTATAATGTGATCGTCTTCAAATCTGATGTCAACAAACACTTGTCATAAACCGTCCACATAAGTAATCAAATATTGCTCATTCAATTCTTAATTTTTAATATTTTCAAAATATTACTCATTTTTCAACTGACGATGCATCCATTGCATTAACCCTTTATCGATGATAAGTGGCGACACATTAGTGAAAGAAATCAATAGATATCGATATAATCAAGATTGATTTTAAATCTACTTACATAGAAAGAATCAAGCGCTAACTATGATAATAATTTGCTTTTGGAGCCACCGTTTACGATGTAGACACCCAATATTGCAATTTCACCTATTTTTAAAATGTGTGTTCTCATAGACTGTAGGAGTAATACAAGTCATATGTAACCCTTACATGTCGAGTGAGTCATTTTCCTTTTTAACGATGACATTAAATAACCCGAAATTAGAGTATATTGAAAAAGTGAAATAGATTTATATTCAATTAATGCAACCTACACATTTTAATATGATAATTTACGAACCTCTTGTTTCAGGATGAGGCAATACAATACTTTTTTAATGCGGGTGAAATGAGCTCCTATAAGGTGGGATTATGCCGGATACAAAAATAATCGAGAGCAGACAGGTTGGAATAGTCTTGTAAGAGCGCATCAGGTTATCGGTAATTAAACAACTCTAACCTCTTAAGGAGAAGTTAATACTTGCTAGAGTGCACTACGTAGGACAGAGTCGAACGATACATTATTCGGACAAAAGAGCGTCTGTTGGTTAAAAGTAGCCAATACGCTTCCAGAATGATGTCAATACGCATCTAATCTGAAAATTCTGCCGTGAATCGCGAACCGCCAAAAAATCACTAGAAAAACGTTTATAACACATCTCCCTCTCGGTTGTAACTGATTTTTAACTTTAATGAGACACACACACACACACACACACACACACACACACACACACATATATATATATATATATATATATATATATATATATATATATGTAATGTTAACCTTCATTCGATAATCCCTTTTATGGTTCTTTGTAATTTAAAAAAAACAAAACGTTTATAACACATCTCCCTCTTACTCGGTTGTAACTGATTTTTAACTTTAATGAAATACACACATACATGCAGACACACACACACACACACACACACACACACACACATATATATATATATATATATATATATATATATATATATATATATATATATATGTGTGTGTGTGTGTGTGTAATGTTAACCTTCATTCGATAATCTGTTGAATGGTTCTTTGGGCCATGCTTTTATCCGTAATGTCATCCCCATTATATCGCTGGTAAAATGGTTGAATCTTTCTACCGCTACTGAAGGTATCTAACTTCTGACACAATACTCTTTTTGTATGAGAGTCAAATACGTTCTAGGATGGAGTATTGTTGCCACATCCCTGGACGTGCCGCTTAGCGCACTACCCCCTGCCTTGACAGAGTACAAAATCAACTTAAAAATGTAGTTACTAAAACTTCTTTCTCACAAAATAGTATTTGCTTGTATCTCGCTACTCCATGGAATTTCTCGTTCCACTGTAAAACACTCGTCTAGCTTCAACTACTATAAGCCGAACTACCATATACAGAAATTGTTTCCAAGACTTTTTTTTTGTGGAATTCAATATCTCGTTGCTGCTTGTTAACCGATTACAGTATAGCCGTTTTCAAATCAAATCTTAACACGTTATTGTTGCGCCGTTTTTTATGCAATAAAATCCATACCAGATGTAATTCATCGTCTGCAATTCACATGATGTTAGCCTAACATTCCACCTTACATCACCTATTAACCATTGCATCAAGTTGTCTTTGGGCTTTCATGAACGTTTACTAGTTGATAAGAATAGTCTATAAACTATAGCTTTTATAAAAACACAAAAAATACTATTACTCGTGATCAGAGTGGATTTTAGAATAGTTGTTACTAAAGGATGAAAACACGATCACCAAATTACTCACATCTCGGTCGTACAACAACATTCAGTTGTGTGTAATATGCACTTTGTTTGGAAAAATGGTAAGCTGGTGTAATAGTTATGATGACCTGGAAAATATGGATTTCGGAGTCGTCGAGTGTGGTAGAGAAAAACAACTTGTCCACGTGTGGTCGGATATGTTTTAGTGACGTGCTCTCTTTAATTTGGTATTTGAATTATGTTTCAATTAAATCTAAAATAATTATGATTCGAAGAAAACAGTCAACATTTGTGTATATATGAATGTCTAAATATTTGGAGGATTTCGTATTTTCTCATGTAAATGACTTAAGGTGTATAAATGCAAGTAAACAAATACTTTTATACGAAACTAAAAAATAAAACAGATAACCACTTACAAATGCATGATCAACTAGAAAGCGATATCACATATCGAATATTAAAATTGGCAACATATATAAATAATATAGTTACTCATATAGTTACTGCTTGAATAAAACTAACTTGCATTCGTCGACGACAAAATGAGGGCATCGTAATAAAAAAACTGTGAACACAAAGCATAGCATGCTTGTGATTGACACCCGAACAATTTTAAGAATGCAGTGAGATGTAAGTGCACTGAATAATTTTGTTTGTAATTCCATTTTTTTTAAATTCACTGCATTTAATCTGTCAAAGGAATCCAAGCTAGACTTAATGACCTTTTCTGCCTTTATTCCACAAAAGGGATCTGTTCCACTTGACTTCAGAAGGCGATCGCATATAACTCTCCCAAATATCCTATATAAAAAAGGATAACGCATTTTATTAATTTACTAGTTCACACGTGACAAACTGTATTCTTGGGAAAATCGATCCAACTGCCCAGAGTAAACTTGGAATCAAGTTTGTCTTGTGTTACATTTGCACCGAGGTGTTTATGCAGAGAAAAATTAGCGTGTGGAAGGAATGCGCCAATGAAGACATGAAGATAGAAGTTAGTGCATGAGCGCGCATACATATCGTTCTAAAAAAACACATAGTATGAACATTAAAACAGGTGATTTTGGTTTTGCTCAATTACGCTAATGCGCGCACGCATACACATACACACAGGCACACCCATACTCACACACACACACACACATATTTATATATATATATATATATATATATATATATATATATATATATTGTGGCAGCAGTTTTTTTCTTTGATAGATGTTTGATTAAACGACAGTGACAATTCCTGTTTATGAAGTCGTTTGCTCGGCAACTCGATAGTATGCGTCCCATAAACAAACAAACAAACAAGAATTGCCACTGTTATTTAATCAAACACACACACACATATATATATATATATATATATATATATATATATATATATATGTTTATGTATATATATATGAATACTAACATATATATGTTTATATATAAACATATCTATACATGTATGTTTATATACATATATTTATTTATTCTATACGTAAAATAAATAATCCATAGACACGTGTTATGTTAACTTAGACAAGGATCGATGTCGATAGTCCAGCGTTTTACCATCGGACGAAGAATGCCCTGTCTAGAAATATGTACGATTTTTATCACCTAAATATTTCATGTATTTTTATGTAACTATTTTTTATTGGAGATTGCAGCGTTTGTTGTATTTTTTGCTTACTAATTCGATTGTCTCACTTCCTAAGTGATTAACTCGCCCTTAACATAATAGGACGTATTTTTTGTTTATATATATATATATATATATATATATATATATATATATATGGGTGTTTGTGTGTATGTGTGTGTATGTATTTCAGTTTGAGTAATAATCAATATTTCCAACAAATTAAAAGCTCGTAGAATTTACCCAATTACATATAAAAATATTCGGAATTACGTTCCTTATACCATTTAAAATGCAATCTTAACTTAAATACAATATTAATAACACTTCATATTATTTTTTTTTAATTTAGGGAGATAATTTATTATTAAACAAATTAGAAGTACATCGGCAAGATTTGATAACTGGTCTCTCATTTTGTACACATTTAAAATGATGTTGAGTCTTTAAAAAAATTGCATTTAAAAAGAATTTCCTTCATCATTGTGACTATAGAATATGTTCGAATGAGATGTTAACTTCTGATGAATCTTACTGAATTGTAAACGTCAAAGCTATGGCTGATTGTACAATATGCAAAACAAATGAAATTATTGTAAGGATTCACAAATGTCTGTAACTTTTTAAGATTGTTGGACTTATACACTAACACACACATATATACATATCTAGAAAACGGAGCTGTTAAACTTGACATCGTAATATGGGACAAAAGGGAGAAAGTAGCAATCCTAGTTGAAGTCAGTGCCACTAATGATGCAGGATTAAACAGAGCAGCAAGAGAAAAGATTACGAAATATCAAGGTCTTATGTACGACATGAAAAGAAACTGAAATCATAGGAAAATCTCCATCATACCAGTAATTACAGTAGCAACAGAACTAATGAAAAAGAATGTACAAAAGCTATCTGGCGGGTATACCCGGTGAACCGTGTGCAAAAGAAATACAAACAATTGCACTTAAAGGGACGGTTACCATCTTTAAAAAGGTCTCTAGGCATGACTGTCTGAAATAGCCGGTGAATGTCTGACATCCGGTAGGAGGCCCCATTTCCAGCTAAAACGGAAAGATAAGAAAAATATAAAAAAAGAGAATATATATATGTATATATTCTTTTTCTCTTCATATATATATATTATTATTTTTTTTTATATTATTGTTATAATTAATGTTATTTGATGTGCAAATTACTATATCATACGGTAGTCTTAAGGGTAATATATTATTATTATTTTATCATTATTATTATTTATTTATGTATATATTAGTGATATTTTAACCTGAATTATTTCGACACTTCATTATTGGGGAAATGGTCGTATAATAAGTACCATTGGAGAGCCATGAATATTATAACTGTCCTGTTTTTAAATCTCCGAAACAGTTACATGGTAAACAGCTGATGATCCCCGTGTTAATATTAGACGCTTAAGATCTCCTGTTTTTGTTTCACTCTTAGATAATTAACCCCCTTTTTTTCTTTTTTTTTTTTACTTATATTTTTTTCATTTATTAATTTTCCGACGAATGTTAAGTCTGAAATATCTTGGATTTAGTTGGTTTGTCCGGGAATGTAAACTGCATTTTACATTTTTTTTTTAATGACTCAAAGCTTCTTTGGACTATATATATATATATATATATATATATATATATATATATATATATATATATATATATATATATATATACTAGCAACACGTAATCTGTTTGGACACCCATGGAGCCCGGGTAAAATGTTTTTAATCTGGAAACAGTGAGTTTTCAATGCCATTTAACATTTAAGATTTAAAAATTAAAATTAAAATCACTCACTTTCTTCACGCCATCTACCTTACCCTTCTCTCATTATATGTTCTTTTCTCTTTAACCATTCAGATAAGGGGTGTATAGTATTAACACGGTTTCTCATGTTTTATCTTGTTTATATAAAAAAATGATAATTCCTATGGAAAATGTTACAGTTAATCGTTTTAACTGTTAATAAACGGAAAGAGAGATAATGTGTAAGCTGGAATTGTAGACAACTTATAAGGGTGCAACAGCATATATAGATACTTCTTTGAGAGAAAGAAAGAAACTGAATGTAAATAAGCAATACATCTTATATATTCGTAAACCCTAACCCTAACCCTAACCCTAACCCTATACAGACATCCAGGAGACGAAATTCCTAAGAGATGCGGCGCCCTATGGCATAAAAGTGAATAAAACATTTTTTTTAAGAATTGACATTTGTTTCAGCGAAGAATTTGCCATCGATACTCATAGTTCATAACAAGCAATCGATTCTTTTCTTCTTAAAAATCGATGGAATAATTTGAAGAGAAAAGACAATTTCACATACTTTCGTTGATTTTATCTTTTCTTTTTTTTATTATTTTGCTTTCACAGTCCTTGAAATGTGTATCCAAATATTCTTGACATCTTATGAAATACATCGTTTAGATGTTCCAGTGCGCATCGTCGTTGGTGATTTCTTTAATTAATTTCGAATTTTTAATAATTAGAAAAAATGAATTCATTAAATGTTACTTAATGGTTAATTACTTGAAATTAAGCCGGGAAAAATTAATTTAAAAAGGAGCCAAACTTTCTTTTGAGCAAGATGCATCGCTAATTATTATTTTCATTTGAGACGGTTGATTTGATTTTTAAGACTACATGATCATATTAATTGTATTTAAATTACAGTCGGAAAAACGACGCATTTTAATTTACAACAACTCAAATTGTATGTTCAGATGTTTCATAATCGAGTGACTAGCATGGAGGGCACCTGCCCAACCGCGTAGTCTTTGTACATTGATGTCTTCGATTGGTAGCTAATTTAACTCTGAACTTAAACCCGTAAAGAGTTAGCTTTTATAAAGAATTCCTATTCCGAGGCAACCACCTCTATTTTCCAACCATAACTCATTTCGTATTTATCTATTTTATGATTACTTAACAAATTGATGCTCATGATCGACGCCCGATAATGCATCACCCGTTTTCCTATTCGGTAACCATTTCTCACTCAATCAAGCCACAATGTAGACTATTTATCAATTTATGGTTTCAAGTATACAACTTTGATTTAAACAGGCGCCTTTTATATTTGATGTGAGACACTGCATCCAGTGATCGTCCATGAAATTCTACCATCACCCTATTTTCCTAAAAGAACATAGGTATAATTTGAAAGATTTTTCTTTGAAAACTCACTATGTCGACGACAAAGCGAAGTTTACCATGCTATCAGTGTACAGACGTACTCAGTCACTTGGCAACTGGCTTTTAAGATCAAAATATACTTGTTCTGAAAAGCGACGTTTACTGCAGCCGTGCAATTTGAAATGTAAACTCTGAAGTTAAACGGATGAAACAAGTACGTTTGCATTGTTAACAATCCCCCAAACATACTAGTCCGTTAATGAGGTTTTAGAAATAGCGAAACATCTGATCGTGAACAAATATTGCGTAACACTAAGGAGTTTAATGCAATATATGGCATGGAAAACAGCTGATTAGATGCATTATATCAACTAGTTAGAACTATATGTAATCGCATGATACAACGTGGAAAAAAGCTATTTTTCATTAGTATGTACAAAGTTGAAAAGTTACAAAGTCAAATATTTTATTCTGATATTAAATTTTTTCTTAATTTGTCAATGCTTAATAACTTATTATAGCAACATAGGCCCATAACTTTTTTGTGGGGATCACGGCTCCCAGAACCCACCAGTCTTGCTACGTACCAAATATGGTCGGCGCAGATGAACTAGTAGCGTCAAGTAATAGTACTTACACGAATGTTTCTCTTATGTGACGTGTAGTGTTGATCGTATTAGCAATGAATATAGGCCGTCTGTGCCCCGTTTTGTTGTATTCAGCAATGTGTAATAAAAGCAAAAATAACTTTAGGGGGGGGGGGGTTTAATATTTTTCTTAATTTTATTTGTCTGAAGCAAGTCATATCGTGTGGGAGACGGGAATGCCCCTCGAAATACGTCTGCCTTATCCATCATATAAATATTGTATCGTCTTTTTTTTTGAATGATCTCACTATAGAACGTCACTTCCGGTGCCCAACTGCCTGTTTTCTACGTCATGCCAATTCGTTGTAATACATCTTCCGTAATTTACTGATCTCGGGTGTAATAGTTTGACAATTTATAAACGGTAACAATTCTATAACATAATACAAAATGGATACATAATCAGTAAGCCCATTTGTGTGTAATACACGGTGAAAGCGACTCTGTTTCACCTCTCACGTTATGTGGGCGTGTTTTACGCTATCGTTGTTAGAGCGTAAATACGACACCTTTCAAAGTAAATAGGTGTCTGATCAAAGATGAAAGGAAAGTCTGATAGTTTTTTTTTATTTTCCATGGCATAGTATTGCTCTATTTAAAAAGGCCTATATTACGTTATAAATTAGTTTTGACCACACACCGTCTAAGATGGATGTCAAACTTCAGAAACATTCCCCGATGTGATGTCGAAACAATGGTAAGACCCGTAATACTACAAGAATGAAACAGACTAATGTGTACGATAAATTGGACCAACATAAGTCTTCGCTGAATTCATCAAATATATTTTACAACGTGACATGTAAATAGATGACCCCAACGATATATATATATATATATATATATATATATATATATATATATATATATATATATATACGATTAGTAGCGGTGGATATACTGAATCGGGTCTGCCAAGATTGTTCTCATCAGTTATCCTTTATCTTATAAACCCTTCATGAATCTTTATCTATGTATCTCTTTATTTAACCATGACAATATACAATTATTAGTATAAATATCTCCATTATCATATATATATATATATATATATATATATATATATATATATATATATATATATATATATATATATGTGCGTATGCGTATATATATATATGTGCATATATATATATATATATATATATATGTGTGTGTGTGGGTGTATGTGCATGTGTGCATATGTGTGTTTATATTTATATATGTGTATATATATGTGTGTGTATTTGTAGATATATATATATATATATACATATATATATGTATGTGTGTGTATGTATGTATTCATATGTATGGGTGTGTATGGGTGTATGTATGTGTATGTGTATGTTTATATGTGTATATATATGTTTATATATATGTGTATATATGTATATACGTATGTGTGTGTATATATGTGTGTGTATATATGTATGTATATATATATAATTTTTATATTTATATTCTATATTTTTTATATATATTTATATATTTATCATATTTTTATAGCTATTAATAATATTTTTTATATGTTCTTAAATCTTATAATCCATATTGTTATCATTATGATTATTTTCATAATATAATCAAATAACTTATTTAAAATGGTATGGGCTTATAATTCATTTTCTCAGAAAGCGCGTTAACTTTAGTGTAAATTGAATTGTTTTATTTTAAAATAAATATAGACTAGATTGAAATATATATATATGTGTATATATATATATATATATATATATATATATATATATATATATATATATATATATATATATATATATATCGTGGTCTCTAACCTTGGTTGTCTTTCCAAATTCCATGCTGATTTTTACTCGCAAGACAGACCATTTGAATTTCCGGCTTTCAGAGACGATTTGAATAAGCTTGGGGTCGGCGTTGGGGGGGGGGGACGTGCCAGGTTGACTTCGTTTAGGATACCTTAACTTTCTTCCCACTCCCTACATAACTTCCGTGATAAATCATAGAATTCCCCACTCTGTATGTCTCTCTCTCTCTCTCTCTCTCTCTCTCTCTCTCTCTCTCTCTATATATATATATATATATATATATATATATATATATATATATATATATATATATATATTGCTCTCTTTCCCCCTCATTGTATTATCTTCCGTTAAAAATGGTGCAATCACACCCTCTCTCTCTATATATATATAGTAAATATGTTGCCACTCTCTTCCCCCTGTAGATATGTATTAAATATGTTGTCGCTCTCTCTATATGTATATTGACATGTTTAATGTGAATTTCTCTTGTTTTCATTTTTTAAATGTAATCACCTCGCTTGGATGCTCAAAAGGACTATAAGGTGGAAATAAATTATTGCACTGTTTATTTTGTGATTCCGTGTTACTTTATTTTATTATTTCTTTGTTTATTACATTGCGCTCTCATACCCGGATTTACTTCTGGAATGTATTTCCCTCGAACACATACACTATATATATATATATATATATATATATATATATATATACATATATATATATGTGTGTGTGTGTGTGGGGGTGTGGGTGTGTCTGTTCGTGCGATCTATTTACATACATGTGTACATATATATATATATATATATATATATATATATATATATATATATATATATATAGATAAGCATTTTAGCATGAATAATGAATAATCCACTTAGAAAGATATTTAATAGAAAAACCATAAAAATTAGTTACTCTTGTACCAAAAACATGGATAGAATAATCAGCACCCATAATCGTAAATTACTAAACAATTCTAGTAAAAATAAGGTTACAGTAGATAAATGTAATTGTCAAGTTAAAGAGAACTGCCCACTGGACGGTAACTGTAAAGTTGAGTGTGTGGTGTATAAGGCCACTATTCATCCGGAAGATAATAACAGGGACAATAAAGTCTACATCGGCATCTCCGCGGGTAACTGGAAACAACGATTTTATGACCACAAACACTCTTTTAACAACCCAGAACTCAAGAACAAAACAGAGTTAGCTAAACAATGGTGACTTCTGAAAAATGAGAACCGGTCCCCGGTGGTTTCGTGGTCAATCCTATGCTTTTCGGATATCCCAAATGGATTTAGGCAGAGATGCAATTTATGTTTAGAGGAAAAAATAAGAATCCTAAAATACGACCGCAATAATATTTTAAACAAACGCGATGAGTTGATGGCGAAATGCAGACATAAATGCAAATTTAAAATTACCAATATCTAATAATCTGATAGACCTCTAGATTTGTAACGGTGAAGATATAAAATAGATCATTTACGGTAAACCCCCATAAATATTTACAATAATATCTGTTATGGACATATAATTACTGACTTGGTGACATTCGTTATAGTTGTTTTCCGGATGTATGCATATACGATTGTACTTTAAGATATTCGTGTAGTCAGAGTACTTACTTGAAATAAGATAGCCTTATATTTGCTTATATGTATGCATGCGCGTGCGGATGCGCGTGCATGCATGCATTGGTGTATATGTATGTATGGGAAGAGTATGTGCGTATATATAAGTACATATGTTTTTGTATGTATATATATGTGTACGTACATACATGTGTTTGTGTATGTGCAGGCATGTATGTGTGTGTGTGGTTGTGTATGTGTGTGTGTTTATATCTTGCATATTTATTTTGTCAATATATGTTTATATTTAATTAAACTCTTACCCCGGTTATTTAAAACTTTCCAGGCCGTATATATTATTTTATATATGTGTATGTGTGTATATGTGTATACATGTGTGCAGGTATATGTGTGCGTGTATGCGCATGTGCGCGTATATGAGTATAGGTATGTGTGTACGTATGCGTATGACTGTGTATGTTTATATGTATGCGTGCATATGTGCATTTGTGTATGCCTATGTATACATGTATGTGTGTCTCTATTTTGCACATCTGTGTCTATGTGTGCATGTGCGTATATATGTGTGTGTATGTATATGTATATGTGTGTATGTGTGTGTATGTGCATATGTATGGATATGTGTGTGTGTGTGTGTAGGTATACATTCATTTAGTAATGATATTTTTTAATGAATACATAAAGACGAAACACATTTATCCTCGATGTCTTAAATTTTTTTAATTCCAGGTAGTAGGTATGGGTATGCATGTGTATATATGTATGTGTGTGTGTGTATGTGTATGCATATGTATATATATATATGTGTATATATATGTATATGTATGTATATATATGTATATATATATGTGTGTGTGTAGAGATATGTGTGTATATGTGTGGATGTATGCATATATAATTGTACTTTAAGATATTCGTTTATTCTGATTATTTACTTAAAATAAGATAGTGAATTAAATTAAGTGTATAATAGTATCACTAGACAATATTAGATTGGAATTAGGCTAAAATTATAGTCTTCCATAGATTATAAAACTAATGTAAGATGAATTTGTGAAACTCAGAGTATTAAAATATTACATTTGGAATATAATCTTAAATAATTTTTAGTTTTCAAATTGATAATATCACGCGGATCTAGACAGAATGGGGACACGAGAAGTGTCAATCGGCTGATCACACGTTAATGTGTGTTAATGTCTTATCTCTCTTCCTTCTTCCTCCTTCCGGGCCGAAGACTGAATTTCGAGCTAGCCAAAAAGTGTGTGTGTGTGATGTTAAGAATAGGAATATGTGTGCGTGTGTATGGAGGCGTATGAACGTTATATGTCACCAGGTCGGAAATGTAGAAAGAATATGTGCGCTTAACTCAGACGTTATTATTTTAATAAAAACAAACAAAAAAAACCATAAGATCCCTTTCGATTACTTTAGTTAAATATAAGATGTTAATTCCTACTCTCTCTGTAATAGGTATTTGGATTGGCTGCGACCACCACTCTCTCTGGTTGTATTTGAAGTGTCGAGGGTGAATTCAGTTTTCTGTCAGTCTCAAAAATGTAATTGTCAAATTGGATGCTTGAATAAAACCGCAAGGTTGAAATAAATTATTGCATCGACAATCATGTAATTTCGTGTTATTATATTTTACGTTATATATATATATATATATATATATATATGTGTGTGTGTGTGTGTGTGTTCGTGCGATCTATTTACATACATGTGTACATATATATATATATATATATAGAGAGAGAGAGATAGATAGATAGATAGATAGATAGATAGATAGATAGATAGATAGATAGATAGATAGATAGATAGATTAATTAAGTTATGTATATTATTTGAAAACAAAAACGATATTATAACCAGGATATATTTCAATACTACGCATAATAATACGGTCAATGATTATCAGAATTGATATATATATATATATATATATATATATATATATATATATATATATATATATACATATATATATATAAATATATTAATTCAATAGATTTAATTAATAATCCAGCTTATAAATAAACACTACACAATGTGTATCTGTGTGTGCGCGCGTCTCGAAAAAATTAATTGTCAATATAACGTTTAAGTACAGCTTACACTCTATGATAATAGACTTTCTCAATCAGATTGCAGGTAATATCGAATACATATATTTTAAATATATCAAATACATTAAAATAAAGATAAAGGTCGGTGTATATCCTTTTTCTTTTTTTAATTTTCGTTTCACTCAATAACGATTGCAAATACAATATTAGAAGATTTTCAAACATATATAAAGATTCAGATCTAAGGTAGAAAAATAGAAGGTTATTATCAAATAATACTTGCTTATTTTTTTTAAACCACTAAAGTTTATTAGGAAATAAAATTGTTTTCTTAGGGGTGTTCCTTAGCGATTTCAAATATAGCTATCTGATGTTAGATTTCATACATACCCTCTATTATGCCTAGGATGACAATCCTACATTTTTCAAGCTTTACTTAAATGTTATTTTAGTAATAACGTTGTTTTTTCTTAAACTTGTGTACGTATAAGTAAACTAATTTCTGGAGAAGTGATATACTATTTTAAATATGTATTAATATGTTAAGAATTAGTGTAATCAGCCTAACTAATACACCGCACACACGTACCTATATATATATATATATATATATATATATATATATGTATATATATATATATATATAACTGAATCCGGATGTTTCACTAATTATAAGATATTAGTTGACGCTTATATCTTTTGTTGGGTTGCTTCATATATATATATATATATATATATATATATATATATATATATATATATAATATAATATATGTATGGACTATATGGATTCAACAAAAAGTATGTTTTTGGGTTGATATGTTTTGATCTTATGTATTTTTGTGTATTTGTGTATATAATTTTATATATTTTCAAAGCGTAATTTTATTACCTGTAGTAGTATAACTGCGGTAATGGTCCTCTGAAGAGAAGAATTATCTTTGAAAACTCATGAGCTAAGGACTTAAGAATACTTTGCTTGAACTTTGAATTCTAATAAAATTTGATTGACACCTTATTTTATTACCTCATTTTATATTATAATATTAATGTTCTATCCAGTATATTGAGCTTCAGTTTTTATCCGGATGTTTCACTAATTATAAGATATTAGTTGACACTTATATCTTTTGTTGGATTACTTTATATATATATATATATATATATATATATATATATAT
Organism: Sepiola atlantica; assembly: GCA_963556195.1. Classification (NCBI taxonomy): domain Eukaryota; kingdom Metazoa; phylum Mollusca; class Cephalopoda; order Sepiida; family Sepiolidae; genus Sepiola; species Sepiola atlantica. The sequence continues at coordinate 32,376,849 of OY744524.1, read as the reverse complement.
ATATATATATATATATATATATAAGAAATGAGTATAATATTTGTTAAATCATCAAATAATTGAAACAAGCTATATACATAAGTCAATTTTTTTATTTCCGTAATCTATGGATTGAAAAAGGGCATGCTTTTATCATCAGATAGCATAAAACAGTAATATCATGTTATTGTTTAGCAAAGATTTAAAAATATTAACATACAAAATAATATAAAAATATACAAAATATTCTTGAGAAAAAACAATCATAATCGATGAAAAATGTAATATGCCCGTTGTGTATATATATATATATATATATATATATATATATATATGGTGATTCGAGTTATATGTATGTGTGTGATGACATCCTCAAACTATTGAACTAATCATTATGAATTTTATAATATGTATTATAAGTAACAGGGTGAAAAGCCTGGGAACATTATTAATATATTTGTAAAATTGACTATATGTTTAGAGGGGTACAACCAATTCCTTAAGCAAGAAACCAAATTAAAATTAAAACCTAATAATATATGTATTGCTTATAACCGTCCTGGTTCAGTATTACACCATAATATATATATATATATATATATATATATATATATATATATATATATATATATATATATATATATATATATGTATATATATATGTATATATATATATATATATATATATATATATATACGAATAGAACAATAAAACAAAATGTAAATGTTGTATTCGAAATTAACGGTTCTGCGTAACTGTGCCTATCGCCTTACGCATTGCTATTTGGATATCAATACGCCCTCGCCATGTTGAGCAAATGGACGGGCATTCATCATTCTCAGCCAATGCGGAGAAAATGCTTCTCTTTTTCTTGTTTTCGCTTAAAACGTGGTCACACAATAGAGGTTAAACCTGAACGCAGGTGAAGAGCCGAAAGAAAATTGGAAGTCAAGTAGTGAAGTGTTCTTTTCTTCCCTAATACAAACAAACAAACACCAAACAAACAGAGCGCGGCAAAAACTATTTTATATGTTTGCATATTTCTGAATGCACTTATTCACCAAGACCAGACCGTTTCATGATGAGAATGAAGCCATCAAAAGTGCATCACAAATAATTGCGTACCATAATATGCATTTTCATAGTGCTTGCAATTAACACGTTATAACCAGTCCTTAAATATATATATATATATATATATATATATATATATATATATATATATATATATATATATATATATATTTATATATCCAAATATATATATATATATATAAATATATATTTATATATACAAATATATGTATATATATATATATATATATATATATATATAGTAAGTTATGAGAATATATTTATCGCAATAAAGCTACACAGAGGCTCCCGCGTTTAATCCCCCGGGGTGATCTTTAGGCTAAAATGCGTGTAGCTTAATTGCCATAAAATACAAAAGGGGCGGCTTTTAAGTATTCATTTGGGTTTTTGAAATTAAGGTGCTGTTTTGTTTAATTTCACAAACCTAAACGGCATACTTCAAAGCCGCCCCTTTCGTATTTTTTCAGACTAAGTAAAACAATAATATTACAAATCCATAATCGAACAGATAAATACATTAATAAACCTTTTGAGGGAATAACATGAAGGCCTTTCAAACACGAACTAACATCGAACACACTTACATCTTCATAAACCATTGTCCCACACGGGTTTTTTTTTCGGTGACCCCCTCAGAGATACACCGTTTTCTGTCATTGTTGACGCCATTCCCCATCGGGCCGTGACTACAATCATTTCAGCATGTCGACGATTCCATTGGGCACAGAGATTTACTAAAGATGTCTAAATCTACCCTTTTGGATGAAACCGCGGTACATTTCTGAAATATGAAATATACAGTATTTAAATAAATTATATTAGCTATCTTATATGAGCACTTTATTTGAATCTTTTTCATATGCAATCTGACACACTATATATATATATATATATATATATATATATATATATATATATATATATATATATATATATATGTATGTAAAAATAAATATGGAATAAAGGATAAACAAATCAATAACTAGCAAAAATAAACTCAAAAACACATATTGAATAGTTCTACCAAAATATTTCAATTGCAAATACAATCATCATCAGTCGGTAGCAGAACTTTAATTTAATTTTTTTTTTCCAAATTGTGGTCTTTGTATAAATTTGAACACTTTACTGTTTTTTATAAAAGTTCTGCTACCGACTGATGATGATTGTATTTTACAATTGAAATATTTTGGTAGAAGTATTCAATATGTGTTTTTGAGTTTATTTTTGCTAGTTGTTGATTTGCTTATCCCTTATTCCATGTTTATTTGTACATTTTGTCTGAAACATTGTTTCTTTTATTTCTCATATATATATATATATATATATATATATATATATATATATATATATATATATATATATATATATATATATATATATATATATACGTTGTTGTATATCACGGAGTGCACTTGTTTAAAAATCTTTTTTTATCTTTTTGATCCATTTGGATTATCCTTCTTGTATTCCTGTCTAATTCTTGAATATAGGTTCCGAAGGTGTTTTCTTACACTTTTGTTCGCGATTATAGTCAGTTTTAAAAACACTTGCAAAAACACTATCAATCAACTAATGACCTAGATTAGTAAACTAATTACAGCTTATAATGCTGTAAATGATAGCCACGAACTATACAATATAATTGGGGAGTACACACTTGATTACCTTACTCCCCTCTTTATCCCATAATTTCAATAGTTACAATCCCTATTTATCAATTAACTAAAACAATCAACGAGTGTATAACTCCGTATTTACCAAGCAAATATAGTCTACCAAAGAGCTCATACAGATTAATAAAACAAGAAAAGTCAATAATAAAATCACTGCTTAACAAGACGTCATAGTCTATTCACTAATGTTCTAGTTCATGAAACAATCGGCATCATAATTAATAACATATACAATAATTCATACCGCCTTCCTTTTAAAATCAATCCTAGAATTCGCAAAAGCTTAATATTAATCTGCAAAAAGACTCAAAAGGTGAAATCTGATAAAATTCTGATGAGTACGATCGCATGGAAAAGACTCACGTGAGAAAAAAGCTCGCAAAAAAATGGCGCCTCTTCCATCAAAAAATAACATCAATATCCGGTAGCAGTCCAACAATAGTGATATGTCTCTCTCTCTCGAGATATATATATATATATATATATATATATACATTTTGGGAAAATTCCTTTGTAAGCATCTTTTAAAATTTTAAACTTAAAGAAAAAGGCAGATAGTTTTATTAAAATCAAAACATTTTTTTTTATCCTGACCTTTTTTCTAATAATTTCGCTCAATATTACGTCCTTTATCGGAGATTGAAACAAATAAAAGTTATTAAACCTTTTTTTGTTCGTAAAGTCCTTCCTGGTCTTGTTGAAGAGGCGTCCGATGTTCTGTGGACGTAATGGTGTAATGTCTCTTTTAAATTTTAACTTAACTCGCGTATGCTCGCTAGTAGGTATACATTTCGAAAAGTTCACTTTTAAATCATCTTTAAAATTTAAAACTTAAAAAAAAATCAAAATGTCTTTAAAAATCATGTGTTAGATGCAGATATGTTTACTTAAATCAAAATAATATTTTTTTCACCTGAGATGTATTCAGTTGCTAACGACACAACTCTCTATTCAAGGCATGAGGATAGATTGAATATCCACACATTCAATGGCTGACCTTTAGAAAATGGTGTCCCGAATATGGGCAGAATAGATGAGCCCAGGTAGGTGACGGTGGTTTAGTGGATATCGACACGGACAAAACACCTCGGTGTTCCAAGGTCGAATCCAGTCGATTCCACAGTACCACTGTCACTTAGGGATGTTGGAAACTTTCTTGTGGCCCTTCCCGTAAGTACTCAATGTGTTTTCGGGGAAACTAATCCCAACACCAGAATCATCTGATTCACGCTAAAGAAGAAGATAAGCCCAGTGTATGCTTCCAAAGCTAAGAACCTTTCCTTTAAAAACTTTAAAGAACTTAAGTTAGACTCGCTCTACCGGGATAGAGTCACTCACATCTGCTAGTATCATATATATATATATATATATATATATATATATATATATATATATATATATATATATATATAACAACAATTCGCACCTATAAACACCGTTATGCTTTCTCTCATGGACAAGGTACAAAATTAATTCACAGTTTGATAGGTTCCGGACTCTCTGCTTAGCTCCAGCATTTGTCGGATCGCCACAGTTTTAAATTGTTGTGCTTGTTACACACGCACTTAAAAGGGATGTGATTCAATCAATTGCTGCACTTATCTCCCATAAACGAAAACACTTTCGATCCACCCGACAAGAAGCACAATCCCATCACTTCACTGTTGATGTCCCGAGATGCTGGAGGATATTCTACCTAAATAGGTCATTAACCCGGACTGTTTGCCTTACGAATTTTATTTTTGCTATCTTTTCCGTCTGTACTATCATACCGAAATGAAAACGTAATGTGACAAAGATCTCTTTGTCGAGTTACGCAGCCATGTTGCCCTCTATAAATCTCTTATATATATATATATATATATATATATATATATATATATATATATATATATATATATATATATTGTTTTTGTTATATGCTATAAATTTAGCTAATATCACAGGAGGGCATTACGCTTCAGATGCTATATGCTTTATTTGGAGTTTACAATTGTGTTAATGAATAAATATCGATTGGCTTCTTTGGATATTGACTATCTATAGTGGCTGGGCTTACAGAGTTACAATCATGAGCACAAATCAATAAGTGTGTGTCCAACCACATTGATGATGTTGTATGAAGATGAAAAATATATGTATGTAGATATTAAAACTAACATATACCACAAAAAAATTATATATATATATATATATATATATATATATATATATATATATATATATAACAAATATAAAATCGGCGATAGGTTACGATACACACAAACTAAAAACTAACTGTGTGTATTTAATCACATGTATTATAGATTCATTAATTTCCGCTCAACTGTGTTTTTGCAGCCCTTACTAAGTGGTCGGTAGCTCTCTTTCGTAAGAAGTGATTATTAGTAACGCAGAGTCATAGTCTAGTAAACTGTCTAAAGCGTGACAGAACATATACGGTTGCATCTTGGTTCTGGTTCAAACAGCCTAATATTCAGAAATTATAGTGTCGTATGTCTGTTGTCGCGTCGTCGTTTCTAAATATATATGTGATAATTTTGAGTCGATTTTAAACAAATGTTGTTCTTTTTACACACATATCTCATCATAGAGAGAGAGCGAGAGAGACAATCAGTGTCTATCACTGGTTGTTATCACCAGAGCTACATACGTGCACATGCGATCATTCTCTGTGGATGTTTTCACAAAATTATTACGCCATCGTTCAAATCTGTGAGAGGGGAACAGAAAAGGGTATTTTATATACATACGTCTAAACGCCTGTGGGGTTTATTTTTTAATAAGATTTTCTTTTAACTTTAAAATTAGAGGCATCTAGACCTGTAGTTAAGTGTGATTCGTGATCAGAAGATATCCTCGAATTTATTAAATAAAATTATAAATGTAATATCTAATATAAGCATGCAAATTGTATTTCTGTTTTCAAAAAGTATTAATATAAATGACTATTATATTTTGTGTAATTACAAGGCCATACTTCTCCATATATAAAACACAATGTATATGTGTATGTGATATTTGTGTGTAGCCTATAGAAAGTAAGTTTAGATAATCTACATGAAATCTTGAAGTGTATTCTTTTGAAACATTTACCCTGGAAGATATTGGAAGCTTTACCGAATATCTGCGTTCATCTTAATGTTGCTATGAGTGAATAACCTCTTTCAAACTTCGGAAATACCCTATTTCTATGAAATTTAAATAATATGTATAATTTTTAATGGGGAAGACAATGGAAGTGGTTCATGATCTGTAACTGATGTATTTCAGGAAGGAGGCTATGGTGGCCGAACATTGTTTTAACATTGTGGACATATCCTATTTTGATGAAATCTATAGCATATTATGAAATTCCTCGGTAAAGACAAATGAAGTAGTCCTGGATCTCTATGTTACCCACTACGTTGCGAATATCTCCGTAGCCACAGTTTCTCCTTGGGACAGAAACGCATTACAACTACAAATACGTATATGCGAGTTAAATTACATTTTAAAGAATATATATAATACACTAATTCGAACCGGGAGGAGGGGTTGCAGTAAAAACAAAGAAAGTAATATGGAGTTATTAGCATAGGGGATAATTACATTTTAATGATCCTCATTCAATTCCGAGTTCCAGGTCTTCCTGCCAGTTTATTATATATTCAAACAACCGTAAGCATCGGCCGCAGCATTATTGTTTGCAATATTATCTAGATTACTGTTTTATTGAGTAAATATAATTATCAATGTTGTAGGCACAAACACTTTTAGAAGAAATACGAGTTTGTTTATGTTTCACAACATTTGCATAATATGGTTTGTATAAGTAGAGTTAATTCTATAATTAAATAGATATCTAAACTGTATAGTCGCACTACAGGTTTGTCTATGTTATTATGCATAGTTATCTGCTCGCCAAGCGACACCATTTTAAGCATCTGCTGCACCCAACTTTAAGTATCAAGTGTTTGTAAAGGAGACTTCAGGTGTCTATATTTCACAAGATGTATGTATACATGCCTATATCATTACTTGTTATAGCAAAACAGGTGAGTAATTATATAGTCAAGGGAACGTAAGCATCGGTAGAAGCTGACTGAAGTATTAGTATTGTAAGAAAATTAACTTACCTGGCACGTAAATTTGGAAACAATGAAAGTAATTGCCACCATTTGTAATGTCTTAGCGATTTTTTTTATTAAATGAGCACTATATATTTTTTTTGAAATCGGATTATTTCCACACTCTCTAAACAATCAATTTATTTTGTAATATTTCCAATTAATTACTTTAAAGATGTATAATTATTAATCACCAACTTGTTCCGCAGCTTATTCCGAGTCGCGTATGCTTCTCATCAAGTCGGTTCTCTCTATCGCTCCAAAAACTTTATCACACCTGACGCTATTCTCTATCTCTATACATCTACAATCAGAACATGTATGGAGTACTGTTGTCATATTTTGGCTGGTAAATCTCTGTCCCATTTGCGGGTTTTTGATGAGGTGCAGAAACGTATCTGTAATTTAATTGGCCCCGCTGTTTCTGCTTCTCTTCGGCTTCTCATTCACAGATGTGATGTTGCTAGTCTCAGTCCTTTCTATAAGTATTGTTATGTCATGTTCTTCAGACTTATGTGATGTATTCCCGCTTCTTTTGTTCCAGCTCGTCTGACTCGGTGTTCTAGTGGTCTCCATCAATTTGCTGTTGAGATACCTCATTGTAATACAGCTTCATATTATAGTAGCTTCTTTCCAAGAACAGCAGGCTAGTGAACCCTTCTTCCTGCTGACTGTTTTACTCCTACCGATAACCTTTGTCTTTTCAAAACAAAGGCCAATAAGAAATCTCCTGTCTTTGCATTAACCATATTTGTTCTTGTTTGTTCTATACATTAAATGGCTTCATGCCGTGTCTGGAGGTGTTCGATCAAAAAAAGTTGCAAACGTAGTTTATTAAATCAGCTAAGCAGAGTTAACATCCGATCGGATCCAGTGTAGTATTATATTAAAGCTGTGTTAATCACCGCTTTTCAAAATGTATTTTTCTTTTTATTTTACTGACAAAATACATTCTAAAATATTCCTCAGTTTTGGCTTGGTTTGATTTTTGAAAACATTCGCATTTTACTTGTTCCATTTAGCCGGCATTTGTAAATAAGTCACTGGGTTGCCTATTTCTTATTAAGTAGTGTATATTAATCTCACCATCTCTAACTTTATGTTATTTGAAATCTGCCCTTATTTTTATACGGTGTGTATCACTCTCGCCTTCGTCACACTCACCCTCTCTATCACGCGTTATTTCTCTTTCTTTAAGCCCCCTCCTCCTGTGTATCTCTGTTAATTAAGAGATTAAGTAATTTAAAAAAGTAAGTGTAAAAAGATTAGAAGCGTTCAGTATAAACAAACTGAAATGTTATCAAAAGTAGTAATATTATTTTATGAAAGAAAGAAAGATAGATAGATAGTGAATAAAAAAGAGTAATTTTGTTATCTATATTTTAATGTTTTTGTATTCAACTGGCTTTACAAACTCTTTCCTTATTCTAACAACATTACTCTGGCACAATGTGTGACCCAACGGCTCACCCTGCTTTCTTGTATTTTCATGACATTTGAAGGAGGAAAAATAAGCGTATAGAGTGCATTATTTCTCATAGGCATGGTGTTTATATGCGACTTAGTCACGTTGACACACCGGTTCTCTAGAGAGTATAAAGGTTAAGCGATATTGACCCCGGTTAATGCATAGATGGGAGAGAATTTTGATATACAGGGTGGGCAAAAATAAGGGTCCTATTTTTAAAAATTCATAACTTTTTTATTTATTGATTTTTTTTTTTTTTTTAGAATAAGTAAAGGACCCCTTCCGAAGCAAGCATGAGCCGTATTAGCCCTAAGGAACGTACCCTCATTTAGAAAACATTGTTTTTGCTTAAAAAACTCAAAACAGTGTAAAAAACAATACTTTAGTTTTTGTAAGTTTTAAGAAGTGTTTTTCGGCTAAAATTTGTTTTGTTTATTTCAAAAAATCTCGGAAGGGTCAGTCTACACACACATAAAGTTTGGTGAGTTTAACTTTTATTTTGTGGAAGTTATTCAAATTCAAGTTATTCAAATTTAAAGATAGGACCCTTATTTTGGCCCACCCTGTATAAGGTGCGTATGTACAAACTGCGGGCTGACTATTTTTATTGTAATCTGCGCCGATTATACACTGGCCATCGATGACAAATAGAGTTTAGATTGTGTGTCGATTTAAATAATTCGCAACCAAATAAAACCTAAGACATTCTTATAATTTGCGAGGTGAACGTTGGTAACCAGTGATTAAAGTTAACCCTTGAATGCTTTTTGTTTCAAATATGATCAATTCTAATAAAATGCCTATTTAATATAATATTCAACGAAAATGTGTCAAACTCCGACTTGTTTCACATCTGCAACGAGCATGATGACAAGGTGAGTAGGTATTCGTATGATGTTACATCAATACACCCGCTAAATAGCTAATTAGTATCTTCGAAGATAATTTTTTAAAACAAATATAAAATATAAAAAATCAAGCATTTAAGATAATCGTGAATGTGAATTGCAAGTTTTGGACTTGAACTCGCTATTTACCCTCATTTCTAGCAAGTTAACCACTACTCTATGGCGAGACTTCCCTAATGAGACCGGGGTTAAAAAGTAACTGCGAATTTAAGGTACTTGAGTTTAGTGGATTCGAGAGGCTCTAACCACATTTAACTAGGCTCATTGTCTACTCTGCACCACCAATGGTCCTCGAAATATAACAATACGAAAGAATAAAAAAAAACATGAAATAAAGAAAAAGAAGACTAATATATATATATATATATATATATATATATATATATATATATATATATATATATATATATATATATGAGTCAGCCTCCGTTACTATTGTCATGGAGATGGCAAGGTTAATATTTTTGTAACTTATTTGCTAATCCTGCTGGGTCGAACGAATCTGGGATAATAAAGAAAAGATGGAAACTGTGGGGAGGAAGGAGAGAAGTAAGGGATCAAATATAGGGAAGGCGGAGGAGAAGAAGAGTGGCGATGGGGGAGGACAATTAAGTGGTTAGTTGTTACAGGAGGTGAGGGGTTCTTGTTGTTTGAACACTGTCTGCTGTAGGAGTGGTGGCCATAGCGCCGGGTTGGTTGACATTCCTGGTAGGTCACGGATTTGACGAGGCTCAGTTGCATTGTGGAAAGAAACAAATTGCAAGAAGCAAGTATAACAAAAGCCGGTCGTCCAAAGATAACCAAGAAGCCGAATGAATATGTTAATGGCCACATGACACTCGCTGAGACTTGATAAATGTCTTAATACAAAACACAAAAAAAGAAGGTAGCGTTCACGAGCGTGGAAGGACTGATCGGGTGAGGGAGACCTCGGGAGAAGAGAGGAGGGAAGTCAGAAAATAATGGACGGATTGACTTGAACATTTGAGATTTTCAAACGGGTCAGTCACGTCTTGTTCGGAGGGCCCTAAGATTTTCAGATGCATTGCTGAACATTGTTTGGCCTATTGAACCTTCTGACCTTTTGTTTGCATATTAATTTAAGTATACACAACAAAGAAAGAAAGACGGCATAAAAAGATTTGCTGCGACCTGATGTTTTACGGTGAGCACATTTACACGGGAGAAGATTACGAATACTAAATATAAGT
>OY744524.1:32343902-32363902 GCA_963556195.1 Sepiola atlantica | reverse complement strand
AGGAAAATAGCTATTGGAGTATAAAGCTCTCATGCATCTGGGGATACCTACGGGAATAGACGGGGTTTAGCAGATTGTGGAGTTAGTCGAGTGTATTTACAAGGAGGGAGCCCAAGAGCAGCAATTCTATTGGAGCTAATTCCAATCAAGTACTTGTAAAACAAGCACAAAGATGCAACATTGTGACGATGGGACAGGGTGTGGAGGAGGAGTGATAGTGAGTTACCTTTAATATTAGCGAAACTTTTCTGGACCTTGTCTAAGTTGGGGAGAATAGTGTATGGTGCACCAGCTCAGATGTGGCAACAATACTCCATGCATGGACGGATGGTGGATTTGTAGAGATATAGGATACTATCTGGTTTTAGAAGTATCCTAGCACGGTAGATAAATCCTTCTTTGTTTGCAGCATACTTGGCGGTGTGTTATATTTATTTGTTCACATGCATGTAACTTGCGAATGTCAGCCTAATAAGTTTGAACGTTGAACTGTCCGGTAAAGTGTTATTCGCCATGGTAATCGGTGTCTAAAGAGGTTTCTTGCATTAAATGTTACCCTCCATTTATGCCTCCATTCCACTACAGACTGTGCATCACTTTCTAAGGATTATTGTAATAATTTCTTATATCCATGTTCTTTTGATGGATATGATTCTGAAAAAGTAACGACCTAAAATAGGCCTTCCTTTAGAACTCTACTGATGTTAGCCGAGACAGTGAGACATTTTTTCTAACTCAAGACGATCTTTGTAACGAGTGCTGTATTTTTCTATTCATGGCATGGTACCACTACAGACTGGAAGTCACTTTCTAAGTATGTATTCATTGCGGATATGTGCGCATCAGTTTTACCCACATAACGAGAATTGATCGTAGTGTCGTCAGCAAATATACCCATCTCAGACACAATGTCATCAGGGAGGTATTTTATTGATGTTACGAACAATAAAAGTCAAAAGATCGATCCCTGGGATACACCTGCATTTTTGTCATGCTGTTTGGATGAACAGCCATCAAGCACAACCTGAATCTTTCTTTTGAATATGAAGGATCTAATTATATTAAATATTCGTCCAGTAATACCATATGAATTAATTTTAATGATAAGACATTTATGCCAGACCTTGTCAAAGGCCTTAGATATATCCAGCACTACGCCCCTAGCTCAACCTTCCTTGTCTAGTGTATGGTATATGCGTGAATAGATGACCGTTAGCATAGCTGCAGTAGATCGTACTTACCTTAATCCACACTTATGGTCATAAATATATTTATCATTAACAAGATGACGGATTATCGCTAGATTGATTAAGTATTCAAAGATTTTGGCGAAGAGCGGAAGTAAACTGATGGAGCGATACTTCTGAGGGTCAGTTCTATCTCCAGAATTCTTGAAGACTGGTACCGCAGAGGAAATTTTCCAGTTATTAGGGAAGCAATATTTGACTAGGAATTTCTTATAGAGTTTGGACAGGACAGGGGCCAATTCAACTAAGCATTTCTTCATAACTATTACAGGTATAAGATCAACCCCACATGGTTTGAGGTGTCAAGGATTTGTATGATGTTCCGGACATGGGAAGATTGTAATGTCATCAAGTGTGATTTCCGTCCGCAATGTGAAATTTGGGGGAAAATGGTTTGCGGAGTCTAAAGTGGAGGTTTAGGCCAGACGTTGTACAAGTAGTTCAGCTTCATTAGTTGATGTGAGTTCGACATCATTGTGGATGGATAGGGAAGTAATTGTTGATTGTCCTTTTTTCACTACACTACTGACGATTTTCCAGAAATTGTGAGTACCTCGTTTATGTTAGTCAACACGTTTTCTGGTCATATGTGTATACCTTCTCTTCGATGCATCTATTGCAGTCTTACAATGCTTTATTGACGCTATAAATGTATGCCTATTTATAGTTGGTTGAAGTGTTTGAATGCTTGCTGCCTTTGATTAATAGCAGCTGCACAGTTTGAGGTAGACCATTGTGAAGATTGCTGCTTGCTGTATGATTTTCGCGTGGTGACATATGCTTCTATGACCACTTTGACCCATTCGGTTACCTCATTTGGGCACCGATCAACAAGGAGAAAAGAGGTGTCACTCAATGGGGCGTCACTAATGTTATCTCTGATGGATTCCCGAATAATTCCTCGTGTAGTATTTCGTCGTTTTGAGTAATGGCTCATCAGCTTGAGGATGAGATTTTAGGGTTATATCAATCATTACCACAAGATGATCAGCGTTCCCGAGTGGGCTATGCGCATCTATCGCACAAACCTCGGCAAGTGAGCTCGGGAACATGTCTAAGAGTGAGGCTTGCTGGTTCACACGATTAGGAAAGTGGATCGGGAACGTGACAATCCGTGAGAGTCCGTGCGCTATAGAGAAACTATACGTTGGGTTACCAACTATGTTTGTATATATGGAGAATACAAGAGAGTCACGGTGATGCACATTAAAATCCTCAAATACATGTATTTGGGCACTTGAGTCAAGTTAAATTGCTATATCTATGCGTTCATAGACAGAGATAAGCAGAGTAAAGCCCTGGGTCGAAAGAAGAACAGTATATGAACAAAGAAACTAAATTTGTGCTGTAAGGATTATCTAAAACATACGTAGGCTGGATCATCTGATTTTAGCTTATGTTCTCTAGGCAAGGGGAAGGGGTTCCGAACATAAACCTCTAGACTGTGCATATGTATGTCAGGGTATTTACAATAGAGTGGAAGGTATCCACTCATGTAAAAATGGTGTAAGGAAATTGATCATCGTAGGTTTGTTTCACTTCGTTCTAGCCTATCCGGGGAGTTTTCTAAGATAACTATTTCTACATCATTGATAGACATTTGCGAATGCTTGTCTCAAGGGCGGAAGCAAATATGTTTTTGGTGCGTGTCTGGGTAGGTTTGTCTCTTTTTCTTTATCTGTCATTTTGGGTTCATGTATGATTGAAAGGGCAAAGTGGCTGCTTGTTTGATGCCAATAAGTTAACAACATCACACCCTTAGTCGAACGTTTATCCATGAAGATTACGGCCCCGGAAAAGACAACCGGGGTAAACTGTAGGACCCATTTCCATGCGTGGCATGGCACGTACAGTTACCCGCTATATTATACAAATGTGGATACAGCAGCCGCTCTTAGTGCTACCTAGGTATAAGGGCTCCTGTACTATCATTTGGAAATAGCAGCCAGACTAGACGTATAATATGTACCCTCAACCTGTCGAAACAAGAGCGACCCAGTTATATGAGATTAATTGATTAAAAACTAGTCATGTGAGACTCCCCAAAGCTTTCTAGATAGAGAGGAAGAGAGACGGCATTGATTGTCAGGAAACAAGGCCAAACTATGGGTGTCTTTAAAGTGCCATTGTGCTAGTACATCTGCGCCTGTCTAATAGACAATGAAATAGTTCAAAGGCCGAGCGATAAGCATATTTTGGTTTGCAAACCATTATTTTTTTCAAGTCACCAGCGCTACAAGGGTTTCCGATCAAAACTTTCCCCTAGCGGTTTGCTGCCAAGACGTAAGACATCACTAGCACATATTTTATATCAGTTTTCCTTCATTTCGAGTATTATCTGACAAAATCTATCGGTCTATTATACCGGGAGGTGTAATCAAGTTGCTTCATCATCCATATAGAGAGCCTGACAAAGTAGCCAGATTGCAGGTGGAAACAAGAGGACTAGTGAATAATGACCTTCCCTTTTACCAGTTTCAGAAATACTCTACGTCCAGAGGGAACGCCTCACCGCTTGAGCGCGCGGATTGAGCGATCAACTGTTTTTATTATCATATGGGGCTACTAAACGTACCTGTTCATCTGCAAATGCGAAGACGAGGATCTCACGATGCAGCATTGCCTTATCTGTCTTCTATTGCCTAACCAGTGCAGCTTGCAGGATCTTGGAAAGTGCAATAATAATGCAATATATTGCGCAAGAGAGTAGGAAACTGTCGTATCACCACATGCTGCAAAAGAACGCATAGAAGAAGAAGCGTTTAATTCTGAACTACGTAAACACCGCTAGGTAATTAAGCTTGTCTTTATATAGTTATTGGTGCAACATATTATTAATTATCAGGGTTGTCATGCTATTGTGTTTTTTTTTCATTTGTTAAATTGAATTGCCCTCTGTTTTCTATGGTTTTAAAGATAAGACACTACATTTCTCTTCTAATATGACACTTTGGTAGGCAAATTATTTGATCCTAGAACAAAAACAATCGGCGTCTTGCAGAACACAGCTGACGTTTTGTTAGATTGAAATGTTGTAACTTGTTGCTCAATGAATAGTGACACCTTTAATTTTTACACACATTCATGGTGTTGCAATTGTCTCCCTTTTAATAACATTGGCCGTAAAAGTTATTACAACGGAAAATATAAAACTATTGGTAGTTAACTAAGCTTGACGGTTATTCTATTTCTTTTCTAGTGTAGAATATACATAGATTATATCGCCAACCAAGGGGTGGGAGGAGCTGTTTTAAACCACATACGCTTTTTTCGCCGTCCATTAAAAAAAACACGCTTATGAGCTACGTGCAACGAGCGACTTCTTATATGTGACGTCATATTCTGCAACCTTGCTCTAACACATATTTTTAAGTTCTAATGAATTTTTCAACTGTTCTCCTTAGATGAAAAAATACAAGTTTTAACATTATTTTTTTACTCACCCGGCTCAGATGTTGCTGCTGTAATTCCATTATTTGAATATTTAAAGTGTATTTGTATTCTTACAGAAAATGCCCAGTATAAACATAAAATATGAAAAAAAGAACATTCAATTTAAAAAAAAAATGATTTGACATATGGAACAAAGGAATACTTTCTGAAATAGTATCTCAATGTACAAAGTGTTTAACAGGTTCCATTATGTAAGGTTAAACATTAAGTACAACAATCCGTAGCAGATATGTTTTTTCTTCTTTCATCATAGTCATATTTATTTCACAAATGATTGAGAATCGTGAAGCAAATGTCATCGCAAAGAGTAATAAGTCGACAAGGAGAGAAATAACTTAAAACAACACCAAATAAATGCATGTAAGCACGCACACAAGTAAACACACAATTCATGTGGCACACACTCACACACATACACACTCATACACAGAATGCTAATACTACTACTACTAATATAAATATATATATATATATATATATATATATATATATATATATATATATATATATATATATACACAATCCCACTAAATTATATATAAGTATTAGTTTTAATGTCGCTATATATACAATATATAATATATAAATCAAATTGTATAAAACTATGGTTTAGACATAATTTCCAAAACTGAACCAAATTTAAACGGCACACACACACTATATATATATATATATATATATATATATATATATATATATATATATATCAAATAAAAAGGTTTATAGCGATAATACATTTGAATACATGTAAGTTTTTAGAACATATATACGACAAATATAATTGTTTATATAACCATACATATACAGCACTTGCGTCGTGAGTATTCATTACACCCACATGCGCATACATTAATATATGCATATATAATTACTGAGATGTATGTGTGTGTGTATTTTTATGTACTTGGGCCGTTTATCGTACTAATATGGGAGTAAAAGCCGTATTCATATTCAAAACAGTGAAACAATAGCTTTGTCATGTACTGACTATTTGTATGCGATATACCTACAAAGGATATCTCATAAATTCACAAGCGGCCCATTGCTCTTTTCTATGCGTATTTTTTTTTATTATTACACATCGATTTATTTACGTATATTTTCATATTGTAAAGAGTAAATTTGTATTTGGGGTTAAAAGAGTATTTCCAGATTTTCCAGCTCAATTTATTTCTGGGGCTTGCGACCCGGTTCAACATTGTAAATTAAAAACGACTCCGACCCAACAAACACACAATCAAACAAGTAAGTACCTCTTATCTGTCGAAAAGCCAAGTGAAATAACTTACTTGTCTCGGGACTTCTAGCGATCGGAGAGGCATCAGTGGTTTGTTTACTTGACTGAAAGCGAGGTCACTACTGGCCTCGTTTTTATTGCCTTTTGGCCGGAAGTGAAGGGGAGGCATTTCCTGTTACTAGTCTATTAAAGAGCCTCTCCTTCCCTCTCTCCAGGTTATCAAATCCCAGACAGACTTTAGGAGCGGAATTAAGCAGTGTTTCGCAACAGCTGCTGCGGTACCTACTCCGATCTCTTCTACTCCTCCTTCTCCTCAAGAGTGGAAAGAATTTTCCACATATCTTACCACAACGTTAGTTGATTTAAAAAATTACACTCCACCATTATATATTTCGGTTCATTGGTACACCCTACTTTCGTTTTTTCGTTTGTTGAATTATACATTAAATTCAAACCCATCCCCGATAACATAAACATACACACACACACAAACCACGGCCAAACAAACAAGTCAGTGAGTAAAAAAAACAATTACGTACTTTCATTGTTTCGTATTGTGTATAAAAAGTTTAGTAGTTTGAGAAAAAATATATTTCCATTGCTTCCCGTCAATTTACTTTTAATGTTGCGATTCTTTCCTAAACGTTCCCATGTAAAACCGAGACACGGTTTCCGCTAGTATAACATAAAAACATATTTGTAGCAATCTGTCAATTGTGCCCTCCGAGGTTGAAAAACTCGAGACCTCAATAGAACCTCAAGCGTAATTTAAATGTGGTTTGTAATTTGAAGGTTATAATAGTAAATATTATTAAGGTTAGTAATATAGCTAATATTAACCCTCGTATTATTTTTACAACTGCTACTACTAATAAACATACTAATACTACTAAGAGTAGCAACAGTTTGAGAATAGTAGTAGTACAATTCTTACCTCCTGTTTTTCATTAACTATTCATAGAGGCACATACATATTAAAATAGTTTAACTTGATATGAAACATCCAAAGTCTCAAGGATGATTCGTGCCAATTTCTTTTAATTCTGACAAGTAGTGTTTGTACCTGTGACTTAAACGCATATAACAGAAAGTCAAAAATACTGAATTATTATAATACATTTATGTAAAAGAGAATATAAAATGTTGCACAACTCAAAAATGTCGGATAAAATAAAGATGAAAGACAGTTAAAGTACATTTAAAGTATAGTTACTTTGATCTAAGTGCAGACGTTCTCTCTCTCTATTCATCTCTTAATCCCTCTCTTACTCTCTCAGTATATATATATATATATATATATATATATATATATATATATATATATATATATATATATATATATGAGTGTGTGTGTGTATGTGTGTGTGCGTGTGTTTAGTCGTTGGTTTTGTTTTATTTTTCTTGGAGTCAATCAGTGCGACTCATAATTCACAGATAGTAAGAAATTCTGTCTGCCACAAAAAGTTTCTCTTACGTTCAAATGGCTGGCAGTAAAGAATTCATGACATGATGGCGGAGGCAGAAGGTCAACCAATCAGAAGTCGAATTCTCACTCGACGATAACTCTTTGAAGTGTTCTTTTCGGTCCTTTTGCTGGAGTTCATGAGATTTGAATACAAAGTTTTTTCATGACACCATAAGAGTAAATAGAGGCCATCAAATCAATTATAATAAAAAAACTTATAGTAAAACTTTACGATATGTAATTGTACAAATGTACCACCCGGAGTACACGAGATTGTTTCGCGAGCGTATGAAAAATCATCTTATATGTTTTTGTGTATGTTCGTATAAAAATACCATGATTTCATTCATTATATGTGTAGCCACGCTTATAAGTCATTAAGGACGAAACACGCGTCCGTGCATAATAACATTTAATATATTTATATGTTGCTACGCATCTGGGTGCATCACGTTGAGGGGGGCGAACTTATTTCCAACCAGCATCAACGTAAAATGCTTTTCTTTCAAAAGTATCGCAAACAATGTAAACTAATAAATGTCATCTATAAAACAGCGGTATATTCTAGCACTAGGGGGATCTTTTTTATTGAATTCTACCCGTTTATCATGATACATTTTAGAGCAGGGGATACAATAGTGTTGCTATTGGGAGTCGACTCAAAACTTCATTTTTATTTTACTCATATCTTACCATTTACTTAGTTCAAAAGTCACTCGAGGATTATGTTAATTAGATGGACAGATTGTTGTTTAAATGATAAAGAATATAAGACTTGTGACCATGAATTGAATGAATAACATTTTAATTGTTAATAGGACGAATCATATTGGCATCATATTTGAAGACGATATATTTCTAGTTTCTGATAATGTGTTCCGCCGATGGGGAAGTTATCAGAAATAAACTCTGTTCATAGATATTTCTTTTATTAAAAGAAACGAAAAATGAATGTAGCAGTATGTTGGTAAATATCTTCCAAAAAGAAAAATGCGATGGTAGCTCAGTTTCTTTTAAAATAAATATACTTGTTGTTAATGCTCACAGATTCAAGACAATTTTTGAATCCTTGGAAAATTACCACCAGTCTGTAGTAGAATGTCTTTTTAAATGCATCCTCACATTTAATGATACAAAGATAGATAACTACGTAGCACAAAATACAAATAGGCTGATAACCGCCGTTTGAGACAAGAGCACAATATAAAGAAGCAAAATGCAGTATAAACGGCTGAGATTAGTATAATGGGAAGAGAAGAAACCTGAGCGAATATGTATCTGATGGAATAAAGAAAATAAGAACGAAAGTGCTTAAAAAACAAACAATATGCTGCAATCGTAATAGACTACATACAGGCTGAAATTGACACTTCTAGAGCGATGGCAAATGTAGACAGAAGACACAGAGACGAAACAGTAAGAATTTATAAGTTAATGCAGTACGTCGGTCCAAAAAGGAATATAAACACTGACATGGCAGATGTAGAGAGGGAAGTTCACTGTGTAAACGACTTCATTTTGAACATAGACATAAATCGTACAAATCCAAACAGAGGCATTATTCACAAATAAGGCGAGAAATATATAGTCGTTTTCTTCCAAAGATAATTATTATATTACAGTGTTAATAGAAACAATTGGGGGAAATTTAGTATTATTACAGAATCACTCCCCCCAAAATGAGATTCTAAGCAATTACATGTTGACACTCAAAGTATCTTGGAGAAAAATATTTTAGAATTTAGAGCGGGAGATCATTTTTGCATATGATTTTAACGTAATCGGATCTCTGATGCCTGTTCCATTCTATCGTTTTACGGCAGCTAACCAATTTTTAGGCTTTGGGAGAATATTTTCCTGAGTTTTCTTTACGTGATTCTACTTTTTTAGGAGATTACGTGTGGATTCACGACCTGCCCACTCGGACTTTTGGTTAATGGTAAAAAACGGGGGATCATTTATACGTTAAATTTGTATGAAAAAGTCATCTATTACTCTAAATTCTGAAATATATATATTTTTAATCCAAGTATTTCAGAATGTTTATACGTAATCCCTTAAAAATGTGGACTAGGCGAGCGGAGGGTGTACATCTGCAAATACTAGAACAAAACATTTTATACAAAATTGTGAACTTATTCCTAAAAGAAAACACCTCACTTTTTGACAACCCAACTTATTGAATGTGAAGCCATAGATCTTCCCATTTATCAAGAGTACTTTTTCTCCTACACTTGATAATGTTTCGTATTTTGCTCTCAGGTTTTCTTTTCTTCCTCATCTAATTAACAAAAATTGGACGAGAACGAAACCGGGACACAGAATTGAAATGTAAAATCTTGTAATAGTAGTCGAACACTAGAAGAAAAATATACTGTCAATTGTTTTGAACAATAAAAAGAAATAAATTTAAAAATTAGGAAGAAACAAACGTCAGAAATCCTCACCGTTGTTTGTAACAACATGATGCTGGGCCATATATCTTCTTTCCTAAACATTGGCTTTATCTTCTTGTATCGGCGATGCGTAGCAAAGACAAGCTGAGACGTTTGAGGTAAAACCGACCCCGGATCTCTAATCCCGACCAGATGACCGGATGTAAAAAAAAACAAAAAAAATATAAAGAAATGAAGAAAAAGGTGTCATAAATTTTCCTGTCGACCTTTTGAAAAGCGACGGCTCTCAAACACTTCTTTTGGTCGGCAGCGAGGGGTCCCCACCCTCTCTTTTCCTCATAGTTCTTAAATTGTCCAGCGAGAATTCTCCTGGGGGTCAAAGTCATGTCGAGATTTTCGCCTTCTTCAAATGTTCTCTTTGCTCCTTATTTCTATAGCATCCGGCCCTTCTCTCTTCAAGCCTGATCATACCATTTGTCATTTTTCTTCTTACTAGCTTTCTTTCTAACTTCTTTTATTTTTTTAAACTTTCATTTGCTACCTATTTTACAATAGTTTCCTTCTTTTTCTTTCCTCTTTTCTCTCTCTTTACAACGTATACCATTGCGGCTTTAAGTATTATATTATGCTTAGAATACGAAGCAAGGGTTACTTAACCAAAAATTTAGAGACAACATCTTCCCACGTCTAGGCAGATGGGAGGGATTGACTTAATAATGCAATCTGTTATTTTAATTGTAACTCACACCTCTCCCCTACTTTGTGTAATTACGCAATAGTATATTTGGGAAAGGGTATAATAACAAACTTATATTTAATATTTCGTTAGTTCTTTTATATCTGATTTCCTTTTTCAATATCTCATTGCTATATTATTTTCAATTTTTGAATAAGCAGGATATTACGGATTTCTCACTGAGGTTGTATAATTTACAAAAATTGGGCTCTACTGCAATCATGATTATGTTTTTAAGTGAGTAAAAAGAATACTTATCAAATACAGCTGAGCCTTATCATTACCGTAATAGAAACAGTAAAATCTAACTCGATTGCATTTTGTTTCAACAAAATTACATGAACATGGATAACACAATTTACATACGGATGGCTATCGCTAAACAATTTCACTCTCATGGTAGATCTACTTAAATTGGCACCCATGATCACCGGGAAATATTTTCTTATAGGACACATCTGTTCGTAACACCGTTATTATTTCATATTCCATGTCTATTCTCTGTTATCCGCATTATATTCATCATCTAACCGCAATCTATACTTCTTTCTCTTGCAATTTGATTTACTATTTCTTATGCTAATAATTGTTTCGAATTCGCCTATCTTTATTCTTTCTGTTACTTTCACTACTAGTTTTCAAAACATATGATTTATATAAAATCGTTGATTGCCAGCCATACTTATTTACTAATTGAACTTTTTATGTTTCTATCACCATATGCATTTTGATAGAAGGATGCATCCCACGGTGAAATTCCATTAATATTTAATGCATTGTTTTTAGCATACCAGAATAACAGTCGGTTTGATTATCATGATTCACCCATTTCGAATACTATATGACCTTTGGAGTTAATAATACAATAATACATGAATACTCTCTTACATCATTCTATATAATATTTCTCGCATAATAACACAATTTTCATTCCCAGCAAACGCCAGCTATATTTAAGTACTCATTGTAGCTTTTCTCGCTTTAAATTTGTCGCATACAAACGATTATAAACGTCGTGGTCTAACGTAAAGTTTCAATCAAATGAGAAGATAGATTTACATAGCCTGTATAACGGAATACATTCCTTCATTCCGTTTACAGAAGTCACTAGTATCTCTTTCATGATACAGAAACAATGCTAACTGCTATTAAGCGAGTATGATTATTAATATTCGCACACGTAAGTTATCGCCTACTAGGATGTTTTGTTTGCAGTTTAAATATAATACGAACGATGAATATTCCAATGCTTATTTTTAGCTGCGCTTATGGAGCGATACGGAAACTATGCTAACTGCTATTAAGCGAGTATTATTATTAATATTCACACACGTAAGTTATTGACTACTAGGATGTTTTTGCAGTTTTAAAATAATACGAACTTTTTAATGTTGATTATTATTTATTACTTTTATATTTTTAGAACACAACACTCCAAATGTACAGCTAAGCAAAACAAAAAGAATATACATTTATATATTTTATATTCACATTCATGAGCATGGGTTTTGTAGGGTTCTTCGATTTTCGTTGTAAATTTCCGAGTACGTGTTCAGCCAGATATATTAAAATCTTCCTTTTTTCTAAATTATATTTTCAGATATCTTGCTATCTTAACATTTTTATTTATATTGTTCTTTTTAGAATTTGCAATAAAAATACAACTGTAAGTTTATTATGAAAGTTTTTCTATAAATTAAACAGATATATAGATTATGCGAGTTTCATTGCATTGTATTGCACTGATACTATTAAAATTGCCACGCATTTACACAGACACGCCCACATATAATGTAGTGTAGAAACGCATTTAAAAAAAATTCAAATCTCTGTTTTCCTGGTAGATTTAATATTGTTTGTCCCAAATTCATGTATATATCAAAAGACAGTAACACATTCTGCTTCTACAAACGTGAAAATATACTCGTTTTTCCTCCCTATCCGCTACTGAATTCGGCAAAGCAAAGTGGTAATAGCGAAGGCTGTAAGTAGGAGCTTTAACAACAGGGGATGCCCTGCTCAAGTTCTCAAAATACGTTTTCACAACAACGCGCAACTACTGACAAAAAGCCTTTGGGCTGACCAATCACCAAGGTGTCTGGACTTGAAAATAAAGCGGTTTTACTCGAATGGAAGTATCTCCGACCATGCTAACTTCCTATTTTTCTTATTGAAATATAAGTCTTTTTAAGACAAACCAGCATCAGGAATCTCGACTATCACGTGACTATTTCCGCCAGTGACAACTTTCCTCATATATTTATGTCTTAGTAAACCATGTCGTCGATTTCATCCCGATGTTGCAGAGTGATTTTTGTTGCAAAGTTACTTTCGTAAATTAAAAAAAATAATACTATATTCCACCTATCTTCTATAAGCAATAATCCTATAGGGGATTTACATTCACTAAAGCCCAGAGCTGAAAACAGCTTTCAAGAAAAACACTTTATGTGTTGGAATTCATCTGATACAGATATAAAGGATGATATTAAGATAACCCGATGTTTGTGAAATATTAACAGTATATATCAGACATCGATGAATATATATTGTCCAAATTTCAAGGGATTGTAAAGGCAATTACATTTAAACCCGTTTTACGTAAGCCTTAAATTTCATATATTTTCATCAATGTAATTAGTTTTGGTTATCACATATTAGCATGTGTGTTCGTTTGTGTTCGTTTGTGTTTGTTTTACATCACCTATATTTGTCGCCTTTGTTTGAATATGTATGTCTCTATTTTTAAGTGTCTCACTTCAGTTTAATAAATTTCGCCTTATTTTTTTCATTTCATAACCGTTATCACAATTTCGTCGATGCCCGATAATCCAACGCGTTTCGCACTTTGAGTGCACCGCCATTTTTGACCTAGTCCGTCGGAAATTTCGCTTACACTAATTTCAACCAACAAAACAAATGACAACTTCAAATGCGTGCTGTAAAACACTGGATTGGCAAGCCATTGACATATAAAAAAGATCTTTCGCTATCTAAGCGAATTTAGTAACATGCCGGATCGATTTTTTATATTCTCTGCTACCTTTCTGTGTTGTATGGTAGTGTAATGTTACATTCTCATCTCTGTATATATTGAGCTCAAGAGCTCTTTATTGCAACTTACTTGTTGTTAGTTAATGTTATTTCGTTATAAGATTTACTTGTCACAGTCTAGCGATTATTTTCTATGATAATAATTGTTTATTGAAACACAACAAAATACATGGTAACTTTTAGGTTGAACTTTATTAAATGACAAACGTGAATCGGGTTTAAACTCAGGCTTCTGCATTTTAAAGTCATGCAAATATTTAACTATATTTTTTTTTTATCTAAATGGCATTACAAATTATTTTGTACACCGGCTGCTTGATCGGACACATTTAGTATTTTAACGCTGTTGGTTGGATTTGCACTGTTTCCCGGAAACCAATGGTTCTAATGGATGACCAAAATAATGTAAAGTGTTCAGTAAATATATATATATATATATATATATATATATAATAGTTTTATTTATAATAACATATTAAGCCTACCCACCCATTGGTAATCTTTCTGTATCAGCTTGTTTAAGCTTAGATCTCATCAAGCTGGTAAACATGCCCGCTAGGTGTTTATATCGAAGAAAGAATAACACGTAGAAGGATGAAAATAATTAAGGGTGAAATGATCAGATTCAAAATTACTATTTCTTAAAAAAACTGTTGAAAAACTGTCTCATTATCGGCATATCATACACCACTTTAACATTTCTAACGCAAGTAGTCTCGCACTTATCTCTGCTATAGTACTAAATACATGCTTTGCTGAGCAATCCCATGTGGTCTCTAGACTTTACATTAAATGCCTTGCCGAATCTAGCTCTCCTGATGGCTGGACAATACTCCCTGTGGTGCCAGTGATCAAAGATTTTGGTAAAAGAACTGACCCACAAAATCATCGCCCAATCAGTATCCTCTCACTCTTCGCTAACATCTTTGAGTTACTAATATATCGAGCGTTAGTCAACCCCGTAGTTTATATTAAACTTCTTTTCTGACCATCAGTATCGATTTAGGCAAGGCCTTTCTGCAACGCTTTCTTTGAACGCATATGCAATACACTGACCACTGAATACACTGAACAAGACCGATGAAGTAAGGTGGTAGCTTTTGATATATCAATATATCAATTTGATAAGGTTTGGTCTGAAATGCATCTCATAACAATTAATTCGTACGGTATTACTTGACAAATATTTAATATAATCATATCCTTTCTAACCAAAAGAAAGAGCCTGGTTTTCCCTGATGGCCACACATCCAAACATCATGACATTAATGCGTTAGTACTCTAGATGTTGATCTTACCCACTTTATTATTCCTGATCTTCATAAACAACATTCCTAATGCAATTGTGTCAGAGACTAGTATATTTGCCGAGGACACCATATTCTAAACATGTGAGTACAACGTACGCACATATGTTTAAGACAATAGCCGATTCTTTAAAAAAATTACCTCGTTTTCGTAGTTGAATGAGGACATAAATGAATGGTAACATTTAATGTTACCAAGACAAACTCCTGTTAACAATCATGATACACTTTTTCAACCACCAATTGACACAGCTAATAGCATTCTATTCGAGAGACCAACATTTAAGTTCCTCGTCCTAACATTCAATGGTTACATGGATTTGAACACAAACATAGAATATACTGCCAAAGGTTGCTGAGGGGGATATGGGCTCTCTCTCTACCTTGCTAGAAAACTTTTCTCACCTGCCCTTACCCTATTGTAAAAAAAACACACTTAACCTGTAGAATGTGCAGACATTAGAAGTCCTGTTGAAACCAATATGTTCGTGTTTTTTTATCACATCGGACATTGATGGTAGAAGCTTGTTTGGTAGCAATGATCAGTTGGGTTGCTGCGTCTGTATAAATCTAGCTCGTCTTGCTTTAAATTAAGAAAAAGGAGCACCGAGTTTTGCGCTGTACTAATTACATATTCTCTAAAATTTAGATACACTTGGTTCAATAGTTTCATCAACACAGAATATGGCCCGAAAAGAGTTAGGAGCACAATGATAGAATGTTGGTTCAGTCGCAATGTATGTACAATAGAAGGGGAATTGAATGTATGAGTTCAATCTTGTCGCTAAAAGCTATTGCGAAAAACATAAAGAAAGATATACGTCTACAAATGAGCATTTACTTGAGCTCCCGTCTAGGCCATGGCGAGAGGTAATATCACGTCTTGTCAACGGAGTTTTCTGATCGCCAACATATTACTATCAAAGTTAGAACAAACCTGTGTTTACTTACTTTACCATGTGCTACTCACTCCGCGAGTGAGAACATGCAAGTGCAAAAGGAATAAGATCTTAATTATGTAACTGTTACAAATATACTTTTATACTACTTTTATGACATCTACTCACACATTGAGTACTTTTGAAGGAAATATTGAAAATCTATACAAACTATATCATATCACCTTATAAGTATGTATATGTATGTTTATGAGATAATCATATATGTGTATATATATATATATATATATATATATATATATATATATGTGTGTGTGTGTGTGTGTGTTGTAACAGTCCGAATTAAAAACATGATAAACGCTATTTAAAAGATTGTGACATTAACGCTACCAAAAACTGTTAAATTTCATTATATTATCACACACTAAACTAAGTTATGATATAATGTGATCTATTTTAACTACCTTGTTTTAACTTAAATGAAACTCTCAATGTTAAATGCTAGACTTGTAATTTGAGTTTTGGTATCATGTAATTTGTTCATTTAAATATGAGTTTACATTCATATATTAATCTAGTAAGCCATGTATATATTAGTGAACTCGTGCCGCACAAAACACGGCTTACTTTGACATTGATGTATTTTACTACAGGAGTCTGTTCCACGCGCGTATGCGTCATAATTAATTAGATCAGGAAATGGTATTAGTAAACCAAGCCGGCCAATATTAATCACGTAAACATATAAAGAAACAATAAAATTATGAAAATAGATATAGTCGAATAATACCAATAATTTACTAATAAAATCTACTTAAATATAAACAGCTGTATTAGTTATATAACGAGCGAGACTAATGTTACAGTAAGCTACTGGTAATTCTTACATTTGCTGAATATATACTGAAACAGTTATCTACCTTTCTATTATACACAAATGAATAGCTATTTATACATATATGTATAGAAATAAAGAAACGTTGATGTATGTCTATGTAAATGTGTGCGTGTGTACGTGGATGTATTTTCATGTATAAGTATGAGTATCTGGAGTTTTAGAATTGTTTTTGAAATATATGAGTAATCCGGAAATAAAGACCAGTAAAAAAAACATGTAACAGACTATTTTGCATAAAGGTAAGAGTGTAAGCAAAGAGAAGGGTTCAATGCTATTTCGACTCATACCAACTACTTAAAAAATAAAACACTCAGCATTATAAGGCGAGAATAAGGCATTTGCAAAGTAACACTGTTAATGAATGGTGCTGCGCCTTCACCTCCGTATAGTAGTTAACAAAAATTTCACACAACCTAAATATCAATGCTCGGGTGACGGTAGTGTGGGAGACTATATCACCCGTTTTACATGAACATGACAAAAACTTTCAACTTATCAATAAGATAAAGGGATGCGAACACCGTAATCCCCTAAAGTAAATCGAATGATGTGATTATGCATCAGGTTTCCCCCGGCAGTTTTGGAGATCCCATTGCTAAGCGTCAATATACTGTCGGCGATAGTATACCAGCCAATAAGTTAGTGGCGCAACGTAAAAAAAAGTGTACTGATTAGCATTTATTTTATTTCGTGACATCAAGCGACGATCGCATGATAGAATCAATGGTAACGATTTACACGTGTAAATAAGACATCATTGAAATGCAAAGATAAACATACGAAATATTTGTAATCCTCTGTCTTGTAGCTCAGCTGCGGGTGATGCTAAATAAAAGCCGTGTCACCGTATCCATCGGTAATGTTTTATTATTCCTGATTTGCAGCTGATGACGACAGTATTGCACGTGCTATCACAGTTGTACGAGATATATACATGTCTATCTATATAACTGTTTGCGTTTTTACATTTACGTCGTGAGTATATCAATTATCTGCCTGACGATACACCAATTGTATTTACTTTTGGTGGTTTGGGATGTGTGGGTCAGTGGACAGTGCGGCATGAAGAAAAACTAGGTGGACATCGAAATAGATAGTAGAATAACCTGAGAGGTACCAAATGCTTTGATTGATTAGACCGGATTACATGTTAAGAGAGAGCGGTATACTGAATAGTAAAATATTAATTGTTTTATGTTATCAATGTGCATCTCTTATTAAGGCTAAAAAGTAACTTAAGGACAAGGGTTAATGAGAGTGTAAGTTGGTGATGAACAGCAGCTCGATGGGAGGTGACGGTGGTTAAGTGGATATCGACACGGACTGAAGACCTGGGTGTTCCAAGTTCGAATCCAGTCGGTTCCACAGTACCACTGTCTCTTTGGGATGTTGGCAACCTTCTCGTGGTCCTTCCTGTAAGTACCCGATATCTTTCCAGAAAGATTTCTAACTAGAAAAACATCGGGGAAACTAATGCCAACACCAGAATCATCTGATTCACACGAAAGAAGAAGAAGCAGCTCGATATGATTTGAAAGGTTTGGTTAAATGGTCACAATTTTATTTATTTAATTATTATTAAAAGTTTTTAGAAATAAACTATGTTCGTATCTGCGTGTGTGTCAAAAAAAAACAATTTTCTGTTAACCTGTCTCACCGATTGTTGAGTACGTGAATAAGAGCAATCGTCACAGTGAGAGGCATGCAAATATAAGCGACATACAATACGAAGTATTTCTGTAAATCTTCATTTCTTTTCTTTCTTTTTTTTCTCATTTTATTTTTGTTGTATATTTATCGGTTTGCTGGCATTGTTCTTTTTAACATTCCCAAAAGCGCTTCAACGAGCGTAGTTGTGATTTATGTGACAGTTAAGTAAAACACAACTCTTCGACATTCCTTCGGGGATAGAATAGCCTCAAGCCAATCCATGGATATGTAATCTGTTAGTCATCACGAGATGGACATGGGGTCAAAAAACAATCTGCCTCTAGACGTACATCGCCTTTGTAGAAACACGTCCATCCAACATACATTATTCCACTCTCTGTCGTTGTACACACTGCCGGTGTTTTAGCCCCGATCCATCACATTCGAGTCTAGAAAAATAGTTGTATGACAAAAACAGTACATTATCTGATGATATTTAATACAATATTTATTTAATCGATCTATAAATCCTGTTTGTTTGCGTGTTTGCTTAATTGATAGCTTGCTTGCTGCTTGATTCTGTCCAGGTGAGGTCACTAAAGTATGACTTCATCTATTAAAGCAGCCATATGTACAGTTGCTTAAGTCATGCAACGAGAATGACGTCATCTATCAAACGAGAATACAATTGTGTAATGATCTTTTATATAGCAGTTTATCTAGATTGATTAGCCGTCTACTAGACATACTATCTAGTACACTATTACACCTATGTTGATCTTCCATGCTTGTATGTTGGTATGTAAAAACCTTTTCACCATGCACATTAGATGGCGTCACAAAGAGAGAAAGAGATATAACGTCATAAATCTTCTATTCCTCAATTATAGCGTAATCTATTTTAATTTTGTATATTTTTTTCAATTATTACTTTTTTACTCTTAGCGATAATAGCTGTGAAAATGCTAATAGTAATCGCACTTCCTAAGTGATACGAGACACTTAACTCACATGCATTATTTACAGACGTATATATATACACATATATATATATATATATATATATATATATATATAAATATGTATGTATATATATATATTTATATACATATATATATATATATTTATATATATATATATACATGTATATACATGCACTTATATTTATTTATGAATAAAATAGTAATACGTGCTTCGCGTATACTGCGGCTCATCAGCGTGGCTGACTATGGCTAAGCTGTGATCGAGTGCCGTCTTAAATTACGTGGCAATGTATCGTTCAGAAGTTACTTTTTGTTGTTATTGTGTTTTTATGATAATTAAATAATAATTGTATATTTTGCCCAACACATTCACCAGTGTTCTCCGCACCATATTCCCTATCAATCTATATATATATATATATATATATATATATATATATATATATATATATATATATACAATTATATATTTACATATATATATAAATGTGTATACATATATATTTTTGGTATTTTTTATTTACTTATATTTATTTATTGATAAACTAGACATGCACCGACACATACTACGGCTACTAGTTTTCCTTTATCTCTCCATCATATCAACCCAAAATGTCGATGTACGTGCATGACAGTTTTCTTCAAATTATTATTGTTCAGAGGAAATAGACGTTC
>OY744524.1:32281402-32341402 GCA_963556195.1 Sepiola atlantica | reverse complement strand
AGGGTGGACCTCCTAGAACTGCACAGGACAGCCCCATAGACCGGCGTAAATCAAGCCCCGAAGGCCAAGACAATACCAGTCTATGGGGTACAGTATCCATCAGAACAGATACTACACTTTGTTCTTAGCCAAAAGGCATTCAGATATTACATACATGAAAATGGCTGACATATTGCGTCACCCACTGAGCTCAGGTTTAGATCTAAACATCTCAAATTAATAGTTTTCTGCTCGCTACATTTACCTTTCTCTCTTTCTCTGCTTTTATTTTTAGGTCTCAACTATAATATTAAAGTTGAGGTGTTCATCTCTTTTTTACAATAGACTATTTAAATAACTTAGGTGTTTCAGTTTCTTTATAACCTTCGACTATGAATAAATAGAGTAAGAAAGAAAGAAAAAGAAAGAGAGAGTGAGAGAGTAAGGGAAAAGGCTTACGAGCATATAAAATAAGAACCGGGGTATTAAAATACAATGACAGAAAGGGAGTGATATACAGTACATTAGAAAAAAGAGATGTGTGAATTAGTGAGATAATTGCAAATAAATGTTAATTTGAACCATTCAAAATAGATTTTTACGTAACTCAATTGAGAAATTAAGGAATATTTTTCCATGTAACTAAAATAAATATATATATATGCATGTATACACACACACACACACATATATATATATATATATATATATATATATATATATATATATATATGTATGTAAGCATATATATACTCATATGCATAAACATATATACGTATATATATACACACACATATATATATATATACACATATACATACACGCACAGATATATATATATATATATATATATATATATATATATATATATATATATATATATATATATATATATATATATATATATATTATAAAACAGGATGTGTGAGAAAGACAAAGAAAAGTACAAAGCAAATATGAGAATACATCGTCTAAACACAAGAGGTTTTACCGGTATCATTCAGATCAACGAACGTCTGCACTTGATCTTAACACGTTTGGTGATCCGAACGACCGGTTGAATCGCTCGCTTGTTGATGTATTCCTGTATTTAAGTTGTTTCTTCTTTTGTTTAGTGCAATAGATTAGTTCAAAATTGTTGTGATGATAACTATTTGTAAATGCCATTAAATTGGCATGGAATAGTGCAATTTAAATATAGTTATATTAATATTTAATTAATGTAAGATATACTTCTTTCAGTGGTTTGTATACATTTACGAGTAAAAACACTACTTCTGCAGACATACGGAGTCCCTGGACTTCGAAAAATATTTCTCCTTCGATTTGAAGAAAAACATTTACATATAACCAGCGGCTTCCACGACTGAGGGTAAAAGCGAAACACCCAATTCCTTTCTTTTAGTACCCTTTACTTCTACTCCAAAACACACAGCATCCACGACTGTTACGCTATCAGCACCAAGAAATTAGTACTGTTTATGATTCTAAACAAATTCCACAGATGTTAATATATACTAAACCAGAGGTCTACATAATGAGATAGTATGGTCATAAGCTGTCTCTCTCTGAGTTGAGGGATAACGCCATCATTTTGTAACGGTATAAACTGTGCCCTTGTATCCTCATCTTGTTTTTAATAAATAATATCATTAAACGATGATTTCATCATTTTGTGACATAACATCTTTGGTGACGCAATTTAGCATGTACAGGGACAAGATAACACACTTATAAACAAGCAATATCTACTTAGTTTTTATAGTATAATACACCACTGTGTCTAGACGTTTAGTCTTTTACAGTTATAGTAAACATAGTCATAGGTCGGTATATTCTCTGTTTAAATGGGTGACATCTTTATTTTGTTACTTCATAATTAAAACGGCATAAAGTATATACAAGTAGTGTAGTCTACCTGTTTTACTTTGGTACATAATCTTTTTTGTGACTTCATCAATTGTGATCTATTACAAGCAAAATAAAAAGAATGAGCAAGACTCACAAAATGTTATCAAATAATCCTTTATGACAAAGCATCATGATTCTTCGTCAGATAACATATTTTGCCGTGTTAATCTGTTTCGATGTATGAGTTGTCACTTTGTTTCGTCATCCACTCTACATGGGGACCAGATAACACGAACAACATAGTTTTAGTTGCATATGCATGATATATATATATATATATATATATATATATATAAATATATATACATATGCTTATGTATACTACAAAAAAGTATATATATATATATATATATATATATATATACATATTGTCAAAAATAACATAATTCGTCTGTTTAATTATGCTTTTTTATTTTTTCAATTTTTCTGATTTTCTTTTTTGTATTTAAATCAACAAAATTAATAAATGTTTCATAGGTTTCACGAACGTTTTCGATTCTTTATCGAATTATCCTCAGGTGTCAAAGGCACAAAAACGCCCAAAAAAGAGAATTTAAATAAAGACGGTGGAGAAACGCGCATATAACGTTTTCCGCATTTTTGCAGAAAATCGTTCGCGATTTTAAATTCAGGAACGCTGGATGACATCACAGAACAATATAATATATATATATATATATATATATATATATATATATATATATATATATATATATATATATATATACATATATATATATATATATATATATATATATATATATACATATATATATATACATGTTGAAAAACCGGAAGGTGGAATAAGAATAAACAAAAATAAATGACAAGAGGCGGTAAATCTTAGACTAATTCATTTACATTTCAAAATATAAATATTATGTGGGCGTACTGTTGAATATTTAAATGTTGGGAATGGAGAGACTTTAATCATTTCGATGTAATAACCTTACCTTTTCAAAAAGAAAACAACATTTCATTACTACCCAAAAACTCAATAACCAAACTCGCCTCCATCTTGAAACACAGTTCTGCAAAACTGCATACTACTTTAAATTGTTATCAGCCTTTTAACTACCTACCCAGGACCGTCACAATGACACCAATTTTCCCTACAACTATTTTCCCGGTTTACCAACTAGACCACCCCTTACACCCGCCATCCACCCACCACATACTAGACCAAACACTTTTAAGACTCAATCAGAAGATGTTATCCATTCTCCAACTTGAACAACACCGCATCACACCTAACATCTCCCGTTCCCAACGCCCTAGTCTTGAATGTATTAAGGAAAAAAACCTAGTCTATCTACCTTCTGACAAAGGCAATGAGTTCTGCATCATCTCCCAAAAATCTTACAACATGCTCGCCCTTGAACACTGCAGCAATATCACACTATACACACCCGCCAATAACTCCTCAGCTACACAAATACAGCCTACTATTAATAATGCTTGCTCCCAAATTGGTATTTGACGGAATCTCCCCCAAAACACTGGCTCAACTCCACCACTAAGAACAGCAGACTCCCCACCTTTTATCACCTCATAAAAACACACACAACTAGAAACCACACACAGATCAAACCCATAGTCTTTAGTACTGAAGGTCCCCTTTATAAGATCTCCTAGCTCCTCTCTCAATTACTCAAACCCCTACTCCCTACCTTTCCTGTACATGTCAGCAGCTCTGATCAAGTGTTAAATAGATTGAACTTACTTCGACCCCAACAGCTACGCATCAACACTACCATTTTTAGCCTTGACGATGTCTATTTACACTTCCATACCGCACACCCTGCTATCAACCTCATAACCGACCACAGCTCCTTTAATAACCTCGAATGTTTTGGGACTACCCCCACAGATATACACCAACTCCTACATATCGTCAACAATACCTATTTCACATTCCAGCAAAACACATACAAACAAGTATCTGGCTTAGCCATAGGCTCCAGTCTGTCTGGCCCTCTAGCCATTTCTTACATGGACCGACTTGAGCAACAAGCTCTAAACACTTGCTACTCCTTCCTATTCTTCACGATATTCTTATCCTCACATCATCTCGTGATGAAGCCACCACTATTTTCAACACATTCAATAATACTGACCCCACCTGCAGTTCACTATCGAACACCCCAACACCTCAGGTTAGATTTCAATCTTAGTACCACTGAGGATGGATAAATACACAGAAAACCCGCTTGCAGAACACTCTTCATCCACTTTAAATCCGTGTTACCCCTTAAGCAAAATGAAGTTATGCACACACAGAAACCGCTCGTAAACAAAGTAAATGTTCCTCTACTACAGATAAACTACACACACTAAGGCCTTCCACCAAACACTCTTAACCAATGGATTCCCCCTTCTACCATAGCCAACCTCAGTAACACTATCAAACGCAGACACAACCCCCTTACCAACACCTTCTTCCTCAAAATCCCTTTCTTTTGCGATATCATTACATCCGCGATCTGCAAAGTAATACGTAGTGAGAACTTTGATATTCAACTCCCCCACACAGGCACTACCCTTCGACGGCACCTAACTACCAAACAAAGTACCCCCACATCTAAACGGTGCTCCCTAGCCTATTGCTTCATTCCCAACTCACACAGTTTGTAGTTTACAATGCTTTAACTGCAATAATTTCTACATCGGTAACACTGTTAGGACTCTACACCAACGCATCAAGGAACACTTATACACCCGCATTTCTTCTTTCTAAAAACACATCTTATCATATGACAACACACAACGCATTATCGATGTCTGTATCCTTGCCTCAGTAAGAAACATCGGTAATCTAATGATATCGGAAGCAACTATAATATCTAAACATACACCCTCTTTAAATAGCATATCCGTGCTTTGTTCCCCCTTCATTCCTTAACCCCACTCCTATTCCTGGATCATTTCAACTCTACTAACCTTGACCATGCGTTATACTCCTTGCTCCTTTGTCTCTACTCGATCACAATGATCTCAACAACCTATCAACCTAAGTAATCTTGATCTCCACACTCTCACTTTCCTTGTTTAACTTATACCCTTTCATTCAGGTACCCTTTTCCTATATCCCTCCCCTTAACCGACACCCATCTTCCCCTACTTTTATTTCCACATATTTCTTGTCGATACACTTCCCAACAACTCCTACAACTTCTATTAATAGACTAAGTCGCCCACACTATTTAGACTTAATTCCCACATATCATACTTACATTTGATTAGGTTTGTTCACTATGCAATAATTCGTTCTCTATGTAATAACAAATGTTTATTATAATTATACATAAATCCTTTTCATTCCTTTCTCTTCTAACAATCTCCTATTCCGACACTCATGGTTGAGTACAATGTAAAAAATGAAGGCTTAAGATATAATAATTATATCTATCTATCTGCCCATGCATTATTTTACTTTACACGATTATCCCCCTTTGACCATTTTATGAAGATCCATAATTATCTCCCTTAATCTTTACCTGACTATTTGAACCTATATTTACACTTACAACACTTAACATAAATATGAAATATTTAATATTAAAAAAATAAAAATAATAAAGAAGTAAATAAAATTTAAAAAATCAAATAATAATAATAAAATATAACTACAACAACTTAAATTAAACCCAACTATTACTATTTAAAATAAACGAAATTAATTAATCTTATTAATCTATTAAATATCTCAACTATTGCATTTTATGCAGGACTTGTTTGTCTTTCTGCAAAGCTCATGTGTCTATTTTTTAAAAGCAGCATCCACTTGGCTCTCTTCAACTGACACAGACAATTATATATATATATATATATATATATATATATATATATATATATATATATATATATATATATATATATTACTATTACATGTATCCACATAAAATGTTATAAGGAGATATCATTTTGTTTTGTATGTATCAATTTGCAGTATTTACCTCAACAGTGCTTGATACGTAAGTAGAGCTAGGTAGTAAGTTATGAAAATATTTTATGGCAATTAAGCTACACAGAGGCTCCCGCGTTTCATCCCGGGGGAATCTTCAGGCTCTCCCCGGGTATGAAACGCGAGACCTTCTGTGTAGCTTGATTGCCATAAATATATTTTCATAACTTACTATATATATATATATATATATATATATATATATATATATATATATATATATATATATATAGATAGATAGATAGATAGATAGATAGATAGATAGATAGATAGATAGATAGATAGATGATTAGGTAGATAGATAGTTTAATAGGTATATATATATATATATATATATATATAGATAGATAGATAGATAGATAGATAGATAGATAGATAGATAGATAGATAGATAGATGTGTGTATGTGGGTTGCTTGGGTCACTTAATGTATACGGCTATACATATGTAGAAAGACTAAATAGAGCCCCCGCATCAAAATGGTCGATAGTCTTTAAAAAATATTGAATAATAAACATTATATAATAATGTCATAAAAACAGACAGCTTGGCATTGTAGATCATATCAGAATAAAATATTCTTTTACGTTTTAGTAAGTTGTATCATATTTTTCTTTTTTTTCTTCTTGCACGTCTCTTTCTCTCTTTCTCTTGACTGATGGATAATTTACGAGTAACTCTCACCCTGTTTTATAAAAAGTCAACATTAAATCATTGTGTCGATCTGTCTACTCATCCACTTATTAAGAGTGTTGGCCGCAACGCCTTCCAAGGTGAAATTAGTGTCGACCAAGTCACACATTAAAGTGTCGATCAGTTATCACGATATGAATGAATGATTGGCTCGACTCCGATAACAGAAGAAGCAGCAGCCGGGATGGTTACCGCTGTTGCCGCTGAAATTTCTTTAACCGTTCCTGCGTTTCATTTTCTCTTCATAAACACTCACAGAACATATTCAGGAAATCGATATGGTCTTCGACTATACAGTTAAAGGTTGAATAGCATTCCTCTGTAAGGGTATTGATTTTTACACTGAAAATGTACACCTGCAACTTTCTTTTGACTATAACTGCTCATATTAATCTACAGTGGATGTTATAAACACATATTTCTAATCTGTATACCATTATGAAAAAACTTCACGCGTGTGTATATTTTCTCTAGGTATATTTTCTTATAGGTTGGATTGTTATTGTCATTATTTATGTACTACTAGCAGGACCCGTATCTCGGCGTTGCCTTAGGGTTAAGTGCGTGGAGATGATGAGTGGGGTAGGGTTAATTATTTCGTTGCTTTTTAAGGAATTGTTATCCAGAAATTTGCAGTCGCGACCTAAACAGTTTCGACTTTCCGGAAAATGACGAATGAAGTTCCGATACTTCTACACAATACAAACCGAACTAAACATTATCGTGGGATTATTATTATTATTATTATTATTATTATTATTATTATTATTATTATTATTATTATTATTATTATTATTATTATTATTATTATTAATTGGATATATTCTGAACGCAAAGATAAAACATAGCGTAAAATAAACCAAATTTATAGAAATTCTATCAAAAAATAAATAATAGAAATAGGAAATTAAATCGAAGAGAAATTATTTCGATTTCTTAAAGTTCTTCCTTCACGTTATTCGCCAATCAGACGTAACTAATGCCCACCATAGCTGCATTCATGACGTAACTGTTCACTGATTCCCCTTACGAGCACACCCACTATTGTTGTAAACAACGTTTTTGTCATGTACAGTATAACAAAACACACACGCTTAATATCTATATTAATACAATTTTAAAACAACTTTAACTGTGTGCGTGTTTTCTCCAGTGCAGTAAATGGCTGAAGCGCATTATCTATCTATAAGATAATGTATATCCAAGGAATCCTCACTATTCCTTAAATAAAGGAGGCCACCATAGAAAAAAATCAGGGTAGTTTAACCAAGGGAATGCGTCAGAGAAACTGATATAGTTGCAAGCCTTCTCCAGGGGTGCTTATTCGACGGGGATAAAACAAATACTGTTGGGCAAGCATAACTGAAACCTGATGGCCAAGTAAATCACTTTATTACTAAATAGTGTTTTATTTTAGAAAAGAAGTTGGTACTTTGTTAAGAATTCCATCCATGGCATATTTGGGGGGGAGGTGGCTATGTTATATTTTTACACATAAATAAGCATAACAGAATAGTTGCAAAAGTAGGGAACACTTTTATATCAATGTATTTAGCTTAAACACATTTACTATTTGCATCATTATGTTTTCCTCTATTGTTTAGTAAAAAATAGTTTTTAAGCGAAAATAAAAAACGCACTGATCTGTCTCTGTTGTCCCCGCCAACTGAAACTGCTTCATAAATCTTTGCTCGACATTAGAGCGCCGTTGTACCATTGCGACGACAACCTCCAGCAGCGTTGCCCCTCCTTATACAGCAGGCCAATACTGGTTGACATCATCATCACTATCATCACAGAAACTATTAACCGATCGTTATCATCATCATCATCATCATCATCTGCAGCTAGTTTCTCTGGGCAGTCAAATGTTTACAGCAACAACGGCAAAAGCACGGGCACCTAGTGAACACACAAAAGGGCACTCTGATCAGGATTCACCATCACAGAAAATATCAACCGATCCATGCAACAGCATTACCACCCAAAGTACACTTCGCCCGTGAGAACAATCATTATTATACTCCTACGGTAACGACCAACCGTGTCTTTTCGACTCACTTAATCATGAGGTATTTCCCATTACGGACACATTTATTTTTTTTAAATAAATGCCATTTCATATTTTGCTGCACACACGAGTTTGTTTTTTATTCTTTCATAATGCCGTATTTTTTTGCTGTGTATCTTTCTTAGCTGTTATACCTATCACCTTCATCGGACCTTGCAACAGACTCGCGATTATCAGATTATCAGGGTTTTTCTTTTCTAACAAATTATTCATGAATATCTGTGCCTACGTATCGAGAGTTGTCCAACACATCCCCCTCTCGATACGTAGGCACAGACAGTGGCCGACATCCGGGCGTTTACAAGCTCATGAGTCGGCCATCGGCGACCATTTATTGGAGTGCCAATTATTCAGATGAGGCATTTACTGTCTTGCACAGGGCTCACTCGAAGAATAACCTTAAGATTCTCGAAGCAGTCACCATCAATTTACGAAAACCGTATCTGTGCAAACAGAAGGAGTACACCCACAGTTTGGAACTGATGGGTACATAATTTTTCTTTTAAATTGTTTTTTTATCATTCGATAATCTATGTATTAACCACGATTTTAATTCGCTATTCAAACACGCTGTTTTAGTCGACGTAATATCTTGAAAATGAGTCGACTCGAAAGACGTCTCGATTTCACCACCATCTTTTTTTTCTTTTTCTCCTCCATTTTTTTAATATTTTAACCGTTTTACTAAAGTAACGAATAACTAATTTATTCTTTTTTCTTTTTTTTATTATAGGGCTCTCCGTCCTTGGTAATTATGGCTACCTCACCATTATTATTAAAATCAATTTAAAAATGTTGTACCTACAAAAACTTATTCAAATATAAATATATATTTTTATATATATATATATATATATATATATATATATATATTTATATATATATATTTATATATATATATATATATATATATATATATATATATATATATATATATATATATATGTGTGTGTGTGTGTGTGTGTGTGTGTGTGTGTGTGTGAAGAACCAACTTTTAATCATATAGTTATCCAAAGAGATATGTTTCATGAAATAAAACATTATGTTTACCAAAAAGCAGCGTAACATAAGTTGAGCTTAATGGGTTCTTAGGCAACGATAATTTACAATGATATCACAAAAAAGTATATATATATATATGAATTGTGCATTCGTTTTTAACGCCCGTAGAATGTCCCCAACAGGTTTCCATAAATGTTTGAACATTTGTGAAAATTATGATGTAAATAATTAAAGGTCATTTATTCTGTATAACATTATAAAACGTATTTACCCTGATAAGGAAATTGATGAAGGAAAAATTGGCTTCTGTTGAATAATGTACTATATTCATTTTACTAGATATTTAGATCTAGTTAATCCGCGAACGAAATTTACGCCGAGGATATTCAAATGATAAAAAATAAAATATATAAATGCGTATAAAATATATGGCCAAACAACGTAGATTTTCTTTCAAAAGAAAACCCTTCCGCACGCGAGATCATAAAAGACCGCATCTGCGGAAAGCTTTGATCTCACACATGGGCAATTCTCGTTAGTGCCCGCTGATCGGGCCGCGAGCAGCCGGTGGCCAAAACGAAGTTTTGAGTACAGCGAAAGCAAGGTAGAAAGAGAGAACGAGAGAAAGAGAGAGACGGAGTGATAGGGGGAGTAAATGGAGAACGAATTGTTGTTAGGTGCTGGGGGTCAGAATGAGAGGAGTGGCTAATGTGTCTTCCT
This sequence comes from Sepiola atlantica, assembly GCA_963556195.1. Taxonomy (NCBI): domain Eukaryota; kingdom Metazoa; phylum Mollusca; class Cephalopoda; order Sepiida; family Sepiolidae; genus Sepiola; species Sepiola atlantica. Next base: position 32,331,063 of record OY744524.1, on the reverse strand, counting down.
GCTTTAAGGTGGTCATGGTCAGCTGGGTAGAAAACACACAGATGACCTGGACATACGATTCAGTCCGTCCGAGCAAGAAAAACGTGCAAAACAATATATCATAAAAAAAACACTTTTGCCATCAGCTAGCATCAAGTAGTAGACATTTGTTTCTAATTAATTTTTAATAGGAAATGCAAGCACACACATACCCACAAAGTAATACTAGGAAATATATAAGCCTTAAGCCACCTATTGGGCTAGGGTAAGATTGTGGGAATAACGAAAAAGTCAGTTTGCAAAGCTAGTATTTTTTTTTTAATACCAGACTAAATAAGAATTTAGCTCTTTCTGTATACCCTCCCCGCATATTTTAATTTCTCTTTCGCTTTTCTCTTTTTCTCTTTCTCTCTCTAACTACATGTTAAATAGTATTACTAATGTCATGAATATTTATTTAAGTAACTAATAAAGTGAACCCTGTTTAAACGGAGTTTGGGCAAATTGAAGAATCGAATAATATCCTACTTCCAGCCCTGGACCTCATATTAATGTTGGAAAATTGTTTTAATCCACTTTTAAAACAGCTACAAAACAGGTAAGAGGTTTACTGATTTTGAGAGGAATGAAAACAATATTAGTCAATAAATCTAAAAAACGGCTTATCAAACGTAAACATTTCTCTCATCGATCAGTTGCGTCTTCGTTTTCTTAACGATTATTTTTGTCTACTTTTCTTTATTGATTAGTTTTGTCTTATTGTTATTATCGTTTGGTTTTGCCTTATCGATTAGTTTTGTCTCCTATTTCTCATCGATTAGTTTCGTGCCAACTAGCTTTTGAATATTAATTAAGCACGACAATGTAAATAATGAAACAATGCATATAAATCCCCTCTCAAAATAAGATCCCGTATAATAAGCTGACAGAAAGACAAACCAAGAAAGGAACAAGCTCCCCTGGATGTTAATCAAACCGTTATGTATTGTGTAGTTATATAAACGTAGCCTGACTATTTATTTGAGGAAGAAATATAATTGTGTACGGGATAATAATTACCGTAATCCACTGTGTGTGTTTTGTAAAATTATAAAGTTTAAATGTTTAAATGAAAATAAGAAAAAAATAAAAGTTTAAATAAAGTTTGTACAGTTCACAGCGAGTTTTTTTCTGTGAGAGAGCGATAGCGTGTCATTTAAAAATATAGATTTTCTTCCTTTTAAGAGACAGTACTTATGTAATCTAAATATATAAAAAAGAGTTGGTTTTTCCCATGCAACTTTGATAAAACTAGACTAACAAACAAGGTTTTCATATGCTATGAAACTCACCCCGTCATTCGACCGTGTTTCCAGAAACTTTCATTTAATATTATCTACTTTTTCCCTATTAGCTTTTGTAAAAGATAAACTCTTCGATATGTAAAGAAAATAATATATTCATAACAGGCCTCACGGATTCAATACTTATAGATGGGTTAATATACTGCCAGAGTACTCCTACCGCACATAATTACATTTTGTGTATTGGTGGTTTTATGTTAAGTTTAGTCTAGTCTAAAACATACAGTAAGCTGGATAAGATCGGACTATGGGAAAGTATCAAATGCAAAATATGACCTGTTTTGGTGTACAAGTCATTTTTCATTTACATGTTAAGCCCTAACTTGCACAGTTATCATTGTAAATCAATATATATATATATTAGAGGTCTACTTGTTTTCAGGGTCAATCTTAAACATTTAATGGTTACTAGTGATGCCAAATAAACTCTCATACCTTATCTAGGAGTACCCGACCCCTCAACCGCTTATTACATCCACATTCGTACCAATACCCTACACTCCTTATTACACTCACCCAGGTTTACAAACAGGCATATGAGTGATTATTTTTATATGGGTACCAGTGGTTAATTATTACTTTCTTAAATTAATCGGGCCCCTTACCTCCGTATGAAATTGTTTAATAGGGTATAGGATTCCTGAGAAAACAACCGAAGCACCCAAAGAAACTACGTTTACCCCATCAAAGACTGCCCTAAAAAACAATTAACTAGCCCACTATACTAATACACACATATGTTCTCATATTTTCAGAGTCAAACATAAGTAAAGCCGCCAGTAGAGAAACGGGATTTGGACCCTGATGAGACCGTGGTACTTCGACAAAAATGGGCTGCGTGTGTCAACCGTGCAAGTATCGAAAGAGGTGCCAAAGTCATTGAAGCCGTAACTAGTGTTACCATAAAGAAACAGGACATTGCTTTAGCCTCAAAAAAGGTTTATTCTGCTCGGCCAGTAAAAAGGGGCGCCTGTGTTTCTCTGGGACGATATGGCAGTAAAACGCATTGCTTTTTCTGTGACTCTGAGACTACGTAAAAAGACTACAAACGAAAAAATGAAGGAAGGATTTGCTATGTCAAACTGATGCCTTTGCTCAAACTCTCCATATTTCGGTGGGGTGATCTTCATGCTACATACTGTGTGTACCACCAGTTATGTAACGCAAACTTCCATACAATGCGAAGCATTCCAAATCAAATTGAGTATTGGCAACTGCGTCTACGTGCCGTCTTTGGTTGCCTGGCAATATTCGCAGCCATTGTTCATCCATGGTGCTCTATCACGGGGTAGTGAGATTTCCGAGCACCAGAGAACAATTTGGGGAATGTCGTCCACTATGTAATCCGCTTACAACTTCATTCATACGCATTCAAAGACACTAAAACTAATACCGCCTGAAGATGATTTGACGATTCAAATCGAAAGTACTTGCAAAAAAAAAAGAATGGAACAAGAAAGCCATGGATCATATTTACATCTATTTGACCGAAACATTAGATGGACAATTCGGAAAATTGCAAAAATAAAAAAAGTCGCATCAAACAAAACCACTCCGTGTTATTTAATAATGTTTGCCTAAAAATATATATATATATATATATATATATATATATATATATATATATATATATATAATCCGGGTATTGTATATATCCACAGGGTATAAATCCAGGGGAGTTGAACCGGGTTTATGAGAGTGCTCAATAAAAATATAGAGCAGAAATATTGATAATTTATTTCAAGACCTGACGATCGGGTGCGCCTCAAATCGCTCTCGTGAAACAAAATCAATTTTGTAGTCTAAATGAAATAAATTATCATATATATATATATATATATATATATTTCTCTCTCTCTCTATATATATATATATATATATGTACGTTCGTGTATGTGTGTGTTTATGATAAACGTTTTTTTGGGGGGTTACCTTTTAGATTTATATTCGACATTGTATAATTGAAACGTTGATAATAATGCCTAAAGTTTAAAAATGAAGTCATCTTCCATATTATTTAAATAAGTTAGAGGAATTTACAGTTATAATGGCGTAATTTTGCTTACAAACAGCTACATTGAAGCACAGTTTAGTATCCTCTTTTATAGTACACTTGAGCTTTTATATTTTCGGTCAGTTACGGATATAGACTGACGTAATCAAGAGTGTCTTTATGGGGGGGGGGAGCAATATTTTACCCCACATTAAAAACCGATCTGGTGTGCTGGCCTATCTTTTTATTTCTTGTGATTAGTAAATAGGAACGTATATAAACTTATTATTTTCGTCTTTATTACAAAAAGACTTCCTCAGAAATGAGTGAGTATTCTTTTCACAATAATGTGGTAAACATGACATGTATTTTCTTCTTTTAATTGATTAGTTTTATGAATAAAAACACATATTATTTTGGACATTTAATGATACCTTGTTTTATGATTCGTTCGACCTAAAATGAAACAGTTTCTTCTCTGACCGTTTAACATTCTGCTGACAGTTCCAGTCCGGAAACCATTTATCCCTAACGGCCTTGAAAGTTGTGCCCCATTGACCAACGATCTTTCGATGTCAGTTTTTTTTTTTTAGAAAAAAAAGACAGGATCAACAAAGAAAATGGCATAAATACTTTCCATACTGATCACGCCCCTTTCAAAACTTGACCGTAAATATGTTCTTTATCACGTTTGTTGCCTTACGACTATTCTTTCTCTTCTCTCTCTCCCTCTCTCTCTCTCTCTCTCTCTCTCTCTATATATATATATATATATATATATATATATATATATATACATACATATATATATATATACATAAATATATATATATATGATATTCGATATCCTGCATCTTAATCACTTAGGAAGTTAAATAATCGAAATAGTAAAAAAAACAAACCGAACGCTTAAATCACCAATAACACACAATTATATAAAAAAATACTTGTCTTAGTTAGGCATGCTGATGACGACCGTGAGCCAGAAACACGTGCCCATGGATGTTTTTATGTACGTATAACTTTAATGAAGATACACATATTGACGAAAAATACGTCCTATAAAGTTAAGGGAGACTAATAATGCAGATTTATTCCTAGCTTAATAGCTTGATGTCACATTTTTATAGGTATTTATTAACAATGTCTTACTAACAATACAGTTTTGTAAATTTTACCATTAGAAGTTTTACGTCGTCTCAAAAGTTCTTTAATAATATCCATTTAGTTCTCAAGTTTACTTTAGATATGGAAGCCATTGTTTGACTTTGATGTGTTAATTAATGAAGCTTTCTTTTTTTTTTTAATAACAGTATGCCGGGAACCGACTTTCCTGGCCTCTACACGCGTTAGGACTAATTTAAACAAAAGTTCAATTTAATTAAGATCCTTACTAATTGTGCCTTACTGATTGGATCTCAGCGGATGATGACATTAAAGTCATTCGTCCAACGTCTGTAACAATGGCTAGCCATTGCACATTGTTGAATAAACTATCAGCAGCCCACACACCCACTGAAAATCACAAACTGGAAGCACTAAACTCGAGTTTAGCCCTTTCTTTGGACTCATCAGTAGGACACATCCGAACTCACGATATTAAACCAAAGTCACTTGCATGCAACATACAAGCAATATATTTACTAACACAGATCAAGCTAACAGTATAATAACACACTTAGCAACAATTGGTTTACAGATATTTAGTCCGACCACGACGACTGCTAACATGAAATATTTTAAAATAATTCCCTTGAAACAAAAACATGGAACGGCGTTAACTCATTTGAAAATAGAGAATATAATATTAGGTTTTTACTTTACATTGGAAAATGTGCAAACCAATGAAAATTCAAACTAAAATGGTTTTACTTCATCCCTGGAAATGACATGTATGTACAGCCAGTAATTCCATAATATTAACACATTCATGCACACATAACCTCGTGTTATGTGTATTTACACGCATTTATCACGATGTACTACAATGTTTATTGCTTTTAAAACACCCGTCTTCTTTATAAATCCACCAAAGGATGTTTATTACAGCTAGTATCGTATAGTACCTAACCATATACGTTTTACATATTACATCACTAATTTTGCTTATATATCTTATCATTTCAGAGATACCATGAAGATTACAAGCTTTTGTAGAGAGTCGCTAATAAGTCAAAGATGCTGTACGCAGTCGTCATCTCATAGTCATCCGTTCGTTCACTGAGACGCACTGATACTTGAAAGTGCCACACACCTCGAGAAGCAATCTCTCAGGTCGATTATCTCTGTCTTCGGTGATTTGTAAGCTACAAAGTGTTGGAAAATAAAAACAAATCTCGCCAATTTGTTCGAGATTTAGAACTTCCTAGTTTTACCGCCCTTTTTTTACTGTCGTTTTATTGCGACTGCTTTCTCGCTCGAAACAGAAGCGGACAACTGGCGAGCATAAAACTGTCAAATGGACCATTAAATCGTAAATCAGAAAAGAGACGACGCACACACGTTGCCTCTCCTTGGTTTTCGTTAATAAGGCGAAGCGGTCGTTGTATAGGGCGGGAATTAATACAGACGTATCCTATATCGAGTTGGGCTTGATTTTTCCAGCCAGACCCCGTAGTTTAGGACGATACTATTCTGGGTTTTATTCGGACCAAACTCGAAGCAATTAGATGGATCGTCTCCTAGACACGTTTGGGTTAACTTCTTAACACGGTTATTTCATACCATAATAAGACCGGCCTGTCTAGGTCATTGTTTAGATGTCTTGTCCACTGTCGGGCTGACGTATGGTTCTGTACAGTTCTAGGTATTCTCTCCCAAGAGTTACCTTCTCGCCCTTTAAGAAGGGCTTAGTTTTTTGCTAATTGCCTGAGGCGGCTCAACTTTAAAATACCTACGGGGCTGTCCAGGCATTTTGGGGTCGGGCAAAGTGCCTTTTATTTAGAGCACGGACCTTCCAAATCCTACTTTTCCGACCTTGTGTCCCACCTTCTCGCTGTGGGAGGGAGATAAATAACTTAAGGTGTTTATTTTGTTTTCTTTACAAAAATGAAAATATTTAGATAAAATTAAAAATGATACGATATGGAGTTCTTTTTGAAATGGAGGTAACTGTTAAAGAAGAAAATAGATTTCACTAGATACTAGACCCTAGATAGCTAGCCGTTTATCTAGTAGACGATGCGTGACCTAACGTGACGTGATCATTTATGACGTCAGCTTGTTCTGTCGTTATCCTATACTGTGTCACTCATTGTGCACGGAAACAAACAAATACGATATAAAAACAAGATTATTGACTGCACAAGAGTAAACAAGTACATAGATCGATTTAAATATTTTACACGGCTGTGCCTACTTACTCGCCTCCCCACGATGGCGGAGGTAGACATAAGAGCGGATGTGTATGTGGTGAAAATCCAGCTCCCATAAAGGGGCAGTTTGGATTAAGACAACACTCAAAATGACTTCAGTCTAAACGGATTTCTAAAAGGTAAGTTTAGTATCAGGCTAGATACTGCACTTTACTGCGAGCCAACCCACGTGCATTTTAATTCTGAAAATAGATTTTCTAAAACATTTCTTTCTCCGACATAAATTCATTCACTGCACGATTACAAGACAGTTCCATAGAGTTTTAGTAGTAGATAATAAGTTTACTTTCGTGTATGTGTATGACGACATATCAACCAATATCGGGATGTTTAAACACAGAAACATGAAATGCTGTAAAACGATTAGTTGCTTACAATTAACTGAATGCACATTTTATTTTACCCACTAATGAAGATGGGCATTCATTCATTATTGTTACAACATAAATGTATGCAATATAGCAAACTTGAATTTAATTCGTTTTAGACAGTGTATCTATTGATTTATTCAAAATGTTTTATTCATTTGCTGGCATGATGTTCTGTATGAAATGGCATTTCCATAACTCAGCACGCAGAATTATATCCACTCATTTACTTTTTGGATGCCTCTAAGCGATTTTATAAGTACCTCTCGTAAATGTTCACTTTAAGGTCCTCAATAACATATTGTCTAAAACTAAAAAAATGCAACATAGCGACGTAAGGATTGTAAACTCGATTTTGCCCAAAATAAAAAGAATGTTCAACATGCGGACGTCTCATTAACTTAGTAAACGTCCGAACGTAAACTTAGTGGTCGGCTTACTTAAATATACCGATTATATCGCGTCTATATTTTGTTTCACGGCGACATTATTGACTTTAATGAAGTTAATATTAATGTCGCCATGTTAAATGTGTTTTCTTACAATATGGAGGTTAATACATATCTTCTACGTCTTTGTCGATAGATTATGATTTTTTTTGAAATAGCATTTTAACCGGAAAATGCACGAATTACATCGGCATGATATTTTAGATATATTCGCGTATTTATATAAAATACGCTGTTACTAGCTAATTCTCTGACACTTTAATTTTAAGTAGGCTTTTTACCGTTATACGCAATGTACGAATATATTTCTTTTTGTCCGTTCAACATAATGGTGAAAAACGATTACTTATAAAAACTTTTATATAATTTAAGCTCTCTTATCACACTTGCAAGGTTAAACGCTTTTTGCCGATCATTTACACAAGTGCACATTAGTGTCAGACCCACAGTTAAGTTGAGCAGGCTTTTTTATTGACTGATACGATTGGTTGAGTCATGGGAAGGGCGTTAGATTCAACTTCCCCGCACAAAACCTTCTATACTGACGCCGGAATTAGAAGCCCGTAGCCATTAACGTACGCCTGCCAACCCAGAGAGCATCACTTTTTGATGGACTTGAAGTGTCACGACACGGCATCACTTAATGGCAGTGTAAAAACCTAGTAACACATCAACGACACTTTTAGCATTATAAACCACTAAATTTAAACAAAGTTGATTTGCTTTTACACTTTTACGGAAGTTCAAGGGACATCCGGTCTGTCAGCGTATTTCTCTGGTTTTAATTGATATTCATTGTGGATAATCGTGGCTCGACATTAGGAACTTTATTTCCTGCGATTCAACTAAAAAGTGTGAGTGCAGTTGGGAAAACACAAGGTTGATTCAATAAATGACGTACATTTAAAGAAAAAAACGAAATATTTAAAAAAAAAAATTCCATAAATCTAAACACTGAAGTGTTTGAGTTGGTGTAGAACAACTTATTAACTCTTAGAAATATTTGTTGTCACGTCATTTCAAATCACGTCAAGTCAAGATTAGAAAAAATGTTTGCATCAAATGTATGACGACTGTGAGTTGAGAAAATATGAATTTAAATAAGAATACGAGGCGGAATTAACTTGAATTTTTTATACGAAATTAAAAATAAAAAACATTTCAAAAGATTCACGATATTCCAGAAACAGGCCAACAACAGAAGAGGCTAATGTAATTCATCTTAGATACTTTCCAAAAATGGAGTAAGGGGGTTGGGAATAAGAACATTAGAATCATCGATACTAAATCCTCTTAGTGACAGAAGTAATGCTTTTCCCCTCCTAAATCGTGTATCTGAGCTCTTGAATGATTTCCTTTGGAATACACTACTTTACAAACAATTCAAAAGATTCCAAAAGATTCGGAGAAATTCCAAAAGATGCTATTCAAAATTAAACGAAATGGCACAAGTTATTTACAAATAAATATTGTAAAAATACACTCAGTGTATGCGAACTCAGTTCTTGTAAAAAGAAAGATGGAGCACCGTTGCCACTTCTGGGGAGGTTCCGCCCAAAGAACCCTTCCCGGCTTTGACAAAGTACAACACCGACTTCGGAATCTAGTGGGGATGTCCTCTTCCCTCCTTTACAGCCTCGTTCTCACGGAAGAGTGTGCGCTAGTCTGTCTCTATTGTTATCTCTATGTAGATGCGAGACATATCTCCTATTTGATTTTTTGGTATTTTGCTTGTTTTCTATTACGGCATATAAACACTTTTCGGATTATTAAATGCCAGACACGTCATTTTGTTAAAGGTATTTTGCTTCAATTTCATTACATGTTCAAGTATTTATGCATGGTGTTTGGTTTGATTGGGGTATTTTACAACATATTTTTGATCAATGTTTGGTGCATTTCGGATAAGGAAGCCGATATATTCAGAGAGCCTGATCTGATAGCAGCGAAGAACCACTATTTATTGTCTCCCCTGTAATACATTCACAACAACAAATTATGTAGCTACAATCACTGAAAATAATTTTCATTTTTTGACCTGTGTACCTAAAACTAAACGAAGCTTCAATGAGAAAAGTTTATTTCCAAAAATTACCCGTATGTGGAACACAATACCATTGCGATGCTTTACAGAATATTACTAAAATGTTAACATATTTTTATTAAGCAATTCTGTGAAATAATTTAACTCTGCCTAGTCCTAAACATCGTTACCAAACTTCGGGTCAAATTGATTATCCCTTACCTACGAGTGCGTCATGATAAAGGGGTCACACTCTAGTACCTAAAACAGCTAAATTGTTTAATGAAAATCGAAATATGATTCAAATTGAGATTCAGTCAAATCCGCAATTAGGATCATACGTAAAAAACGTGGATATTATGAATGCCGCCAGTGATGAATCTGTATATTTATATAGTTGAACCATTTGTTGATCTTAAAATTAAATTAATGGACACACTTCTTACTCTCTCTGATATGTATTTCCTTTCGACGCAAATAATATGGACACAAGGCCGGGAAGATGGAAGATAGGGAAATCACAAAAAGAGTGGTAGATTTTAGCCATGAAAAAGGGTATCAACATCACCGTAAGCATTCTTTGGTATAGGCGCCTCAAGCGATTAGCCAGAAACCAACCTCCTCTTAAACAGATTATGTAAAGCTTGGAATGGTGCACCAGCTAGGACTGAATAATAATAAACCTCATCCAGACAGAGCAAGGCTACTGATTCCACAGTAGCTCATCCTCCGTCGGTTGATTGTCGAGGACGTAACTTCGACTGGTGTTACTGTAAAACTTGCGATTCTAGGTAAAAAAACAGTTATTTTTAATATACTCAGTTATATCTACGCTGTTAATGTGTAAAGCTGGATTGATTTCAATATTGCTTTGTTAAATAAACTCCCATTAATGAACTATTCGAGTTTTTTTCTTAATTTGATCAGTTTACTATTTTACTTGACATTTTTGGCTAGCAGCAAAATGTAATATTTATTCTTATACTACAGTTACATTGTCTGTCCTAAGTCATTCAAGGAGAATATGTATGCATTAAGAAAATGTTAATTTTTGTTGCAATTCAGAATGCCCCATTAATGGTGAACTATATCTTTCCCCACATTAAAAACCGACCTTGTGCCTAACTTTGTCCTCGTGAGGAGGCAAGTAAAATAGGAACTATTACATATAGTACTATTTTCGGATTTTTCTTTCATCGTGGAGAAATACTTAGCATTTAGAATAAGCATATCCTCCCCGGTTCTTTCTTGTCACTATAATTCTAGGGGTTGCGATTGTGTATTTTTCAGAGTCGAGACACCAGTGCGGCTAGTTTGTTATAAATATTCTTATTCATATTACAAACTATGTATGAATAGTGAAACGCTTTTTTTTAATATTCGGATTATAATCTTATTAATCATTTCTATGATTATTCGTTGATCGGAAAGGAAAACAAACACTGTACACGTATATTACAAGTTGTTTACTTATCAAAAATGAGTTTTTTTTTTAATATACTCGTACTGTATCCGAAGAGGGGTGACAATGTCTATGTGGTTTACGACACGGACTGACAACCTTGGTGTGCCAAGTTCGAATCCAGTGGGTTACACAGACACACTTTCATGTAGAATGTCAGCAATTCCAGGTGGTCCATCTCGTTAGTACACGATGCATTTCTAGAAATAATCTTCTCTAGAAACACATGTGGAAAACCAATGTGAACAATAGAATAATCTGATTCTTAAGATATGAATGAATGAACATGTGTTCCATCAAATGGTTTTATTATTTAACATTGCTAAATTATTTAAACTAAAATACACAACATATGAAATAGATAAGATTCGGGAATTACTTAAACATCACCAAATATTATATTTTTTTTAATCACAATAATGCTTTATTTTTCAATACGTTGTTCCCGTTATAAATGAATTCAAATCAACATTTTCGACCGCAATAATGGGTCACAAAATATAACTGATGGGTCCTCCAGAGCTCTGATATACGTTCTCTTCCGGCACCTTCGTAAGATACCACCCACCTTTAGTCGAGTGTAGATAGCAACGACACTGCCAAGAATCACATTTTGGCTTTTTGCTAAAAACCTTCCCTGATCAGATTAAGAAATCATGAAACATGTTAACTAAAGTTGATCCCGAAGGAAGGCGGTGCGGTTTCTTTTGAAATTGAAATGGAAGAATTTGATAAATGACTGATATCTCAGGGGGATCGGGTAAAGAGAAGAAAGGCGCCTCGACTATAAGCTTGGCTACTTTTTTTGTGAAAATATGATATGAATGGATAATTCTGGGAGGATCATGTTTTTTAAATATATAAATTTATATTCATATATGTATATAGATATATATAATACATATATATAATATATATATATATATATATATATATATATATATAGTAATTAGAATTTCAGGTATATATTTATATACGTGTTAAACTTTTAAGCATGTTAAAGGCTGTTTATACATACCTCATAGCTATTTTAGTTATCTATATTAATATATAGTTTTTAGAGTTGTAAATGCGTGTATATTTCGTTCATAAGACCGACACTAATATTTAGTTTTCTTTTCAGGAGTATTCATGCGAATTAACGAATAGTCAGTTTTCCTACCGATGTAATGCATACAAATTCGAATAGAGATATTAATGTTTCTATATTTTCTTATCTTGCTATCGTCTATTTCACTGGATATATAATTATCAATGTTCGCAATAAAAATATAAGACAGTTAATTATAGTTATTCTCATATATTCTGAAATGAATTATATATATATATATATATATGCATATATATATATGCATATGTATATGTATATATATATATATATGTATATATATATGTGTATATATATATATATATATGTATATATATATATATATGTGTGTATATATATATATGTATATATATATATATATATATATATGTATATATATATATATATATATATATATATATATATATATATATATATATATATAGAGAGAGAGAGAGAGAGAGAGAGAGGGAGAGAGAGAGAGATTTAGTTTGTCTAAAACTTCTGATACATTCGTCATTCACAAACACGCATATCCTAATACTTTCGAAACGTCTAACTTGCTAATGTTCTAATTATATATAACATCTTTGGTATAAAATGCCCAAATAATGAATATATCGAGGAACGAAATTGTTTAGAATCCAATTCTATTACATAAATCGCAGTATCAGATAACACTCGCTCTACTCACAAATTACTAAAAAGTATAATCTTAGAAAACATATTTTAGATGATATCAAATGCTTAATAAATGTCCCAAAAATCAATAATAAACTAAATATTTGAGATGAAAACTGATTATTTTTTTTACTATTAGGACTACAGCTCGAATCTTGGTTGTTATTCTCACAATATTTCAGCCGATGTAACCTCGATTTTCCTAAGGTACGTCTCGTTAAACTCAGGAATCGCTTTCTCGAACACGGCACTCTGTACGCAAGAACCAGCGATTCAACAGATATAAGTAATACTCAGTTATCACTGAAGAATAAAGGTTACATCCTCAGTACGGGCGATATTAAGAATGTAATTATGAATTACTTAAGACTTCTCGGCGGTTATGACTGACGATACGCGAATGAGGTACATCCGTGGATTAAATAAAGTGTTCTTTCCGAAATTAACGTACATAGTACCGAGTTCAATATACGTATTCCCGATTTCGACGAGACTTCGGGGGTTACATCGGCCGAAATGATGTAAGAATAACAACCAATGTGAGAACAGAAGTCCGAATAATACAAATAATACATATGTGTTTTACTTGAAAAATGCACAAATATATAAAAATATCGTTTTAACCATTATCTAATATGTAAGAGAAAATACACCCTAGCAGACATGTTGAAAAGCAAATGACTATGAATGAATCATAAAACGTGTGCGTAAACAAGAGAGTGTAATCATTAATACAAGACGAAAGAAATAATAAATTAAAATTCGCAATAAAAAAGGTTCATGCAGATATCTGATATCCCATTGTTAATAAAAGTTGCATATCTGTTTAGAAAATCATGTTTTGATGAAGGGCTGAAGAGAGTGCGAAAATGCAATTCCAATAACACTAATAATTTACATGGGTTAATGATTTACATGAGGTGATTTTTTTATATTTAAACGTGAAAAAATCAATCAGTATAAGTTTGTATATGTATGTATGTGTGTATAGATGTATGGGTGTGTGTATGCAAGTACGTATGTGTGCATGCGTGCCTTCGCCAGTTATGTGCGTGTGAGCTACCCATTACTCAATAATTTATGCATTATTGATTGGTGGCGAGAATCGTTTTCGATGCATCTGTAAAGTTGGGTGCAGGTAAAAATGGCACAAGTAAAATTACACCGGAAAAATGGCACCAGTAATGATTCAAAAATAAAGAAAATGCTTGTCCCGTCTTATTTATACAATCATATATTATTTTATATATATATATATATTTGATTTAATTCTAATTCAGCAAATAATCAATTTGCTATTGTGCATATGTAAATTTACTTTACATTTAAATTTGATGATTTCATTGAATGTACGCTACATCGATTTCCGATAATAGACGCTGTCATAACTTTCTTTTATATGTACTCACCAGATTAAGAAAGAAGAAAATATGGAAAGTGGCAGTTAGATATTAAATGTGCATTGCTGTCTCATTTAATGGAAATGAATAACATAGAATATTTATTTTTGCTGTCTTAAATTTGTCATTTAAGAAACAATTCAATTATATACGCATTTAATTTATTTAGTTATACTATGCGATTAATAATTTATTTTTACTTCAATTGAACGTTCCCTGGTAAAAACGAGTAAATTCAACTTGTTTTTTTTTTTCATAAAAGTTGAAGTAAACACATATTGCATTCCAAACTAATTAATTTCCAAAAATAAATTCCAATGCGCTGAAGAGGCATATGTTTATAACATGTGCTCTGTTTATTTTGATAACATATGGTAACAACTTAATACATTTAATTTAAAGAGGAAAGGTATTTAATGGGAATAATTAAACGTGGCATTTCTTTGATAGGCTAAATACTATACAAGAGTTAAAAACGTATTTTATTTTTAATCTCTCCTCTACAAATCAAGCAACCACCTTAATTGTTTTATAAACACCACTCTCCCCTCTATTCATATTTCTCTCTATCTATCTTTTTCGTAATGAGTTCAATGCACTGTAAAAATGGCACCAAAAATCGCACGGTAAAAACAACACAGGTAAAAATAGCACAAGCGAGTAAATACGAACTAATGGCACAAAGTCAGAGCAACTGGTCAACTTAGAGTTTAAACCGTTCGAGATAGGAGTTGCCAGGCTTCCGCTCTAACAGCATTTAATAGGGGCTTAAGCCCCCTGACCCCATTATTTTAGATTATGTTGTTTTCAAGCGAAAAAAATCGATATTTCTAAATAAACTGAAGCTGGCAGGATTCCAACGCCATAGGTTTAAATAGTGCCCCTGCATGTTTACATTTTTTACTATT
Organism: Sepiola atlantica; assembly: GCA_963556195.1. Classification (NCBI taxonomy): domain Eukaryota; kingdom Metazoa; phylum Mollusca; class Cephalopoda; order Sepiida; family Sepiolidae; genus Sepiola; species Sepiola atlantica. Next base: position 32,315,996 of record OY744524.1, on the reverse strand, counting down.
GGTATTTTTGTAAATAAAAATTCCGTGCCAAATTAAGAAAAAAAAGCAGATTGTACCTTTAAGGCGATTACGTGTGAACACTCAGAAAAACTTTGGAAAACAATTATTTTAGAATGTAATGGGGAACAGTTTCGCATATAAATCTAACATAAATGTACCCCGACTTTATGACTACATAGCGTTTGAATGATAGGTAATCGTTTTTGTTACATCTTAGATGTAACCATGTTCTATTTTAGAGTTAGTGACAGGATCAAATGAGTTTTTTGGGGGAGGGAGTGCTGCTGCCACCCGGACCTGCTCATATGTCCTTTAAGCGCTCCTTGATTGAACGCAGGTCCAGCAATTGGTGATTATTTTACCAAAAATGTATAGGCGTAACTGTCCCCATACTGTAAATTCTAAAATAATGTATGTTATATCAAAATTTCCAGGGTGTTCACACGTAATCCTCTAAAAAATCGCAGATTTATTGGGAAGGTGGTTGGGGGTTCTTATCTACTTCTAAATGTAGACATGATTTTCTTTTAGAATTTGACAAACTTCTTAATGTTTTCCCTTTATGTATAGTATCCAAGATTTTCATAAAATCATTGTGAGATGTTCATCTATATTTTCCCATCCGTCATTTTTATTAATCATCCAATTTTGCTATTTGTACAAGGACCGTTTTACCATGTCATTTTACTTTTTAGATTTTTAATTAAATTTAACGATTTCAATAGAATAAAAGAAATAAACCAAGGAAAGACAGCAGAAACAACTGATCGAGTGTTTAACTTAGTGTCACTGTTGTTTCGGAAACATTTATCAATAAGAATATAAAAGTAATAGTGTGTGTCCATCCGATCGATTAGTTCTGTCTATGATGTTTATAATATTGAATTTAACCAGTAGCAAGTTGAGGTCACAATGCGTCCGATTATGTAAGAATAACACTAAATATTGTGTAGTATTTTAGATTTTAGCTGGACACAACACAATCAGACATAATTACGACTTTTTGAGTTAATACATCTTTAATATGTATTTATACATTTCAAACTTCAATAAACTCCACATTTAAACCATGCAGAAAATCAGGAACTGATAACAAATTGGCTAATATATATGTTACATTACATATGCTTAAGCCAGATGTCCTTATGTTATACTTATATTTTTAGAGATTTCTGTGTTTGTTTGTGTATTTGCAACCGACTTTAAGGCTATTAGAACTATCGATATTAAATTTTGTATTAACCATTTGCCAATTGTCTTCAGCGAATAATATTTGTATTCGTTCATATTAAGGTATTCCCGAGGAAGCAGGAAAATATTTTAAATCTGGTATTATGTAGATGCAAAACATAAATAAATAGGAGATACTCTTGGAAAGAAGACAATTATTATAATCATTAAATAACTGTCTTTAACTGTTCTTATTAATTTCCATAAACATCTTTTTAATTCCACTCTTTATTAATAAACTTATATGACGACCTTTCGTGTAGTTGTGTATGAATGCATGTTTCTCGCCTCTGCGTGACTTACACAATATTATGTTTACTATTTACTATTTATCGATTATTTACTGGGATAAAAATGCAATAAAATTAAATAAACGAAATGTTTAAAATCTTATTTAAAATACTTATTTAAATACAAAGTTTAATCAATCACGATGCATTTCTGTTTCTTCGTAAAAAAATATGTGTCTCTTATTAAAAAAATGAACAATACATAATAGGCAGGCTCGCCTCTATTTGTGGTTGTCAGCCGCCAATTTTTGTTGACGTTTGTATTGGAGGGAAATATTTCTGTAGATTCAGCTATTCGGCGACATACGGCAACTGCCTACACGGTTCAATGTCGCTTAATTTCGGTGAATTGATGTGTCAAAGGGACTATAGCTGTACATACTATTGGAAAAACAATCTAAATACTTGAACTATTTTAAAAAGTTAGGAAAAGATGCCGTCCTGACTGCTATTGTAGCGGAGCATTTTATTCTCTCTTTTCTGTAGTAAAGTGAGAGAAAATATAAACCCATTCAATCTTAATCCACAGCGTGTACGTGGAGAAGATAATCGGATCGCAATGTCTCTTCGACCATCATTCAACCACTAAACAGAAAATGGCCACTAGTAATAAGCGACTGTATCAATTGCAGACAGCAAAGCTAACTTAACTCGACATTTATAACCGGTTCTACGCCGCTAAAGATATAAATAATGTCTTAAAACATAATTAGCGTATTCTATGAAACCAATAACTGACTTGCTTAAAACAAAGAAATAAAGGAATTACCATATTTTGTAATATATCCCTTTTACTCATTAAATGTACATTTTATTTAGTTTAATAACATCAGACCAATATAATATTTTGTATTACAAAATAAATACACATATGTTATATAAAAATCTACATATCCTAAGGTACTTGAGGAGTTCTCACTTAATTTACACTATATTAGCGTTTCAAAAAATAAATCAATAGCGGTGTGCTATATCTCCATATTTTGTTATTATATATTGTTATGATTATGAAATCATACAATGATAATTCATCTCGTTGCTTAAATGCGAGTGTCAGTATTTGTATGCACACACACACACACACAATCACACATATATATATATATATATATATATATATATATATATATCATTATTTTTATGTATATGTTTATATATATATATATATATATATATAATTTATTTAGATACTGTATATTACATGTTTCAGCAATGTACCGCGGTTTCATCCAAAATGGCAGATTTAGACATCTTTAGTAAAGATGTCTAAATCTGCCCTTTTGGATGAAACCGCGGTACATTGCTGAAAAATGTAATATACAGTATCTATATAAATTTATTAGCTCTCTTATATGATCGAGCACTTTATTTGATTTATTTTCATATACAACCTGACACACACTATATATATATATATATATATATATATATATATATATATTGATAAATATTGAGTTATATATATATATATATATATATATATATATATATATATATATATAACTCAATATTTATCAATATATATATATATATATATATATATATTATATTATATACTGACATATGCTCGTAAACATTAACTATCACTTTGTTTATTTTCTCAGATAGCTGATCCTTTCGTCATGCATAGCTTTCACCTAGTTAGCCCTCCTCCGTCTAAAAAAGTGTCATCATTCTAACAGCCACCGCTTCTCAAGAGGATGGTGATAAAAAGCGACGTAGGTGAGTCTTAATGGGGCGCTGGGCTGACTTTCAAGTCGTCAATCCAAAACGCAGGTCAATGAAACATAGCTGAAGACAAAATAAAAATAGTGATTGCTCCCTTAAGCTCGCGTAAGGAACATAAAACGTTTGACCTGCTCACCCTCACGGGCAATAAACTATCGCGCAAAGCCGGCAATACAATTAAGTTGTGGGCATCGGTGTAATTCTTCATGGCAACATAAAAGAGGGGAGAAAAAGAGCACACTTAAATTAGTTGCGCGGTTTACCGCAAAGTGAAAAATTAGTTTAACTATATCATTAGGCCGTGTAAAATATTATAATTATCGGACGGTTGGGCATGAAATGACTCCGTATAATACAAGTACATAACACAACTCTATTACACTGGATTTATGACGCGGGGTTATGTTAAAGAAACGCTAAATCGATAAGAAAATATCAAGGGTGATACGAAGACTTACAACATGTTCAGCTATTCCTTGCCTCCACGTAATATTTAATGTACTTGATTCGGTACTCTAAAAATAGATGATCAACCGAATGGTTTTTTAATTCAATATGTGATCTACCAAATTGTTTAAGTTATGGTTAGGGTAAAGGCTTACTTAATAATGATTCTGGTTGTGTTTCTGATAGGACGATTCCAAATTTTTACAATTACCGATTCTTTTCTAAATCTCCAATTCCAATACACTTACCGATTCCAATTTCGCTTATTTTTAAGTTTCTAAATATGAAACTATATATTTTTTTCAAGTTTCTGTAAAACCCCTCGTGTAATTTCTGCATATATTTTTTCCAACGTAAAAAATACACTTGGGGGAAGGCGTATACTACACAAGTAAATATTTATAAATATATTTTTTTAAAACGTTTTCCTTGTAATTAATTGAAAATTGTGAAACAACCAAATATTGATTTCTCTTTAAAAACAAAGGCTCTATTAGTTAGTCGTTATTTTCAAAAATGTTATTTGATTTTTTATTCATAAAAGAAAAAAAAATGAAAATAGTCGAGGAGCAGTTCGTAAAATAAGAAAACGGTATAGGAACAGAATAGGTAAAAAAAACCCTCCCCATGTTAAGAATGAGTTTCTAAATAACATTGTTACTATTTGGAAAAGCATTCTTGACATGAGGAACATAACTTTCTTAACAATTCTGTGCCTCCCCTCTATCAAAGAATGTTCATATTTTATCCTAATTATAAAGATGTATTCAGTTATTTCTACTGTCAACAAAATACAAAATACAAATAATTATAGAACTAGCACTACTACTAATTATGACAAATTTCTAGATTTACACCCTCAGCTAAATTACACTTCGCAAAAAATAAGATTCTACCTTTTTTAAGTGATTACGTGTGAACACTATGAAAAAATTAGCGGAGAGAAAAAAAAATGACATTACAATTTAGAGTTGGATACCAGTTTCGAGTATAAATTACACGTAAAATGATTATCATTTCCAGGCGATTCTAAATTTTAAAGGGATTTTTAGTAAATGTTTTAGCACTAACCCTATGTCCGACTGACAAGGTCATGAAGCCATGTAGACCTACTAACCCCAAAAATAATCACACATAATTTATCTCCCAAAGCCATATAACAATTATTAGTGTACAGCTATAAAGCGCTAGTATATTACGGAAATAGGGGCTAATTTTACGTTAAATTTACTTTTAAAACTGATAACCCAATCTAAATTCTTTATTTTTTTTTAAGGGTGTTGACAAAAAAAGACGAAACTCATAGTTTAGGAGGAAGTAAATGTAGAAGCGACCGCATAACAGGCAACAAAATAATAAAAACACGGAAAAAACCCACCAATGAAAAAATAAATAATATTTTGAAAAATTTAAATAAAAATCTTTATATATAAAATTGTTTGTGTAATTATCAATAAATGTATTTTAGTACTTTTTTTGTCTCGACAAAGATGTGTTATCTCGTTTTTAATCATTTTTCCGGTACTTTGCAAATGCTACATTCTTATTAAATTATCGGTGCTTCGTTTGTTTGTTTTTCGCTAATTCGAAATTATAATTCTTTGTTGCGAAAGAAAATTAGTTATATGCACCTTACGCTAATTGATCAAAAAAGAAAAAAAATGCGATACTCCATTTTTAGTCGATTAAATGTGAACAGCCTTAACAACTTGGTGGTAAAAATTAATAAAACAACACAAAATCAGTTTCGCATATAAATTTTACGTCAAACATACCACCACTGTCGGACCAGAAAGCGTTTTAAGGACATGTAACCAATTTTGTTTGTTTTTAACCTTGGTCATGTTAATGTTCGTGAAAAAACTTTAGTATTAAATATATCATTGTTAAAAGTCATAAAAAGTCCCCCTTTGTACTACTAACCATAAGTCCGGGTCGTAATACAAACAATAAAGCGATTACGTGTGGTTTTATGTGTGTACATACACAATCTTCTAATAAATAAATACAATGTGTTTGTTTCATTTTTTATTGTCGAGAAAAAAAATTAGAAGTCATTTTTGAAATAGGAAATAGGGCTCAATTTTTTCTGATTTCGAAACCGCAAAAAAGTTCCGATTTTTAAGATTCCCGATTCCGATTAATCCCCCAAACACTAGATGTGATATACCGAATGGTTTCTTTGCAAATATGTGCTCTATAAAAGTGTATACATTCCAATATCTATCTATCTATCTATCTATCTATCTATCTATCTATCTATCTATCTATCTATCTATCTATCTATCTCTCTCTCTCTCTCTCTCTCTCTCTCTCTCTCTATATATATATATATATATATATATATATATATATATATATATATATATATATATAGAGAGAGAGAGAGAGAGAGAGAGAGAGAGAGAGTGAATTGTAGTCTGCTTGAAGCATTGCTGGGAATAGTTGGCAGATTCTCTGCACGGACGGAATTTTTCCCTGGTATTATTTTTGACAAAGGGAAGTTTCTTTTCCCGAAATATTAAATAAATGATTTTTATAATCATCTGGACATGACACAACCAGCTTACATCACACTTGTTGTTATGTAAGATTTTAAGAAAAAAATAAATAGTAAGTCACATTTCGTATTCGATTTATTATTTTTGTTCCTTCCAGCTTACACCTTACCCGGAATTTGCATTGCCCACAGCCTTTTAAAACATACTATATATATATATATATATATATATATATATATATATATATATATATATATATATATATATATACATATATATATATATATTACTTTTCTTTACACTAGTACATCTCACTATGGATTAAATATAATATATCGTGTCCATTCACTTAAGTTAGATAATATAGGCATATAGAAAAAAATGCATCATACCACCAATAGTATATAAAGCATATTTAAATCCTGAATAAATATGTGAATATATGATAAATTTGGAGATTAAAGAATTTTAGTAATATCAGGTAATTTGAGAACAGATGACTCAAATATTTATATACCGCAAAACATAACAGCCAACGAACCAATATCATATGAACCTGACAGAGCTGAGTTCGTAGTCAGCAATGATCAATAACGCCAATCATAAATCGTAGGTGTGTTATTGACAACTATTGTAATAGAATGCATAAAGAAACTCTTAATGTTTTGACATATAACGAGAGAAATACATTTTTTTTGTTTATCTAATGTTTTGACGTTTGGACATTCTATGGTGCTGATTTGGTATGTTGGTTTTGTGGCAGATCTGTGGGTTGGCGTTATTTCCTCCTCGTAATATCCCAATCTTTCCGTATCTCGCGGATTTTTTTAAAGAGTTCATCGCTGACATGCCCCTACACCATGAAAAACATAATCATAGAGGGTAAACTATAATTTCTAGCAACATGCTAGTTTTTATGTCGAATATTTTAAACGTTCTTAGCGAACGGTTAGGTATAGAGACGCCTCTCATAATGATATAGCTTTACTACACTGTTCTATTTTAATAGTTTTAGATTGTTTTACGGCAAATAATAATAGTATAAATTTAACTGAACACAGTTTGCTTGTTGACTCATAACAAGGTACACCGATCGGGTTCATATCTTACTCAAGTGTGTTATTTCAGAAATGACTAAAATATATACGATAATATTTGAAGTTGGCAAATCGATTCCATGGTCTACGTCTTAAATACATTAGCAGTATGGTGTTCGAATATTAAAATGAAGAATCTTTATATACCACTGGGATTTCATATCTGCCCTGAGATATATTCATAACACTAAGAAATGTAATATTATTACTACCCTGCTAAAATGATTCATAAACATCACAAACATAATAATATATACAAAACCAGGTAAAAGAAACTTCATGCTTAATATTAAGAACCCATTAAATATACTTTAAATTATTAGAAATTCTCCGAAATCCTGACAATAACAATATATTCCTGTTATCCCCCAATCATTACTCTGTCAATACCGCCAAAGGTAAGTAACATTTAAGTTGTGATGCTACCCCGACGCCCCTTTAAATGTTTAAAAAGATGTCGAGATTTAAAATATTTTGAAGCAATTAAAGACATCAAGGAATGGTGACAATTGCTAATACAACTTGCTCGACTGAAGTTAAGAACTTAGGTAATTAGTCATAGAGTTGTAGAGTATCAACATATGCTAATCTATCTCTCATACATCGGCTCAATTTTATGGAATTAACTATCGAATTTTAAGTTAATAGAAGTTAAATATGTACCATTAACGTAGCTACCATTTCTACCAACGCAAGCGATCTTTTTTATAGCATTACAAAATCACCTGCTTTCGAATTTAATTCTTTACAATCATCGATGCTATGATAATATATTCACAAATAAAATAGTTGGTATGTTCCTAGGCATATTACAAAATATGTCCTCAATTGCATGAACCCTACGTTTCACGTAAACTTGCATTTAATATAAATAGTAAAACAATTAAAGCATAACTATTCTATTCGAGGAATTATTTTTGACGCTCTTGGGGCGCGTATGAGCGTGGCCTTCGTAAAAAGAACGCCATTCCATAGAGTCTCATTTCTCAGATAACGTCATTGTGCTTGGTGCTAAGAAGATAACCAAGACAGTTCAGACGGAAGGGCTGCACACTATATGTAGACATATAACGGTGGTAATTACTTTCTAAAATTATTTCATCTTTGAGTTAAACATTGTTTGGTATTTTTACATGCGTACCGATTGTGTAGTTTGTGTCGCTTTCATGGTCTGATAGTAATTTGAAGATAACACTATACAAAACTCGATTGAACTCAACTTCAAGAGTGATGACGAAACTATCTTGATAGTAAAATAGTAAATAAACACTTGCTCTATTTACCTAACTTTTTAAATATATTTAAAACATTAACAAGTAGCTATAACATAAATCAGTTTGTTTGTATTTATACGAAATTCTAATTTAATTATGAACGTATATAATATTGCACATTTATGCCCACTTGTCGACACTTTTTTAACAATTTGTTTGCGATAAAATCTTATCGACTAGAAATTCCGTTAAAACTTCATTCTTTTTGTATAAAAAGAATGTTCAAAATGTATTGTTTGGCTCAAACATGTTTAATAAAAAAAAAATAAAACCGTTCAAATATGTGTATGGCTTGAAAAAAGACAACGGATAAAACCTTAAAATAAAGTTACATTTTCAACACATACATGTTTTTCATTTCAGGACAAAATATACAATTTAAACAAAGAGAATTACTTATATATTTATATATTTATTTTTGAACAGTTTTTCAATTTTATTACACTCACAAAATTCATCATTTATCAATTGATCGTTTTAATTATTTAAATTATTAATAGGTTGTTCTTAATCTGTTTATTTATTTAATTACTGAATTCTTGTTAACTACATTAATGATTACAGTTCCTTGCCTTTATACATTTAAATATTATTTTCATATGTTTTCGCAAATACATAATTTAAAGTGTAGTATCTGTTCCGATACTACACTTTATATTTTCTGTGATCGGTCAGTAAAAGAAAAATCCTTCTAAATTTCTGACAACATTGAAAATATGTTTATGGAAATGTGGATAAGAGAGGTAACATGTTAGTGAAAATAATATTAATTTGGAAAAATGAGCTTTATTTAGCGAGAACTCAACATTTTATACATAGAAGAAGTAAGAGAAATCTATCGAATTTTACATCTCTGAGATAATAGCCAAAAATATACTTTATTAAAATAATTTGAAAAATACGATCATCGTTAATTTCAACCACTCTTTCTCTAAAAATTAGTATTACTCATATATTATCTTATGTTTAATTTTCTTTACTTTTCCTTTTTCTTTTCTTCTTTTCTCTTTCTTCTCTTTACGTTTGTACTAATTGTTTCGAATTGATTGTTATTTTACATTTAATTTTGGGCTTTGTTTTACATTCTATTGATATTTGTTTTCATTAATATGTTATTTAATTTGAATTTACTGTATTTTCCATCTAGTGTTTTATTTTCATTTTTATTTATTTTCTGTAGGTTCTTTCTTTTATTTTTATTTTTATTTTTATTTTTATTTTTAATCATCAAATACACACCTCGGGCTTCACTTCCTATCTACTTACTTCCTATTCCATACATTCCATTTTCTCGCATCTTTCTCACTATTAGTTGTCGTCTCTTCCTTTGTTTTACTCTTCCTTATTATCCTCTCTCACGAGAACTTAACATATCTCATACATCATCTTTTAAATCTCTCGTCTTATTACCGCTTGATTTCTCTTAGTTTAATGTATACTACTTTGAGTCGTTTTACCAAAATGAATATGATCGAACCCATCAACCGTAATATATTGGGCAATCGTTAATGGTGGGTGTGCGTACTTTTCCTACTAATATGTTACCTTGCTTAACCACATTATTACAAAACTGCTTATTAAGTCACATAAAATCTTTTTCAGGAAAAATGTTATAATTAAATATGATGGACACTTTTAGATGCCTTTTTCTTTATTATAAAATTCGAACTTTAAATTCAACTTTTAATAACGGTTAGTATTGATTAAAAGTAAAAATGTTCGATTGAAAATGGTATAATTAAAATGTATTACAATTTTCTAGAATATTTTATAAATAAAAATTAAATATCAAGTAAAAATAGTATTTTTACTTTATTACTACAAAAACATGAAATAATTAGAATAAACTGTCTAAAAAAGTTCGAATATTCATTTATGACCGTTGGCCACAAATTCGGGATAGAAGCGTGTAAACGAGGCCAGAAATTGGGACTACACAAGTACACCAGCCCACTTTAGCAATATTACTAGTTTATTAGTTGGGTATACGTATTCAATCCAATTGTTCTCGATGATTATCTACTCATTAGCAGAACCGGTTTATTTTTGGGAGTAGCTTGATTTACATCGTAAAGAAGTAGTGTTGGTCTATTCAGAGCCAATTTAGTTTGGAACATTGATTTTTATTATTTAGGAACGTGTTAAAATGTGGTTTTGATTTTGTATTTTCTTTGATTTGGCGGTAAATCGGTTGTTAGGATTCCTAAATACGTTTGTTTGAGTCAAATATTTCGGGGTACATCTTTTTTTTAAATTCCAATACATCGGTAGTCTCATTTAATTTATGTCTCTGATGATTTTCGCCATTTTATATAAGGTGACTTCCATTCAAGTAACGATCGAACCTTTGCCAGTCTCTATAACTGAACCACACAGAACCACACCTTATAGTTAATATTGTATCTGTACATTAATAGATTTGTTCACAGAATGCCGTACTGATAGATATTTTCTTTTGCTTCAATTACCCCGAAACAAGTTACACTGTCACTGAGATGTAAAGGGCTATTTTTGATTATGGGTCTGATATGTCAGGAATTATCTATGTAGATTCGTGCAGAGAGAAACTTGTTCACATTATATTTTAATTTAGGCACGTTAGTACAGTCTGGGAAACACGGGGCAGGGAGGGAATTTCAAAGCAAGCGGTTCAATGAAAGAAACTATTTTAATACAAATCCTTCTGACATATGGGAACCTCTATAGAGAAGGATTTTAATTGTGTTGCTTATCGGGTCCGTGAAGTGTATTACATTGCGGGTGAACAATTGCAGCAAGTTCGTCGGAGCAGATTATGTGTAAATACGTGTAAAATGAGCATAGGATGCAACATTGCAGCGACGTGACAAGGGTTGGTAGACAGTGTGCGACCTATTAAGTTAAAGACTCTTTTGAACTCTTTCACAGAGGGTGAGACTAGAGGTTGGTACAGCAGTCCACATGTGACAGCGATACTCTATGTATGAGCGAAGGATAGCTTTCTAGAGATATTGGATACTAGCAGGTGTGAGAAAGTGTTTCGACCTGTAGATAAGACTCACCTTCTTTGCAGCAGACTTGGCAGTAGTTGCTATGCATTAATTCCAATTTATGTTATCTGTGACCGTCTGGCCGAGGAGTTTGAATGTTTGACTCACGGGAAGGGTGCTATCAGCCATGGTCATCGGTGATAGATAAGATTTCTTATAATTGGAAACTAAATACGAGCTTTGTCTTGGTAACATAGAATGACATCATCCATTTCTGGCCCCATTTCAATTAGACATGTCGATATAAGACAAACAGCTCAGATAAGTATGCCAATGCCTTTACATTATTGCATGCGGTGTTATAGGATCGATTTAATAAAAATACAATTCTCATTAAATTAATTAACTCGTAAGCCACTTGGATACATCACATCGAGTGTAGCATGTAGTCTCAAACATTGCGGTCTATGTAAGAGACGCTTAATAAAATTGACGGAGAGTCAAGTGTCTAAAAATTTCATTGCATCTATTTTTACAGGCACCTGTGCAATGGGAAAACATTTAGTTTCACACACGTAAACATTAACATAGAGGGTGGAAGTAATAGGCGTTTATAGTAATCAATTGCATGCGACGATTTAATTCAAAACACAGGCCGATATTTTATAGGTTGTGCGACTGGTGTAAATTATTTGAAGTAGTCATGCATCAAGAAGAGGAAAAAAATATTGCGCTCTAGTGAATGCAGGTTAAGAAAATAAAGAACATTATTTCGATTTCAGCTATATATATATATATATATATATATATATATATATAAATATCAGCGTACATACATGATTGGTAGATTAAAATGGGCGGTAACCTGAGCTAAAAGAAGATCGAGAAGCTTGAGCGATTGTGAGATCTTATTCGCAGATTGAAGATGTTTTTCTATTTAAAAATTGAGATTGAATACTAACAGAAAGAATACTAATGGAAACATGTGGATGATTTTAGTTGGAATATATATAAGTGTATCGTTTAAAGTTTATGTTAATTTACTTTCTTAATTAGATTTATTTCTCTGCTTATACATTTTTGATGAAATAGTGTCAATTAATATAGAATCGAATAATTAAAATCTTTATATATATATGTATTTGTATGTATATATATACACATATATATGTTTATGTGTGTATACATATATATATATAATCTAAAGAAGCTTTGAGTCATAAAAAAAATGTAAAATGCAGTTTAAATCCCCAGACAAACTAACTAAATCCAAGATATTGCAGACTTAATATTCGTTGGAAAATTAATAAATGAAAAAAAAAAAAAGAAAAAAAAAGGGGGGGTTAATTATCTAAGAGTGAAACAAAAACAGGAGACCTTAAGCGTCTAATATTAACACGGGGATCATCAGCTGTTTACCATGTAACTGTTTTACTATATATATATATATATATATATATATATATATATATATATATATATATATATAAGTGTCTATATTTATACGACTTTACATGCAAATTTAGTAAATCGACAACGCCTTGCTTTATTTTCCCGCGTATACTGTTGATGTATTGACCTGTTAAATGCCCCTAGCCTTCTAATATTCTACCTACCTCTTTCTATTCCTCCTTCTTCTCCCGCTAGGATTTGCTGCGACACCCCTTAATCGAAAGTAACGCCATACTACCACCCATGGTTTCCACGACTAAAAACAAAACCCAGCCATCCAGATCACTTCAACTTTATCACTGCCAACATCTGTAAGATCTTTTGAGACAGAGCTCGGAGGTTTTTCTCGTTGGGCAACTAATATGTTTCCCAGCAGGCCAGAAAACCATTCTCCAGTTAACCGTTAATTGGTATCTTCTTACCGTAAAGGAAATCGTGGAAGTCAACCGGGCAACAAAATAAAATATTATGATGATTTTATGATGAAATACACAGAAGCGACTAATGCATCTTTTTATAAGTTTTGTTTTAAATAGACTAAAATAGAATAAATCACCATAATGTTGACAAGGTCAAACATATGCGTTGCATTTGGTAAGTCAACATGGAGACGAAACTGCGCAAAAAAGCACACAAGGCATCGTTCTAATTCGTTCCCTCATATGTTAAAGATGGGCTTTGGTATTCCACAATTCGCATACCGATGTATACTAAATATGGCATGAGAATGCGTTACATTGCAAAGTAATGTTTTATATGTACACAGTAGCATTACCCCTTGTGTGATGAGCTCTCTAATATGGGAAATCACTGTCGCTCAATTAGCATATATACATTATTATTCGTAAAAGAAGAAAGCTCTCTAGTTAACCAATGATGCGAATATATAAGTAGTGTAGATTCCCCGTGGTTTGTGGTGGTGACTGGTAGTACATAGGTAAGGAACACTGGGTGTTACAAAATGGTTACGAGTTTCACATCTCAGCTTCAATTTAGCCATGTTGAATAACCGTGATACGGCGAAGAAGGCTATCTTGAGATGAATATATAAACATATATATATATATATATAATTTAATAAATGTTCCAATTTTCTTAAAAATAATATTTATTCATAAATTTCTATATGCCCATTTAAAAAAAAACATTTTTTCTTGATAATAAATTCAAGATATTTTCAAATATAGTTGAGAATATTTATATTAAAAACCCATTGATATATCACTTGACAACAGCGTCTGCATTTTGATGAAGTGGTTAACATCGCTGATCATCAACTAGATTGCCGGATGCGAGCCAAGCCATATTGAATGGCGGTGATACAGCGAAAGAGTATGTATATAAGATAGATAAAGAGAGAGATAGATAGAGAGGGAACATCTAACGTTAGTTGAAGAACGATAAAATACATCGTGTAAGCCTCTCGCTGTACGCATTGCATTATTTAGGAATAGTTAAACGTATATAATCTAGTAATGTGTTAATGTACGATTTTTCACCGTTTTCCTATAAATTAACCTACATATGTTTATGTGAAATCGTTCAAATAATAAAATCTATTTCATAATTTAGAAATTTCTAATATGTATTTACTGCATGATGGTAATCACTGTGTTGTAAAAAGGTAAAGGTAAAGGTCGCATAGCCTGGACGCGCACGAGTGTCGTTGCCGACCTCACACACTGCCCATGGCCGTAGCGGCGGTGATTTGTGTAGAATCACCGTGTCTAGGGCACAGCATATGGAAGGCGGAGCCCATCCCTCTCCTTCCGCTGCCTTGAACCTGAGTTTTAGCCAGGTACCCATTTTGTGCTGGGAGGACAGAGGGAGTTTTCAGACCCGAACATTCGCATGCCGTGAGTGAGATCGAACCGGGGTCGTCCAGCCCAAAGACAAGTGCTATAACCACTCGTCCACAGGCCCTCCCTGTGTTGTGTACAATACTATATATGCAGGGTTTATATAATATATAATGAGCCACATATACTCATAATTATCTTATTGTCATTTCGATTTAAAACTAAATCATTAACTATATTTTATGATTGTATTCAACATATTATTTTCTGATTGGCCAACACTTACAATATATATGGAAGCTACGTACGCAAATATTTAACATTCCCATTGATCATATAAGAAAATTATCGAACAGTGTTGTCATCAGTGTTATAAACAAAGTTATTATATAAACAGAAGCACATATATTAAGAATCAATAACAGGGGGCAATCGGTAGCAATAACTACCACGTGTGGCCATTGAGAGTTGAATGAAGAACGTGTTTCACACTGTAATTTCACGATTATTTATATAACGCGAATTAAGGATTGTTAATCACTAAAATGGGATTAATGACGTTTAAGTTTACATTTTATAGTTTATATCAGCATATCAAAATCTTAAAGCATGCTATAAGATAGACCTGAAAGGAATGTAATATATAGAAGCATGTATGCACAATAATACACGTAATGTGTTTAACTTTTAGCGCCATCTTTTTATTTAATTAAGCAGACAACTACGACCAATTAATAGTCAGTGTTAGCCGTATGAAAAATGATTAGCTGTGAATGGTTCCAAAACTCGAAAGTGTTTATTTTAGGAAATCTGCAATAGTATTACTAAAAAGCGCATCCATAGCCTCCGTCACGCATTTTGAAAGTAATTTGTTTGTCACTGCATATGAAATAAGCGTTAGCCGTTGTGATTGTGAAGTTTCCAATTTTTCAGAGAATTACTATATTTTGAATAACAAATATTATATTTAACTATTATTAGGAATTATGAATTGTAAATTAATTAACGTTTTTTTATTATTATTATTATTATTATTATTATTATTATTATTATTATTATTATTATTATTATTATTATTATTATTATTATTATTATTATTATTATTTACTATTATTACTTTATTAGGTTGTAATAAAAAAGGCGTCTATTATAAGGGGAATGTGCAACTGATTAGCAATAAGAAATCTGTTTAAATCATATTTTTAGTCGAATAAAGTACCTTCTGAATGGCAGGAAATGGAATTAAATGTTATTTTTCTGAACAACATAGATGAATGATAAAGAAAAGAAAGAAAACTATTCAGAATAACATATCTATACTGTAGGACGGAACAATCGATAAACACTTCCAATATTCTGACTGACTTCACTATAGTATATAGATATTGCTAAATTCCAAATAATAATGCAAGTCAATAGATAGTTCAGAAAAAATTATATATATATATATATATATATATATATATATATATATATAATACTTACGCTGCGTTAGACACTATGGACTTTACACTCTCCTGCCAAAAGAGTATGTATTAGCTCACTTTATATTAAATATAAATACAAACAAATATTCAAACTACTTGTTGTATACATATAAGTATGTCCAATCAATTCTCTTTGTAACTCTGTTCTTTTTTTTCATCGGCGTCTGACCAGGGGATGATCACATTTCAATATAGAATGACATCGAATGTTACAATTCATCGAAATTCCGTTTATTAGTGCATATTTCTGTTTCGACCTGGCGGCGAAATATCACTGTTTGTGTGTAGAATATATCTTTTATCTCTCTTCTTGTGGCAACCCTAAACCAACTGTTCTCGAGTCAACCCCCAATTAAATGTATATATGTCAGATAAGGTTAAATGTAAGATTTTTCTTTAATTACGTGCATCTTTAACTAATTTTACCTCATAGTTTTTTCGTCCGCGAAGTGTATAGAAAAATCTATCAAAGAAATTATCTTACATCAGTTTCTGTTAAAGACGGCATTCCATCCAGTGACTGATGTTATACCATCGTAAAGTTTACTACATGTATATATTTTTGTCTATCAAATCTCAGTAAACAAGTAATGATTCTATCTAACGAAAGTCATATATTTAACGTCAAAAGCAGACTGGCCTCCTGAATATACATTATTCCAAAGAGAAGAGTTAATAACTATCCATTACCCATATGTAAAGGTTCTATTTTAGATCAAACGGAAAAGTGACATTTTTCCATGACAATGATATTGAGGCTAACAGAAAGATACCTTTTCATCAAAACAGTCACTGTCATTTAGATTAAACCTAAGAGACTGCACTAATACTGATGTAAAGGTCGCGTATAACTATGTCCTTAATCGAGATGGGCAACAACAAATACCAAAATACTAGGAGCTAAAAAATGACTTGAAAACAACGTGGTCTCTGACAGAAAATTACCGATTGTAGTAGAATACAATTGTTTAATTAAACACAATATGTAAGAATATATAGACACAATCCATGACACCCGGTGCCGACGTTCAGATAGCAGTTCTTAATAAACAGCGTCTATACCTAAAAACATCGGATATAAATGTAATTCTCAATAAAGAAAGCCAATCTTTGCCCAAGGAAGGGGACTCGTTAACGTAACTAAAATCCCCAAAAATGATTAAACATGCATTTACTTATTTGCAATCTCCCAGACAATTTGACCTGACAAAAACCGACAGTAAACGTCCAGTCTGTCCCACGGCTGAAAGTAACTATCATTTTACCGGATGTACACAATGTCAAACCGAGGATGCTGTCTACGAACATTTAAAATATATAGGTAATTACATTATTTGGAAGAAGTGCCAAAAAAACTCATAAAGCAATACTCATATTTTATTTTACGAATATCTTCTCGTGTGTTTCTTTTTAACAAACAACGTGGCTATATAGCAATACTTATTCAGGCGAAACGTGAGGAAAAAATGAAAACCTACACGAATTAATGTTATAAGATATAAGCTCTCTTTTAGTAAATAGACTAACTATGAATTTATTTACAATCTCTCATCAAATTAGCGTAACGACGAACTAAAAAAATAGTTTAGTAGCAAACTGCCATGAATAAGCGTTTCTAGATGCTGCCGTTTATAAATGCATCAACGTGTCTTGCTTATTGTAAACTTCATCTGTTTTTGCCATGTGACAATAATTAAAATTTAAATTTAGCTAACAGCATGATTACTGAAACAGATATTTGCTATGTGTTTTCGTCTCTGTTTTCGGTAATAAGCCAAATTCTTTTCTTTCTGCCAAAAATATTAATCATATATATATATATATATATATATATATATATATATATATATATATAGACAAGTTTCCTTCTGAGACACCATGACGAATATTCATTACTCCTTTCTTTTTCAAGAGGGAATACGTTTGTGGTTTACATCTGTTTTCTGGGAAGCTGCCTATCGTAATCACTGTAACCTCCGTGGAAATCGTTTTAGCTCAACACGTGAGAGTTTTTTTCGTCTGGAATTTTACAGATGACAAATTATCATAAGGTGCGTCACATAGAAAATAAGACGTTTGAAAGGGTCCACCCATATGATAAGTTATTTGATAGTGTAAACAACCGATTATATACAATATTTCCTAACAGGCCAACACCGTGTTTCCACAGAATCTATATAGAACCTTTGAAGCAACTTATTATAAGCTTTTATGTGTTAAATTCTTATCGTGTTTATTCCAATAATGTTGAAGTAAAAGATAATATGGAATTAAATAAATAAAAAAAACATCGACTCTATCATATTATAAAAATTGTGTGACCAGTATCCGTGTCTTTCCCGTTTCTACGTAACTTACACATTATTATACGTTATTTACGAGTTATTGATTAATTGTTTCCGGTTTTCATAAAAAAAACAATACAATATAAAGCCATGCTTTGAAACAGCGACAATTGTCTAATCAAAAAGAATTTAGTTTCTAATACTGACAGTTAATTTATTTACAATCTTACGTCAAATCTATTACTAATATAGATGTGGTATATATCTGTATGACGCTGACACTGTACTATTACGTGCATACCTTACGCGGAAACGATAATATAACTATCTTTTAGTGCACCATTTAGTTGGCTATACTATTGCAGACAAATGTATCATCTGCCTATTTATAATTAATAGGAATTTGTTGTATGTCAGTCTGAAGCCGAAAGTATACTATTACTATATTCTAATGCTAAAATCAAGAATCTGTGTACTATATATTCTGTTATTGTGATACAACCCCCCAAGTATTACCTCCTCCTTATTTGAGGAGACATTGTTGCAAATCTGTTTTGTTGTCATGACGCCATCCACCGAGGAATTAACTCAACATTTCGTGGAATTTTGTATATGTTCCTTCTCAATAATACTTTTGAATGCAGTGTAATATATATTCTGTTGTCGTGAAAACACCCTTCAAGGCATCACCTCCTGCTGTCTTTGGGAGGAGGTATAGTGAAATATACGTGTTGTTGTTATGAGACCATCTTCTAATGTAGAGGATGGTCGTGTCGTCTAGTGGATGAATTCTTTCTCATTTCCTTCCCGCCGCGAACCACGCCGTCCGTTGTCTGCAACAAAAACCTCATGACGCACTCCGAAGACAAACTCTTCTCTAAATGTAATTCATTTTATTACAAGTCTTGTTATTCGCAAAAAAGAAACACAATGCAAATATAATATTAATTTGACTAGGGTCAGTACGGTCAAAAATACATAGTATACCGATTTCAAAATCAATTCTACATTTTGAATTATTTTATTTGAATACATAATTATTACAATTTTAAATATAAATATAGATAGAAAACATGACATCCGTTGTATTTACTTAAAGAATATCCAGCTGCCAATTATTTCTACGATAAAAAGACAAATACTATTTTATAAACTATTTAAAATGTTTATTAATTTTCTTTTTCGAATATTTATTCACAATGTCTATTAATTTTATTGAAAAAGAATTATAATATCCTCTTAATATTATTAACATTTTAATATATTAATTATTCAACGTAAAATACTATAATTAACAGAAACTTATACAGAACTAAACAACCGCATATTTTCTACAGAATTCTGTTATTTTTAAATAAAACACGCAAGTTAATTAAATTGTCGCATAACAAGTCATTGCTAGTTTTAGTTTTTTATTAAGAAATATTTATGTATAAAAAGATTGACCTGTTTAAATCTATTTGTGTCTAATCATTTTATAAATTGACAGTTAATCAAAATCTCATTAACAAACTTATATATAGTTTTATAACAACGTGGTTCAATGCATTACTTAATAGTCAGATAGTACTGTAATAATAACATTTAGCTTTCCAAATCTTATTTAAATATAATTTGGTAAAGAAAAATAGAACATGGTTAAAATAACAAAAGGAGTGAAACAAACTTGAAAGTAAAAGGACTTCAAGCAACGCTGTGCAATGTTTGTAAAAAATCGGATGTATAGTCAATATGGATAAAAGTAATAATAATCCAAACCATAAAAAGAGTTAAGAAAATCCGGTCGGTTAATATTTATTTCGTTCGTCTTATAAATCATAGCATCGAGCGAATAGTAATATTTAAAAAGTTTTATAAGTTTTCATTTTTATGTTATTCATGTTCACTTTCGTATACACAGCACATTTCAGAGTAATGTTATTCTAGCTTTCTACATTTAATGTGTGTAACGCTATTAATTCGAATAAAACTATACTCAAACAATCCATCAGGAGCATTGATTACTTAATTAGAAGACTTCTGTAAATTAAAAAAAAACGTGCATTGACTTATACCTTTTATATGTTATATATTTATTTAGTCAATTATCAATTCAATAAAATCAAAATATGAAAGTATTTTGCGGGCTAAAAGGAAGAACAAGTAAATCTAATTAAAAGGTAAATCTGGGGTTGTAGTGTTTGATTTTAATAAATGTGACACGATTATATTTAATTTAATTAATGATAAGTTTTAGACATTTAATTATAATTACAAAATTAGTAAACGGTAATCAGCATATTATCCTAGATATGCGCAGTTTATTTCAAAGCAAATTCCAAAACACAAATCATATTCACAATAATAAAGGAAAACAATACTTTATTTGTTATCAAAGCAGCACATAAGAAAACTACCTTCATTGAATGATGATTCTTGACTTTTTTCTTGATAGAATTATTTAAGCGAGACATTAAATTCTATTTACCAACATACTGATTAATAATCATTTCTGAATAAAACATGTTATTATATTAATTCTCTATTCCTATTAATGCTGATTTTTCTCAAGGCTTCATTCCAGACCCAACACTGTTTCTTCCTCTTGCTGCCTCTAGCCCATCTCCCTTGGATCAGTTGAAATATGGAGCTGATCTAGAAATTGGCCTGGGTTCAGTTGAGGATTGCGGTACAAAATGGCTTGTTTCATTTAATCCTGTTAACACTAAGCTCGAGTCTTTTAATCGTAGGCGTGTCACTTTTCGTACTGAGTTTCTCATGGATGGATCTGCTCTTGAGGAGAAATCGACTATGAAACTTATTTGTCTTTCTCTCTCATCAAATCTTTCTTTGAGTCAATACATTATATTCATTGCTGTTTCTGCTTCTCGTAAAGTCGGTTCTCTCTATAGCTCCAAATACTTTCTCACACCTGCAGCTATTCCCCTCTCTACAAATCTAATATTAGACAATGTATGGAGTACTGTTGCCATATTTGGGCTGGTTAATCTCTGCCCCAATATAGGTTTCTTAATAAGTTGCAGAAACGTATCCGTAATTTGACTGCCCCTATCCTTTCTTCTCCTCTACACCCTTCCTCTCTCACTGACCTGATGTAGCGAGTCTCAGTATTTTCTTTAAGTACTATTATGTCATATGTACATTCGGATGTGTGATCTTTTCCCTGCTTCTTTTGTTCCATCTCGTTTGACTCGTTGGTCTAGTGGTCTCCATCAATACGGCTTCCGCTTCCTGGTATTTTTTTCCATTAACTGCATGCTTGTAGAACTCTATATCTACTGACTATGTTTCGTCCTTCTACAGTACTGGCCTTTTTCAAGACTAATGCCAATAGACATCGCCTGTCTTTGCGATAATTATATTTCGTTCTTGTTAGTTTCTCACATCAAGTGATTGCATGCCTTTTCTGGAGCGATCCCCATGGAAAATAGTAGAACAATCCTTTATAATCTAATGTGTGCATACTATATTACGATGTGTCTGTTATGTGTCTATAATCGTGATTTTTATTAATTTAAAAGTGGTTTTAAATATTTTAACTGTCAATTAAAATTGAATGTCTGTATCCGATTAGAGTTTGAATCACATAGTCTAGTTTTCTGGTATTTTTACTGCTACACCAAAGAAGAAATTGTAATTTTCTCACATACATATATGTTAAACAGAACCGCAAAATCATTTAACAGGATAAATAAACAGACAAAGAAAACATTTTTCACGACCTGTAAGATTTATTTTTATGAGGGAAAAATAAATAAAGACAAGGAATTTGACAAGAACAAAATAGCGTGCAATTGTGAAAACATTATTTTCATTGTCATTTAGTAACGTATACTGACTATAAATTTCCTACTGCAGATAATCTATTGCCTCTTTAAAATTTTCACTTCGGCCCTTTTAAAAACAAACTTTGGGTAATTAATTTAATAAGTGATCATTAGACGAATTTGACTCCGGTGTCTTACTCGCATGTGTATGAATAACATTCTTTATAATGCCAATGCTACCTAATTTATGAATGACAAAATAACATCATTGATTTTAAATACAATTAAAATAAATAATAAGTATGGAATAAACCGAACACCTAAAATATCCGTATCATGTATTTAAAAATATTTACTTAACTATTATGTTTTCGGTTAGTAGATATATATCATTTATTGTTTGAATACAATTCGACTTGTTACAGTTGATATATAAATCATTAAAGATATATATTCGTTTTCTTTTTGAAAACAATTACAATAACTTTTCCTAAAGTAGAAATATACATTTTTTTCTTATTTTAATATTATTAACCAGCATTATTTCAAGAGAAATATTAACCTTAAGTTATACGGATATATAATGAGAGTAATCGCACAACTTTAAGGTTAGTCATGATACTATTTGATCTATTGTTGCGATTGCATAGCCATCTCTATCCAAGGAATGCTAACATATAACTTATTTGATAAGCTTACATGTATCAGCGTGTATCCAAGATGCAGCAGATATAGCGTTTTTTTAACGAGAAAATTGAAAAATTATTTTTTCACTGTAAATAGTTTAGGTCTAGATAGTAAAAATAGTGTACTTTTATTCAAATATCGGGGGCAATCAATTTGCTCAAATTTATAATTGTGTTGTGCACCCATTAGCTATTCGGCTGAGCCACGAATTAGTGGCTGCAACCCCATGCAGAAGGGTAAACCCCCTCACCTCGAAACCGTGGATACCTGAGGCCGTGGGTGGCGACCCGTGATGTCTTAAGACGGGAATCTGGTCGCTGAAATATTCTTCCACTTCGGTTCTAACTTCAACCAGACGGGAGATGTGAGTTGTCCGATCTGATCAATCGGCTGATCACGTCATGCCCTAGTACCTATAAGTGTTCCCATAACCGTATTATTCAATCTGAGCCTTCAAAAAATCAAAACCTTATTTCTCCTTTTTATTTTCAAAGAATAATATTTTCAAAGAGTATTTTTTCAAAGAGCAATGTCTTCTTAAGGCCATGTATTCTTGCGATAATGTATTCTGAGAGCAATGCATTTTAGGAATTTAAATAATTACCATATCTATACCATTATATTTGAGAACTTTATTCGGATTAAAACATCCATAAATACTAAATATTCGGTGAAACAAACAAAACTAAACTAAACCAAACACATTCGTAATCTGGAATAGTTCATGGTCAGAGCGCCAGTTCGGATGTGAACCTAACAGTTGATTTCATTCAAATGAGAACTAGTAAATTCAGGCAATAAAACAAACTTAACACAAACTCTTGTGAAATATTCTTCGTCTTGTTTTGTGTGGATTTGATGATGTTTGTAAAATTGAACTATTCTGGTAATGTTCTGTCGTAAAATGTTGTAAACAGTTTATTTGTGTCCAATACATTTATATTTATAAACATTTTAAATTATAATTATCCTCATATATCCCAAATATATATATATATATATATATATATATATATATATATATATATATATATATATATATATATATATATATATATATAAAAGTAAAGTGGACATTACAAACTTGTTTCATTTGTTTTGGGGCAGCTTGTACATCTCGTGAGAGCACCATGCTTACATGAACTTAAAATGTCTATCACGATTGTTAGTTTATTGTATTGCAATCGTATTATGCAATGGTCCATATCGTATTGATTAGCATGACAAAATGCATGAAACAGGTAGGATGCGGATTTACTGTATATCGCTTGTACCAGTGCACAATTAATGTCGTCACAAAAGATGACATCGACAATTAAAACAGAGAGAGATGTAGAGACAGAGAATGGAAACATATTATCGATAGTGGAATACAATGTGAGTGGTGAACGTGACTGCTGGTGTTATTGCATGTGTGAATCTGTGATTATGTCACAAAATATATGATGTCACGGGGAAAGTGAAGGGAGACGAATGAGAGAGAGATAGAGACAGAGACAGGGAAAGAGAGAGCGAGATAAGGGGAAACAACAGAGGCAGAAAGAGAGGGGAAGAAACGTGAAAAACGTGAGGGTGAATAATAACATGAAAGGGGGAGAACTAGAGAGGTGGACATAGAGAGAGGTAAAAATTAAATTAAATTAAGAATTACTAAAGGGAAATATACAATTACTTGAAAATTGATGACGTACTAAATAATGTATGTTAGCTTTGACTTTTTTACAGATTTCCCTCTTTATCTCTATCATTTGACAAATTTGAGCTATCTTTTCTCAATCTTTTTCTCCCTCTCATTCTCTATTTCCCGAGATCTGTTTAGTCCAGACCATCCACTTAAATATTTAGTTACTGTTTGAATGTATTTCGGATAATTCAAAGAAACGCCGATGTCAAGGGTTATTTTTCGATGTCAGAAGGTTAGATATGATAGAAAGTATGAACAGGAATAAAATAAAAATAGAAAATTATGAACCATATAAGGGATGACGTCACCGAAAAACGCTAGATATTCAAAGGATGGGTAACTAAATGGGAACGTGTCTAAAAAGACGTACAACTGTTGTCTTCAAAAGTAGTAGATAAAACAAACTGATGGTTGTCTTTCTTATCAACGTGTTTACTATTTTAAAATCATTCGAACTGTTGTTAATGAACAACAGTTCGAATTATTTTTTCCAGCTGAAAGCTTAATTTCCTTACAATTGTATTACTGACAAATTCCGAGCCAGTGATCAATCGTCATTACTCAGAGCCATGTTCAAGGGTGTTTACCCCCTACAGCGTTTAACCACATCACTATTCCATCAATCATTGCGAGAAAGGGATATGCAACGCGTATATGTGTATTCTTCTTATCTGAACAACGTATGTGTAAATAGTTCTAGGTGCTCAGTTAAAATACTTACGCATATTATATCAGGTCTATATATATATTAGAAAACAATGTAAGCAATTGAGATATATCTTATCTCGTATGAGTAAAAATTCGGTAAATGTTAATTATTTGAAGGCGTGATGGGTGTAAAAATTGTCTGAATATATACATCGGAATAAACATTACTTTTTTTAGAGGGAGTTGGCGTGAGAGAAGTTTTAAAGCCAATAAATCTTTTTAAAAACAGGTTATATTTTGTTTAATCTTTATCTGATTGTAAGTATTTGAAAACAATATTATAGAACAGGAAAACTAAACCAGAAAATAAAGTTTGCAATTATTATTTTGAAGTTTCAGTGAAAATAAGTATGAAGTTATGTTTTTAATTAAGATTTAAAATCTTCAATTTTTTGCAAACGAGTTTACACGGTAGCCTTTCACCGGCTATACACTTTTGAAGACGAGGCAAAATTCGAGTTATTGATCGACACATTAGAATGATGAGGCGAATATTGTCAGTTTTCGTTTTGGTAAGAAAGAAAAAGTGTATAGATGTGTGTGTGTGTGTGTGCGTGTGTGAAGAAATGTACATCCCATTTATTATGTCGTTTTCTTCGGCTAGGTTATTCTGTACGATAATTCTGGGAATCTTTCCCTTATTGAGGCGTTATGGCTTGAATATATTCCTCTAATACACACAGCACGAAATAGTAAGTTACACGTTTATTTGTTCATTCCTTATTATTTATTTGTGTACTCATGTGTATTCTTATTATATTCGATCGACTGATTACATGCACATGCATGTAAATATGTTCTATCTCTCCCTCCCTCGCTCTCTCTCTCTTTCGCTCTCTCTCTCTCTCTCTCTACATATATATATATATATGTATATATATAGCTTTAAGGCAATGCTCATTAGGTAAAACTAATTTTGAGCTCAGGCATTTGCACTGTTTACATTTCGTTACATTTAGATATCTCTTACATTCAGTCAGTGTCGCATGATGGCGTAGGGGTTAGCATCGCCGACTGTCAGCACGACAGTTGCGTTTCGATCTCGGCTTGAGACACTAACTGGTCTAGCCGCACTGATCAGCTGTGAAACAGCGAAACAGTATGTATGCGGATGACTATATATATATATATATATATATATATATATATATATAAGTAGAGAACTAAAAGCGAACTTTTAGGAAAGGTAAAACCTTTTGTGAAAAGTATACAGCTCACTATACTGGATAGAGCAAATAGATAGATAGAAGGATAAAAGGAATAAGAAAAGCGACGGATGCAGATCTTTTTTTTTCAATTCAGTTGCTCAATGCAAGGTGTATTTTACAATTGGACACATGCTTGCATTCGGAGAGGTTTTACCATGTTTTTTCCCCACAATCTTTGTTTTACTTTTTCAGATTTTGAATCTTGGCTTTCGCCAACTTATCTATCCCAGCAATTTCCTCTGATGATAAGATTTTGATCTTTGAAAAGCCTGGATTAAGGAAAACATTAATTAAATGAATTGCTATTTTGCGGAATACACCTTGCATTGAGCAAGTGAATTGAAAAAAAATCTGGCTCCATTGCTTTTCTTATTCCTTTTCAATCATTCTATCTATATTCTTATTCCTTTCCATCCTTATATATATATATATATATATATATATATATATATATATATATATATATATATATAGTAAATATGTATGTGTTTATTCGCCTGATCTTTGTGTCTAATGTTAACCAAACTGCTGGAATGAATTGACATGTGGACAACTGACTTCTCAGTGAAGGTCATAGGTTATATAACAAATATATAATTTCAACGTTGAAAATCCTAGGGGAACACAACCCACCCCCACCGAAAACTGTTTTCCCTTTGATTCAACTGAAATTTAAACCATAGGTAAATGACAAAAAATGATGTATATTCCCAAGATTTCAGCAAATTTTTATGATATTAAAACGGTCCCTGGGACCTCTCCTGCCACACTAAAAATGTGTCACCATAGATTCAAATGAAATTTAAACCATAACTAAATAACTAAAAATGATTCTATTCTCAAGAGTTCAGCAAACCCCCCACTGATAACTGTTTTCTCTTTGATTCAAATGATATATATATATATATATATATATATATATATATATATATATATATATATATATATATATTACTATTACATGTATCCACATAACATTTTATAAGGAGATATTATTTTTTATGTATCAGTTTTCACTATTTACTTCAACAGTGCTCGATACGGAAGTAGAGCTAGGTTGTAAGTCATAAAACTATATTTATGGTAACCAAGCAACACAAAGGCTCCCGCGTTTCATCCCCGGGGGAGAATCTGCAGGCTAAAATGCATGGAGTTATTTTTGCTGGGTGCTTTTATATACACGGCTTGCTAGTTAACCAATCAGATTCTTTTTTGTTCTCTTAACTAATCGTTGGGATTCTTACAAACAAAGGTGCGGTTAGTTTTACTTCCTATTCCCTGTTCTATTGTTCTGTTTTTGTGTGCCTATATCCAGTTTGTTGTTGTGTATATATAATAGCTGAAGTTATTTTAACACGTGGTATATTGTATTTCTATTTTAAGTTTTAGTTTTTAAGTTGTTAGGTTTTATTTTATTTTATTTATTTTTGTACTTATTTGTTTGCTTGTTTATTTATTTATGTATTGTTAGCCTAAGCTAGACAATACTTTTGGTTAAGCACTTATTTTGTAGTAGGCAAAGTTTACGATTTATGCAGTTACGTCTTTTTTCTTTATAGCAAACATTTTCATTTCTATTCAAGTAATTACTATAAGAGTGTTGTTTATTTCTATTTGTAGTGTTTAAATTTTGTTCTTTTTAGTGTTATTCTTGCTATATGTGTCACTTTTTATGTAATTTGTTATTTTATTCTTCCTCTCTGTTGTTCTCTATAAGTATTTTGTTATTGTGTGACTTAATTATCATTTCTAGGTTTTTATTGAATATGTTATGCAGGGGATTTGGTACAGGGAAGTGTTTTTCAATCAGATTCAGGAATTTTACGCTCAGTTTAGTTTTTAGAATCTGGTTATCAGGTGGTGTATAACAGATTATATTTCCTTTTTCTTTTATCTTTAATTTTATTATAATAATTGTTGTCCTGTTTCTTACATTTAATTTTAGTTTTATGCTAAACAGTATTTTTTAGAAATGTATTTTAAATGTGGCTTGATTTTTTTAAAACATTTTCCTTGCTAGAATTATTGATTAGCCTACGTTCTATAGAATTCGGAATCTGTTTTTTATGTATGGGGTGATTAGAAAAAAATGTTTTCGTATATTGGATTGGCGTTATTTTTAGAGTATTTGTCGTAGGTATGTTTATTTATGTTTAACGTGACAAAAATAATAATATTCTACTATTAAAAAGTGATAGTTTTAAATAATTATATACAATGCTACTTATTAGATACATTTAATACTTTCAGAGTGTTTTTCTTTTTAAAGTACTAATTAGATATTATAATTAAAATGAATTGAATTTTTAAAATTTTCAGAATTTTCAGAATTTTAATATTTAGATTAATATTAAATAATTAAAATAGGATGCTTATATTAAATTAAAATATTAATAAATTCAGAAAAAAACTCATTTTCAGAATAAGTTCAGAATAATAAGAATAAATTCCAAACAAATTCAATAAATTAATAATTTTTTTTCAGAATTAATTAAAATATCATTTCATTTTAAACCCATCGTCATTATATTTAATTGTTTAATATAGATTTTTATTATGTTCGAAAGGTAAAAGCGTAAAGCTAATAACACAACTATTTTTACGTATCAAAAAACATTTACAGTGAAAAATGTTCTTACTATTGCTAAACAAACACAGAAATCCAGTATTTTTTTTTAATTTCAAAAATCAGTTTGTTAATCTTTGGAAATATAAATATCACTTTTATCGAACCATTTCAAAGATTATAAGACACTGAATTTAAAAGATCTACGTACATTTTACTAAAAATGAAATAGTTATCCAAATTCTGTCAGTGCGAGCAAAAAAAAAAAATATCCGAGCGATCAGAATAAGAAACATTTTTTGGCCGACTGAAAGCTATCTATGGAAGATCATGATCGCTATAATATTTCATTTTATTTATTTCATCAAGTATTTTTTTTAAATTTAATATAGAAGCTATGGATATGTAATAGAAAATCATTATAAAACCAGTTGCCAGAGAGTTTTCTAATAATGTTCCCTTATTTATGCATAGTTTTATTAGAATAAATATTAAAAGTGAATCAATTTTCATTAAAATGTTACTTTTACAGTTTTAATTGGTGTCAATTAGATTATTTTTCTATCGGATTAATAAAGTATATACAACTTATTTAAATATCGACGAATATGTTTAAGTTTTTACCTTTCTATTTTGTTTTAATTAAAATAAATAAACTTTAATTGTAAATAAAATATTTTATTTTTCCAAAGTGAAACTGTACACTAAATGATTGTCTGTACGTCGCAGTATGGGCAGTGTGTGGCTGTAAACATCATGTGTGTTTTATTGTGTGTTATACTTTTGCCCTACC
Organism: Sepiola atlantica; assembly: GCA_963556195.1. NCBI lineage: Eukaryota > Metazoa > Mollusca > Cephalopoda > Sepiida > Sepiolidae > Sepiola > Sepiola atlantica. The sequence goes on along the minus strand of OY744524.1, from coordinate 32,286,024 downwards.
ATACATTTGAAATTAATTGTTTGTGTAATTTAAACCACTTTTTAAAATATTTATTTCGGAATGTTCCTGTTTCTCAATTTTTTACATTTTGTTTTGTTTTCAAGATAAACAAATGAATTTCTTACGCTGCTTAGTAGGCATTCATGCGTCAACGACAATTCAATTTCGATTTTGAACTTACTTAAACAAATATTTTCAACTTAAAAATTTAACGACGTCGTGTAGAACGTGGTGTTCCAAAATCAACAAAAACCTTTTCGCGCGTGTCGCTCTAATATTAAGGAAGCATCAATATCCTAAAATATTTATTTTTTTATTTATTTTTTTTTTGGGGGGGGGGGGAGAGCTATCCCCCTCAAACATTTATTTCTAAATATTATCTCGGTGGTTGGGAACTTTTATTACATAGAAATTATGCTAGGAATTTTAAAGCAAGTTTAAATGACTTTCTATTTGATAGTTTAAATACTTCCAAATTCCTTTCAAATGTCGAACACGAAGTAATGTAGTTATTATTTCAACTATTAAAACAATATTAAAATGGCTTACTACGAAGAAATCGAAATGCATTATGATGAGTGAAATCCCGTAATAATATTTTAATTTACGACGTTTTATAAATATAATAATTGGAAAATATGGTACTTGTGTAGTTTACGGACCTGGTTGAAATAATAACACCATGTAAAAAGAGGAGATTTGCTAACAATTCTGTACTTTCGCCTAACAATTTAATAAACAACATATATCGTAAACATTGAATTTAACTTTTAAAAAATCTCATCTAAGAAATAATCCGGACCGTAAACTGCAAAAATACCAAAAAGATAATACAAGGGGAGTTGTTTAGTGTTAAAGGGTATCCCCGTATTTACAACTATATCTACAATCTATTTCCAATCGATATTTATTCCATAATTACCATTTTTTTCTACTTTGACATAACTGATGAATTTTCCTTTGCTGGATGTTTCTTTACAAAAAAATTACGAGGTAAACAGAAAGTCGGTTTTTAATCTGTAGAAAATACAGATCTTTTAAATCTAGTGAAACAACTGACTTATTTACAAGCCCAGCAATTGGTCACGATTAGGTAAATGTTGACCGTAAGCATGTTATTCATATACTGTCGTGATTGAATTTATATATATATATATATATATATATATATATATATATATATATATATATATATATATATATGTCTGTATGTATATATATATATATATATGTGTGTGTGTGTGTGTTTGTATATATGTATATATATATACATATATTCATATGTGTGTATATATGAAGGCATTTGCCTCTATATTTATATTAACATTCAAAAGATGCTTTATAAAATGAACTTCCTAATTTATAACTACCAACGACCATGCGCAATCAACTTCTATTTAAAACAGACATTTTTACCATCAGTCCACAACATCGGACGAGACACTTCTACAAGACCAAGAAGGATATTATGGAAAAAAGGTGATACCTTTAATTGTCTGAGCTCTGTCGAAGCTTGTTTTATCAAGCGAAATATTAGATAAAAAAATCAAGATGAAGGAAAAAAAGGACGATATTTTGAAATATTTTGAGAAATGTTTTGAAATATTTTTCTTTATTCTTTTGATTTAATTACTCGAATCTAGTACATGGTTTCTTTGAAGACATTTTGCCTATATATATATATATATATATATATATATATATATATGATAGTATTACGTGCTGACAAAGACAACACAAATATGACAATCATTTTGTCTATGAAAGAATTCATTGATGAAACAAAACTAGTCGCAGAATCCAGATCATTGATGAGCCAATTACTGGTTGTACTAAAGATCTATTTTAAATCTGCCGCAATGAAAATAAAGGTATCAAATTGTTGCAGTTCCTCCATCATTGAAGGAAATGTCAAAGAAAAGAGGTTCTCTGTCAAAGGGAACGAACTCCCGAAATCCATGAAAACAGCCTCAACATCGTTGGTTGCTATTACCCCCTCCATCTGACTCATCAACATGTTAGGCCGGACTTAAACAGAATGCTAACGAGTAGATTACGCTCTATTGATAAATGTAACCTCCGAAACAAACAAAAATTACGGTACATTTACCTTGGGTTAATTACACAGTTATCATGCTTAATTCAGTTTTATAAAGTTGCTAAGAAATATATGCTCCTTCCGGTCGCATATCTTTGCTAGGCTGGGAGGATGAAATCATGATTAACAAACTACATACAAGGTCTCAAAATAGGATGACTTTATGTTGTTGGGTAACATATTTTCTAACTTTTAGGAAAGTCAGAGGACATGTATTGTTTTATTTATTTTGTGTACATGAAAGCTTATCTTGTATCATAGAGGACATTTATTTGATTTTACTGTGAATTCTGAAGGGTTAGCCGAATAAAGTATAGTTGTACATTTAGAAGACATTTTCATATAAAGAATATTTATATTTGGTTGATCAAGCAAGAAATTTAATAGTCAAATGATTGCAATTACTATTGATAGAAATTGTACAATCAATCCTTTTTTCTTAATGTGACACTATTTACGAGGTGCCAAAAATAAATCACCTCATCCTACCAGACTAGCAGCAAACATCTATCCCTTTTACTGTAAACGTTCCTTTTCTGGGATGGTTGCCTTTGGAATTCCTTTCAAACTTCCTCGTGCCTTAATCCTACCAACATGCAGAAAGTCATATGTAACGTGAGCAGATATATTACTCACCAACTAACAAACCCAGTGTACCCATTATATATATATATATATGTACTGTATCACAGTAGTTCCTCACGCTTTAGAGGCAATGTGTCTACTTTGGAATGAATACAAATAAAAAGGATGTATACACATACACACATATATATATATATATATATATATATATATATATTATATATATATATATATATGTATATATATATATATATATACCATATCTTAGTGTGTGTTTACCCATACCGTTTCTTAACGTATATGTCTGTGTTATCATACTGCTGACTTCTTATCGACACTCATTGTTTCTAGTCTCAATTATTTCTTCATATTATGCAAACGACTGCTATTAAGTCACTCATTAATAAATATAGTTAATGTTCTACACATTCCCACATCGTAACTGTGGATTTCGCATCATTACATCGTACTTGTGTACAGGAGATATTGAAATATTGTACACGTTATTTGGGCCAGGATAACTTGAAGAGTTTTTTTTTATTCATAAATACATGCGTGTCCCAAGTATATATAATAAGGAGGTATTTAAGGACATTTTTATATAGTAAATTAATTGCAAGTAAAACATATTTAATTTGCCTTACTCATAGCTCTATACATAGGATTCAATTATCTTAAGTGACGCGTTCATCGTTGAACACATAAATTACAGTGACACTGAACAAGTTGGTTTACATAATTTGATATAGAAAGTTTTCGGGTGCATTTTCTGACCCATATCTTATTATTATTATTATTATTATTATTATTATTATTATTATTATTATTATTGTTGTTGTTAGTAGTAGTAGTAGTAGTAGTAGTAGTAGTAGTAGTAGTAGTAGTATTGATGTGGTGGTGGTTTTTAGTGGTGTTGCAATTTTTAGGATAAGTTTCCTACTAATTAATAAAATACTTATTCATAATTGAAAATGTTATTTTCTTAATTTGATTAACTTGAATACGCATGATGCAAATATAAACATATGATGGATAAAGAATGGATTAATGTTTTACTGAGTAACTTATGTTTGCTATATATCATATCATAATTATTGTAATTCTGAATAACATAATGTTCTATTTGAAGACATTAACATTCAACTGAGTTTGGAATTGTCAACTTTTGATGTAAATTTAATTTATTTTATTACAGGTTGACTATGAATACATTTACATAATCGAACATATAATTTGCAATCCTTTTAGCAATCCAACCATATGTCGTACAGATAACCTTTCATCGGTTCCTACCTAACTTCAGTCATAAATGCCTTATAGTCTTTTATCATCTCCGTTCAATGAAAGACAAACGGGATATAGTATTAAAATTAAAAATAGTTCTGATCGCACGCTTTAGTTCAGTTTGTTTGGCTAAAACCGCGCAAATAAAAATGTTGGATTACTCTTTCATACATCTTATATTTTATATATATGTGTGAAAAATATCCAAATATATGAACACTATTTATATAATGATGTAAAATGTATGTTCTAGTAGCATTAAGACATTAAAGCACTGTAAACACAAGCGGTATATAGAGTTCTCCTATGTTTACGATTTAAGCCGATTCTAAACGTGTGTTGTCCGAAAATATGCCTCTGTTTTGTTGTATTTTAGTAACTTCTATCTTGTTTCCGACTCGCCTGATTCTCCTAAAATAGTCATATTAAAAGGGAGTTGGAGTAACTCATACTTCCACAGAAACCTCTACTACAACACCCCCACCATCAACACCACCACACCAAAAACACCTTACTCTGGGAAATAATCTTCATAATATACTTTTGTTTGATAGCGCCGTCATTATTTTTTCTGACATACTATGGGTTTTTTTTCGTGCTATACATTCATGCTCTCAATATGGATCGATACTTTCTGCTTTTGTGGGAATTTGAT
>OY744524.1:32273902-32278902 GCA_963556195.1 Sepiola atlantica | reverse complement strand
ATGCTCACAGAAACATTAAATAATATGAAATAATGAGTAATCGAAGTACAGTAAGGGAAGCCGAATGAAATGCTTACATTGTTAAGTAAATGTTGGGTGAATGCATGTTCAGTTAAATATTAACAATTAGAATGGATTTTTCCTCAAACATAACTTAATAGAAAGCATTAGCATGTATTTTTGTTATTAAATATACACTAAAATGTTTTTTTAGGAAACAAACGCTTGTACCTAGTATAACTATGGATATATAAAGAGTACTCTGAAAATAAGAAACTGTCTATTTTTAAATTAAACAAATACATGAAACGCATAATTTAGGTAGTTTTTATGATTTTAATCACGACTGATTCTGAATCTAAAATTAGATATACATACTACTCGCCAGATATGTAACATAAAGCAAACAAATATATAAAGCAAAACTATATAGATCATCAAGTTATAGTGCCTTCATTTGTTCTGTTTAGATAGGTTTTGTAGTTTCTTTTCATCATGTACTCACAGAAACGACCATAGAATGGATGTATACATTCCTAAATCGTGTTTTCGCCAGCCTTTCAATGGTATTTACTTCACCGTCACAACCTCTTATATTTAGCATATACCACTTATTTTACTGATATAACCTTGCTGAGGACACCCGGTGTTATTCGGAATCGTAAATGCTTGTCTAATATTTGGTGACATATTTTTAAAGATTACAAATTTACCACGCATGAATTCTTACTTATTTTAGACACTTTCTGGATGAGTGCAGTTGTTTATAAAATTTCTTCCGCGAAACCAGCGGAATGTGTAAGATAACTGTCGTGGCTATTTACAAAATTTCAATTGATACCATTAATTTAAGATTAAGATAAATGTTTTTAGAAATTAACATGGCGCCACACTGTAGGAATCCATAGTGGAAATTCAGTGCATTAAGTGTTCTGTCAACCAACGCCAGACTCTTTCTAGAAAAAACGAAATCAGCAGGAAAAGCTACTAAATATTTAATTAGACTTGAGAATTAGCATGCCATACATCACATCTGACTAGGACTTTTTAAATAAAATGGACAGACTGTCTGCATGTACGTTTTCATTCTCGACTCAGAAACAACTAATTGCAATTCTATCAAACCTATTATGTTGGGAGACTATGGCACACGCTTGAAACACTTTAAAGCTAAACACTGTTCACATATTTGTTAGGTCTGTCACATTCACAACAAATAAGCTATAGTGTTCGTCGAAAAACAATACCGAATATATACAATGAATTAAAAACAAAGCGTTACTTTACATACACCGAGTAAAAGAAAACTATAGGTTCGTAATCATTTACACAAGTATTGGTTAAGAACTAGGAATATATTAAAAGTATATAACAAATATTACTTAATATGAACTCCCCTTGTAGCGATATTAGTCGTGGGTGTGTAAGTTAAAGATGAAGCTTGCATGTACAGGAAGCTGATCCCAAATGATGATGTACGTATCAGAGAAACGAGATCGATTCTTTACTTCTTTCTTGGATTTTCGGCACCAAAGCGAACTGACTGTTTCGATGGGTAGATGCAGCTAATGTAGATGTAATTGCTGTACATTACTATAAAAGTTAAACCGAATATCAGAGAAAATAATGGAGTTGGTAGTTGTGCTTTTTAATAACCTTCATTATTCCAGCCACAAAAATAAAACATAATAAATATCAACATTTAACCTACTATAACATCTTGAAAAAAATAAAAAGAGATATTATTGGATGGGGGTGAACGCTAAATTAATAATAACAAAATATCGTGAGAGAGAACCCATATATATATATATATATATATATATATATATATATATATCTGGCTTCTCTATATATACATATATGAGTTGGCTACACTGGTGCTCCCTCGACGTAAATTCACTAGACCAACTCGACAATCAGCTAAATCCCACCCATTCACTGTGAAGGGCCCTAAATGCCGGATAGCCTACTACAACAATAGCTTCTTTCCTCGTGCTGCTGGCCTCTGGAACTCCATCCATGTTCCCTGTGTCCTCGACAGTACCGACATGCAGATGTTTAAAACTAAGGTAAACAATCATCTCGCTACACTGCTCACAACTTAGAGTGACACCCATAAAATATACTCTAATTCTCAGTAACCCCATACGTCTACAGTGGTGGCCTGCCTTATTTGGGGTGAAATATATATATATATATATATATATATATATATATATATATATATATATATATATATATATATATATATCCAGGGTGAGCCAAAAGTAGGTGGACAGTAAATACATTTTTGAAGTCTGCCTCTTATGCTTCGACAAAAATATTTTTTTTACTGTCCACCTACTTTTGGTTCATCCTGTATATAAACCCATTGCTGCGTGGAGCACTGTCGTTAAATGATATCGCCTGCTACTTACTTAAAGAAATGCAAAGCTATTTGTAAGTAAACAGATCAATGTTTATATAAAAACAGTGTAGGTATCATTTACAAGTCCCTATAATGTAGCTCAGTGATGAGAGCTGTCGACTATAAACTAGCTGGTTGATGGTTCTACCCCTAGTCTGGGATGGGTGCTAGTCTAGCCGCACATACAGGGAAACTATCTGTATATGGATTACTATATATGTAGTTTGTGTTTATGTCCCTTTTGTGTTCACTCAATCTCTCTCTCTCTCTCTCTCTCTCTCTATATATATATATATATATATATACATATATATATATATATATATATATATACATATATATATATATATATATATATATATACATATATATATATATATATATATATATACATATATATATACATATATATATATATACATATATATACATATATATATATATATATATATATATATATATATATATGAACATTATTTATTCATTTGTTTAATATAACATACTTAAGAATATAAGTAAGAAAATAGAAATACAAATTGCAACAATACGGTGCACAAAACAAAAAAAATATGTGATATAAGATTGTTTCAACATTTGAAGTTTGAAAGTACAGTTACATTTTTTTAAACAGATTTCTTCTCTAGTATATTAATACGAATGCAATTATTTTCGCGCATATGTACGCTATGTGGTATTTAACAAATTCTTCTAATTTCTATATTTTAACAACGAATATAAATGAAAGTTTAATTACAATGTATAATTACGAGTGTTAACAAAACACATATTATAATGTTGAATAATTAAAGAAACAATTATTTATTTTCTAAATAAAAAGTGAGGATATATTTTGTTGCTGGGGTCTGTAAGAAATTATTATTAATATGCCTGAAATTTTAATTTCCAAATTTGACAACAATACGAATGAATATTGTAGATTTGTTTTGTTTACTCTTTCCTCAATCTTCAGCAGAGCATGGTCTGGGTAGAAACAGAGAGATAACCTCAGTTTCATCTACTTAAATATTGTATGACCACATTCGACCTGTACACGACCTGCTGCTTGTCAGCTTCTCTGTAAAAGTGTTCCCTTACTGCGCCGATTACTTCAGTTCTCGTGTATTCCTTTCTTCGAGTTATTCATTCACAGACTTATCAAACTTTACCTAGTTACTCACGATAATCACTTCTTTCTGCTGTCCATGACTGTGTTCAAAGTCGGTCGATGTTTAGAATCAAGTATGAAGTGAAACTAGTCTTGTCTTTTTCAAAGAATAACAAGGGGAAATACTCTATTGATTTTTCTAAACGAGATTGTGCTTTCGCATGGTATACAACTTCATACACATTACATTACTATATGACATGTTACTCATTTGGTTATACATAATAGATGGACGCCATATTGAATAAATACATTTTTATATTCGCTTATATCTTTTTCAATCTTTATTTTTTAGAGAACACAGCAAAATCAAACAAGTAGTACCTAGAATAATTTTACATTTATCATTCCTGTTATTCCATTCTTCTTCCATTCCTTCTTCTAATTATACTTACTATGAACATCATCATCATCATCATCATCATCATCATCATCATCATCATCATCGCTATTTTTTACTTTAATGTATACTTATTTTCGTTCAGGTTCTCTCCCAGGTCATAAAGGTTGTCCTATTATTTTAAGTGTACAAATGGTCACGCATGCATACGCACTTGTTATCATGAACAAATCCCTTTATAGGGTGTTAGTTGTACACAAAAACAAAGTGACGATTTAAAACATAACAACAATTTTCTTAGTTTATTTGATTTTATTAATCTCTGAGCATTGGCAGAAGATAGCGTATCCCCGCCAAATGATACATGATTTGGCGTTGTCTGTTATAATATATTCCGTATAAAGAACGCACTCTACAAGCTCACGAGAACACAGAAACAAATCACATAGAAACCAAAGTTATTCTCAGTGATTGCAACGTTAAGAATGCACTGACTTCGCGCTATTCCCAGTTTAATATATTAACGTCAAGATATTCCTTGTCACATCATCTCAAAGTTTCTCTGAAATAAAAAAAACATACATATTAGATTAAATTAAAAAAAGTGTCCGACAGTAAAAAAATATAATTAAATAGAAAAATATAGCAAAATAATTAAGATATATTTATATTTTAAGAAAAATAATAACATTTGACAATCCATACATCTATATTTCAATTTTATATAGATACATATATATGTGCATATATATACATGATGACCCAAACAAAACGGGCCCCAAATCTAATTAGGCATCATTTCTTAGTGTTTCGTCCGAGTGAAATGAATTTTAATGCATAACTAGTTTATTATATGCACAACATCATATCAAAACACTAGGGGTTTGGCCTTTTTTGTCTCCGTTCTACAGCATGTGTTCTAGATGGACTCTTTTTAGCTCCGTGCATTTCTTGAGGCGCAGAACGAAGTTGTCCATGACGTTCTTACAGACTGAATTGGGAATGCCTCTCATCTCCTCCCTGATGGTTTCCTTGAGTTCAGTGATGGTTCTGAGTTTCCCTGCGTACACTCTGTCCTTAAGATA
>OY744524.1:32256402-32268902 GCA_963556195.1 Sepiola atlantica | reverse complement strand
ACATTTTTTTTGTTTTTGTGTCTAGCCTGTTAATGCCATTTTGTGACCAGTCAATTATGCCAAAAGTGCATGTTATAACTTGCATGTGACGTATGTTTATCACAGAGGTTCTAGGCTGTAGTGAGACAGCAAATGGATCTGTATTTACTAGGGCTTTGTGCCTCACTCGTTTGACGTACGAGGTTATGTCGCCTTTTACATACCATACTGGTGTGGCTTTCTCTCCCCATCAACAGTCTGATGAAGCAGCTACAATAGTGGCTATGAAGCCATGTGCGTAGTTTAAACCAGACATTGGGTAAGTTGTCAATTACAATTTTATTTGTGATTTTGGATTCGATCAAACTTTCGCTTTAACATTGCTGGCGTTATCTCTAGCTCTAACATAAATGTTGGTTTTCGACTTTCGCCCTGTCCTTGTTATCCTTAGATTGTATTCTTTTGGCAAATGCTGCAATATTTCCTTCACGCGTCTTTGCAATGTTTTTTTTTCCTGACAATGTAGAGTCCTGCAGCATACGTAACTGATTAAGCTCTGTGAGGGATGTGTTTGATAGAGTGATATATGTGTGTGTGGGTGTTTGTGTGTCTCTCTTTCTCTCTCTCTCTCTCTCTCTCTCTCTCTCTCTTTATATATATATATATATATATATATATATATATATATATATATACACATATATATATATATGTATGTATGTATGTATGTATGTATGTATGTATGTGTATATATATATATATATATATATATATATATATATATATATATATATATATATATATATATATATATATAATTACTCAACGGTTATTTGAATTGAGATTTTCATCCATGATTTGTTAGTGTTCGTTATAAATATTTTGAAAACGTAGCTCTGAATAGTTAATTTCAAGATGGCGGTTTTACTTCAATTCTTTCATCCTTTTGGCAGTGTGTTACTTGCTTTCTGTTTTGTTTGTATTTTATTGTTGTTGCCTTTTTGTCTTCTTCTCAGCGAACTCTGTACTGGATATGACACTTTATATATGCTTTTCATTTATGTATTTGACGAACTGCGAGAAAATGATATTAAAGGCTGCATTTTTTGTTGAGAAACAATTGTAAAACTACGAGCCATTCTGTCAAAGAAAAAGGAAAATAATTATGTTAAAGACTTAATCGTTGTGTCCTTCGAAAATAAGCTATAAATAGATATTTACAATATTAAATTTATTATACCTAAATACGACCTCGATACAAACTTAAGCTCTCATCAGTCTAGGGAAGCGATAATTTCGGACAGTCACGAGGCGCGAACTCGATTTCAATATACGCATTTTTAAAATGAAAATAATTCAAAAAGTTACTTGTATTTCAGGGGGAAATGTGTGCCGGTCAAGTTAATTGATCTTTATACAGACAGAATTAAAATAAAATGTGAAATTACGCAATTATATGTGGTCTCCGACATAGATCAGTATCTGAATGATAATATCTTCGTCTGTATATATGACTTAAATTCCAAAATGATATAGTTCTATAGAAGTGAGATTGAAAACCATATTATCTTGGACAGAATCGCAGTTTCTGATATAGTTAAGAAATATGCTCATACTATACTTTACTAAGTATTTTCAAACGCTGACTTCAATTCCGGTGTAGACTATATTGAACATTTTTTAGGTGATGAAATGTAACAGAGATGTAAGGCAAACTGTTTGAGTGAGAATTGTATGCGCCGAGAAACGGTAAGATGGCCTGATCAATCTGTGTTCAGAGGCGTAAATGGCGATACCGTGTCACGTGACTTTAGATTTATTTTGCACTTAATCAACCCCAAACAAGGCACGTTTCCACTGTAGACGTAAGGGGCTATTAAGAATTAGAATGAAAGTTTCGGGGATCATCTTAAATTGGAAACTGTGCAGCGAGATGCTTGTTTTAAATTGTTGCATGTCTGTACAGTCGGGGGTAAATCGAGCGAGGACGGGGTTCCAAAGTCCGACAGCTCGAAGAAAAGTAGCTATTGGAGTAGAATGTTCTCCAGAATCTGGGGATCTCCACAGTACATGAGTGGGATTTAGTCGATTGTCGGATTGTTCGAGTGTATTTACGTCGATAGGGGACCAGAGCAACAAGTGTGTAATGCTTCAGATATATAATGGCAGATTTTAGATGTAATAAAGAAAAAAGTATTATTGGATAATGCGAATGGTCAATCTTCAACTGATAAAGGTTTATATCAAGCCCGACACATGACGATATATATATATATATATATATATATATATATATATATATATATATATATATATATGTATATATATATATATATATATATATATATATATATATATATATATATATATATACATACATACATACACACATTGTTAAAAATAAGAGAATTCATCTCGTTTATCATACTTTTTTATTTTTTCAATTTTTCTGAGCTTCTTTTGTATTAAAAAAATAATAAATCTTCCATGTTTCATAAACGTTTTCGATTCTTCGTCAAATCATTTTCAGGTGAACAAAAAAGATGGAAAAAGAAGAGATTTTTAAAAAGACGGCGGAGAAACGCGCATAGCACGTTTTTGAGATTGTCCCAGAAAGTCGTTGACGATTTAACTGGATCGCATCACAATAGAAAATCGCATTACGCCAAGCATTTTAAAATGTAACCACTGGTTTCATATATGATGTTAATTTTAGGTTGTTGTGTTTTTATGAAGAAATATTTCAGTATTTTATCTTAATTGGTTTCAAAATGTATAATTTGAGTGTTGTATACTAGAATTTGTCTTACATCAAAGGGATGACAGTTATGTTTATTTGTAAATACACACACAATATATATATATATATATATATATATATATATATATATATATATATATATATATATATATATATATAGTGCGTCGGAGTATGTTGAATAGAAACAAAATAACGTGATCGATCATGAGAGTGCGAAAGCTTAAATACAAATTATGTATTCAAAAACTATACATTACATATGCCAGAGAAGTGGCATGGTTTATTAACATGGATATTCGTTTAGTGTTAAGACAAAACCCTTGAAACCCATCTCAAATCGTTTGAACTCATGAAATCAAAACTATTCAGCAAATTGAATCCGACGATCACTGCTAAATATAAGTCAACCGGACGATAAAAGCATTGGTCGTCGGATTTCATTTTTCGAACTGTTCTACTTTTGTTTGTCGTCGAATATATGAAATGGGTTGTAAAAGCATTTTCTAAACTGTAATGTTTTCCCGTGTCAATGAAACCAATGTGAAATTCTAGAATCTGTAATGTATTGTTTTTAAATAAATAAATTGCATATGTGTATTTATGTGTGTATGTATAAATGTGGTTGTGTATATAACAATAGAATGAAAAGGTGATTATAATAAATGTAAGAAATGTTTGTATGACCAATGGTATACGAATTATATTTGAGTTAAATAAAAATTATAATAGCAGCAAATATATGTAAAATGACTTTAAAAAAAAAAAGATTTTATCTTCGGAACACGCTTCTCACATCAAGTGGTGTCATGCTTTGTTTGGAGCGATTTCCATGAAAATAGAAGCTAGTTTATAATTACTGAGATAAAACAAAAGGAATACACAAACAGGAGGAGATTGACACGAAATTGTTCGTCTCTATCACATACATCCTTTGCAAATTCATTTTGAACAAGGCATTACAAATGGATGGCTTTAATTAACAAAGTAAAAGAGAATGAGAAACAAAATGCGTTTATTAAAACTAGAGTGAAGCGAGTAATTACTCAGCAAATGGAGACTCTTCACAAAACCACAAGAAACAGAAAACACAAAAAAGGAAACGCCACCCCAATGTAAGAAGAAAAAAGGAAAGGAGGTTCTGATTGGGTTGAGTAAATAACCTGTGCCGAGAAAGACGTTTCTGATGTTTACCGCTGCCAATGAGAAACGAGAAAATTGTTTCCCAAAATATGAAAAACGCATCCGGGGAATATTTCTTATAATGATTATCTCGAATGATCAAAAGAAGCGGGCGGCACTCGTGAGTGGTTTTCTAATTATTTCGCGCTACAGGAAGCAATAGGGCGGGGGCCTGCAGTTGTTATAGATTAAGTCCAGGGGTAACAACAAAACAACAACAAAGAAAAGACGAGAAATGCGCGAAAAACAAAGAAATAACATGACCTCTATACAAACTCATTTGCCAAAGCAAGTCAGAAATACGCGGGTTCGAAATTCGCCGAGAAGCAAGTTACATATATTTATCTTCAGATATTTTTTTTTGGGCAAAGAGCAAGAAACACATTAAAATGTATGTAAACGATGTGTTCGATCACGTTATCGTATTTTTAAATAAACATTACACTAAAGTTATACTTACTTGATATCGTAATATATTAATGTTGGGTACTTATCATTATTATTATTATTATTATTATTATTATCTACTCGCTAGAATTTCCAACACAAGCAATAACTAGTGATCTCTCGCTGGTAATTACAGTGGTGTTTCCAAACGCCACATATTGTAATAACTCTGCGTTCCTTTCGATAACCGTTCCAAACAAATTTATCTTCTCGCACAAGTTGTTTACCATTAATTTCTCTTTCTTCTTCTTTCGTGTGAATCGGATGATTCTGATGTTGGCATTAGTTTCCCCGATGTTTTTCTACTCAGAAATCTTTCTGGAAAGACATCGGGTACTTACGGGAAGGACCACGAAAAGGTTGTGTACATCCCTAAATGAAAGTGGTCCTGTGGAACCGACTGGATTCGAACTTGGAGCACCCAGCTCTTCAGTCCGTGTCTATATAGACTTAACCACAGTCACCTCCCGATTTCTCTTTGATACTAGCCGATGGCGTGCTCTTGAATTTGAGAGGGGAATAAGCATTCTTAGGGTTCCAGTTAACTCTGTACTCTACTATTAGACGATTGGATAGTGCTTTCAGGCACCGATTATTATATCGTTGTTGACGACAATTTTGTTCCTTAGTAACCGATACTGATACCATTATTATTATTATTATTATTATTATTATTATTATTATTATTATTATTATATGATAAATAATTATACTGCAGTTTCTATGTTGCTTCATTATTATCGAACAGTCTGCTGTGTTTTGATATTCCTAAAATATAACATTTTGTAATGACAAAGTTTTATTTGAATGTAACTTCAAACATATAAAAGCGTTAAGTAATACCACTGACACGTTTGATAAATTTAAATGCAGTAATCCGCAGTAAATTGTTCAGCAGAGAAGTTAATATGTGTTATTAAACTTAATCTGAAAAAAAATGCTGGGCCTTTTATATGTTGAAAGCTATTCTGTCTAAATTCAGATTGATGTTTCAATTGATTTCCAGGCGGTTGTTTCATCTTATCTCTATATTTTACTATCAATAGTTGATTTTGTTGTTGTGCTTAGCGATAACCGCTGTCGTATTTTTCACTTCCGAAGTTAAGGGGATTTCCTCTCCTTATATATATTATATTGCACACATATATAATGTGTTGCCCCTATTTATTTATTTTATTTAGTTCTTTATTTATAAAAGAAATCTACGTACACTTGTTTTACAGTCTACCGATCTTCAGCGTGGCTTTTGTGTTCGTGGATTTTTTTGTACTTTTAACTTCAATATTTTGCTCTCAGTAACGGGTGACATTTATTTATATCACAGGAAGAGAATGTCCTAGCAAAAAAGAAAGACAATAGTTAGAATCGTCTGACGGAGAGCAAATAAGGCAATGCCTTTTCCCCTACTAGGTTCTTTTAAGAGATTTACAAAACTCTAACATATAATTCTCCTGTTTACCTTATGATATCATAAGAAACCAAAACAAATGATTATAATGGCTTTAGCTGTGTACATGTATTTTTTATTAACAGTTTTTTGTATTAATTTGTCGACTAAAATTGATTTTGAAATCATCTTACAGGTAGATACTCTTATTAGAATGTGAACTTTCAGCAGCCTTGTAACTATCGCCTCCCTTTATTTTGTCGTTTCGGATTCACATTCCATAAGCGATATTTCTGACAAATGGGGGGATAATTTCTATTTTCTGGCTCGGAATCTATCCTTCTAATATTTTTCGTTGACTAGTGTTAAACCTTGAAGGAGTATTTATTTAGCTCCTTACATTATGTGGCTTCATGCCATGCCTGGAGCAATTTTCAATAAGAAAATGAATTGTATTAATACATATGGCAAAAAAAGAAAAGGAAACAAAAACTTGTTTATATATTTATCAACGTTTCGTCTTTATCTCAGGATTTTCCGAAGATGACAGATTTAAAGTACATCATAGACACAGTTCAAAAAAGAGTCCCCCACTGAATAGGCCCCTCACTATCCACTAAGATCCAGCTCTTGTCATATCCCCGCAATGTTGCATCTTTGTGCTTGTGTTACAATTACTTTAATTGATTGTGCTCCGATGAACTAGCTGCTCTGGTGCCCTATCGATGTAAATACATTAGACCAACTCGACAATCAGCTACATCCCATCCATTCACTGTTGAGGTCCGCATATGCCGGAGAGCCTTCTACTTAAATAGCTTTTTTTCTCGTGCTGCATGCCTCTGGTACTTTTTCCCTGTCCCCTATTTTACCGACTGTATTGACATGCAGAGGTTTAAAACTAATCTAAGCAGACAACTCGCTGCACAGCTCCCAACTTAGGATGATACCGAAAACGTACACCCTATTCCGCAGTAGCCCCTTACGTCTACAGTGACGGCCTGCCTTGTTCGGGGTGAAAAAAAACAAAAAAGTCAATAATTGAAAATACGTTGTGCGTTCATGACGTGAAATGACGTGTCACGAATTTTTAAATAGCGACGTTGATGGGAGTTTTTCAAGTCATTTATGTTGAGAAAGTCTTAAAATAAAAACGAAACATTGATGAATATATAAGCTCTTTTCGGTTGTTCCTTTTTTCTTTTATCATAAGGTTAAATTCTTATTTAGATAATTATCATAATTAAAATATATACTCAACTTATTTTAAAATATTTACATCATTTAAATTTTAATTATGGCATATGAAATGTAAAGTGTATTTTTTATGTTCACAACGTTAATCAGATTTTACATTGTATATATCTAATAAAAAGAGATTCTAAGCAATAAAACTTGTGCAATAATACGATTACCATAATTTAAGGTTGACTAAAAATAAATTATTCTAAGAAACGAATATATAAATTATAATATTACATTCCCAAAAATATTTGTAGAAATTAATCTTTCATATTTGCACAAATAACATAATTTTGCTGACTGATTAAATAGTAAATAGTAGAGTGTAAAGGGAAACCGTTTTTATTAAAAAAAAAAGTACATTACATGAAACAAGAAAAGAGTAAAAACAAATAGAAAACTTCATCACCGTAATTTATACAAATAAATAAATTCGATTTTCTTTTTAATTTATTACTCCTATATAATTATTAAGGCTGATTACTGTTGTTTAAATCAATACTTCAATACAATATTTTGAAATAGTTTATGTATAGTACAGAAGAAAGACCTAATTTGCATAACATTTTGATAAAAAGTTCAATATAAATTAATGTTTGGTGTTATCCATTTATAATTTTATTGTCCTATTTTCTATATATGTATGCATTAGTTTTGTCGATATAAACAGTAATTCATTTAAGTGATTAAATAAAATAATAATAACTAATTAAAACCTTTCTTGAACTATTTTCTTATTAATTCTCAAGGGTCGTATTTAAATTTAACTAACATCGATGGCTATAAATATATACCGACGAGATATAGGCAAGAATACTTATTTATAGAGGGGGTGACTATGTGTTTGCTTCTCTATCCCTCTATTCGCGACGCCACATCTTTTTTATTAAATTGATCTTAAATTTAATGGTTCTTTTGATCCCATAGACCAACGATGGTAACTGTTTCTTTCCAGCTATTACGGGGAAGTCAAGACTTTCAAGAATTTGCCATCCGTTTCTTAATCGTAAATTAAAAAAGATCCCTGACACACACCAGATCAAAGGCAATGTTTTTCTTATTTTCTTTTCAATTATTTAGAGTCTTTTTTAAAAGATAAATTAATTTGTAAGAAATTACGAAAATATCAATGTTTATTTATTTATATAAATAAATGCAAAAGTATTTGCCCGTATTTACACAAAACTTATAAATTAAATCTTTATTATTTGAAATTTTGATTGCAAGTGTTTCAAGGTTCGACACAATAGCAAATAATTCTATGATGTTTATTATTTAAGCTTGAAGAGAATGGGAACGAACTTAAATATTCAAAGAAATTGTGTGTAATTTTCAGTTCATTTTCGTAAAAACGAAGGAATAACTGACAAATTATATGAATAAATTTCATAGTCTATTGAATATTGACGCTTACACTATTTACGATTGTTTTGAAGGTTTCTAGTATTTAAAAACATTGTACTTATTGTCACGTTTCATATTAAAGAAATGTAAACTCAATTAAAATGTTGACGGAAGTATATTTGTTAACCCACCGTACAATGTATTCTTTGGTAGATTTACAAAAAAATCCGGTTTTCTCGAGATAATAAAAAAAGGTTTCATATAAAATTATTTTCGAATTCTTATTCCTGATAACACCGCAAACGTTGGGGGATTGTTTACTAATGTATTTAAAGCTTTTCATTAAACTATAAGCGAAAAATTCTCCATAAACGTAGCTAAACTGACAACATTTTAACGGTAAGTAGATGTAAAATAGATCTAAGAAAATAATCAAACGTACATCTTTGCAAATTATTAAATGTAAATAAGCTAACCAAAATTTACAATATTGGATAGATAAATTAATATTTATGATAGAAAATACTGAAAAATCCAACAAAACGAATAACAAATGTTAGTAATACCTCTTGTTAAATATGTATTGGCATAGAAACATTATGGCATCTCTTGCCTAGCGTAATTATGAAAATATATCATTATGTTAGAAATTAAATGTTTTTATCAATAGTTAATACTGTCAGTTTAATTAGTATTTAAAATTAGCAGTGTTTATTTAGCAATCCACCGGTGGCGTAATGGTTCTAGGTGTCGGGATTTGAGATGTAAAATACTTGTAACCAGGGGTTTCGAATCACGCGATCAGTAGTGAATAGTTATTGTCTATGCTGATGAATCTCGATTAAAAAGGGCGAAATATATATGTAATAATAAACTAATCAACAAATACTAATATATATATATATATATATATATATATATATGAAGTTGTAATTACTGTATATTTATTTTTTGTTTGTTTGTTCACTAATATCTAGACTTTTTAAACATCAGATATATACGTTAAAACATAAAAATATAGTTTGAAACTACATTGACCAATGTATTTATATAATTATCTTTTATTTTAATCAAAAAGAGGCAGGCCAGTATTGTGGTGTTGGCTTTTTCACTTAAAATTAACAAAATACGACGTTAAATCATGGTTGACTTATTACTTTAAAATAAGCGATATAAAAAAATGTAAGACAACACTTTCATGGCTTAAGGCAGATGTGCACAAATACTAGCATTACTTCCTGCGATTCGAGAAGGTTAAACGCTACAACGTTACATAAATATCCTAAAAGTATTATAATCTTACTTACACTACATGAACACAAGCAAAAAGGAATAGAGCATCCAGCCCCTTGTAAATGAATTTAATAACATAAAAAGTAAATATATATATATATATATATATATATATATATATATATATATATATATTTACTTTTTATGTTATTCAATTAACTACTATATATATATGTTATTAAATTAACTACTATACATATATATATATATATATATATATATATATATTTATATGTATATACTGGGATAAGCGCAAAAAAGCAGAAGAACTATAAACATTTTATATTCTCTTAAATATTATACATACGTCAAAATACATTACATTTATATATAATAAATAATATTCTTAATGCATATACGTAAATTATATTTTATTTGTGTTTAACCGAATCAAAATCAAAACTGGTTTATAATGTTTTAACAGCTTTGTCTTGCGTATATTTTAATTTGTTTTCGCCGAAATTTAAACACGTTTTTACAAATTGAATTAATTGAATATATATATATATATATATATATATATATATATATATATATGTATATATATATATATATGTATATATATACATGTATGTTATATATATATATATATATATATATATACATATATATATATGTATATATATAGTTATGTATATAGAAACATGTATATATATATGTGTATACATATGTACATATATATATATATATATAGGGTGGGCAAAAATAAGGGTCCTATTTTTTAAAATTCATAACTTTTTTATTTATTGATTTTTTGAAATTTGTTTTTTAGAATAAGTAAAGGACCCCTTCCGAAGCAAGCATGAGCCGTATTAGCCCTAAGGAACGTACCCTTATTTAGAAAACATTATTTTTGCTTAAAAAACTCAAAACGGTGTAAAAAACAATACTTTAGTTTTTGTAAGTTTTAAGAAGTGTTTTTCGGCTAAAATTTGTTTTGTTTATTTCAAAAAATCTCGGAAGGGTCAGTCTACACACACATAACGTTTGGTGAGTTTAACTTTTATTTTGTGGAAGTTATTCAAATTCAAGTTATTCAAATTTAAAGATAGGACCCTTATTTTGGCCCACCCTTCCTTCCATTAAAGAAATAGAAAACTCTAGACGTTAAGCCGCCGATAAAGTGTTACAATTATCCCCGTTCATTCGCTATTTAAAATTGGCCGTGTGGTTAAGGCGTCCGATTTGATTTGCAAAATACTTTTAATCTGGGGTTTCGAAACGCATGAGTAAATAGTCCTATCTCTATGCTGATGAGTCCCGTTAATTAAAAAGGACGAAATGTATACGTACATAGATAATAAAGAATAACATGTACATATACATATATATATATATATATATATATATATATATATATATATATATGTGCAAATATGTGTATATAGTATTACACATCATAATACTACGGGGTAATAAGTTTTTTCCGTATATATATATATATATATATATATATATATATATATATATCTATTATCTATTAATAATGGAGTTTATGTATCTGTCTGTCTGTCTGTCTGAAGCCGAAACTCCAGTATGACTATTTTACTGAAACTAATCTTTTTGAAATTCTTTATATACTGTCATCAAAAGCCGTTCAGACACCAGATGGATGTTGCCATTAACATAAGTCATTCTTTTAAACCTTCAATTAAATTCATATTTACAAATATACACTTATAACTTCTATTATCAAATTTACATATGTATTTACAATATTTTCCGATAAGGTTATATTAACAAACATTATTCATACAATTAATTAAAACCATTTTCATCATAACTGGCGTGTTTTCTACACCATTTAAACGCGAGTACTGTTAAAATTGCAAAGTCATTAGCTGTTTAAGAAGTGGTGTCCTCCCTCCCTCCGTTAATTAAATATGGCGATCTGATTAAGCAGCCGATCAGTAGTGTCCTCACTCCCGCCGGTAATTAAATATGGCGATCTGATTAAGCAGCCGATTGGCTGTTTATCAGTAGTATCCTCCCTCCCTCCGGTAATTAATTATGGCGATCTGATTAAGCAGCCGATTAGCTGTTTAATCAGTGGTGTCCTCCCTCCCTCTGGTAATTAAATATGGCGATCTGATTAAGCAGCCGATTGGCTGTTTAATCAGTGATGTCCTCCCTCCCTCCGGTAATTAAATATGGCGATCTGATTAAGCAGCCGATTGGCTGTTTAATCAGTGGTGTCCTCCCTCCCTCCGGTAATTAAATATGGCGATCTGATTAAGCAGCCGATTGGCTGTTTAATCAGTGGTGTCCTCCCTCCCTCTGGTAATTAAATATGGCGATCTGATTAAGCAGCCGATTGGCTGTTTAATCAGTAGTGTCCTCCCCCCCTCCGGTAATTAAATATGGCGATCTGATTAAGCAGCCGATTGGCTGTTTAATCAGTGGTGTCCTCCCTCCCTCCGGTAATTAAATATGGCGATCTGATTAAGCAGCCGATTGGCTGTTTAATCAGTGGTGTCCTCCCTCCCTCCGGTAATTAAATATGACGATCTGATTAAGCAGCCGATTGGCTGTTTAATCAGTGGTGTCCTCCCTCCCTCCGGTAATTAAATATAGCGATCTGATTAAGCAGCCGATTGGCTGTTTAATCAGTGATGTCCTCCTTCCCTCCGGTAATTAAATATGGCGATCTGATTAAGCAGCCGATTGGCTGTTTAATCAGTGGTGTCCTCCCTCCCTCCGGTAATTAAATATGGCGATCTGATTAAGCAGCCGATGTTAATATGGTACGTTAAATATGTAAACAACAACGCTGGTATTCACCGTGCTCAGTTTTTCATTTTTAAAACCGTCCTGAGTTTGTTTATTCTTAGCCATTATGTTTTAAAACACGAATTTATTAAATCAAAT
>OY744524.1:32183902-32251402 GCA_963556195.1 Sepiola atlantica | reverse complement strand
CGATGTAACCTCTGACCGTATTCAGGTGCATCCTGTCGAACTTGGTAATCTATATATATCACGGGAATCTGTACGGAATTTTGAAAGGAACCGTTTATTTAATCAAAGGAGTCCACAAGGGCCTATGGCGTAACGGATATGCGTGCTAGGTGATAAATGACAGTTTCTGGAGTCTGAAGTTTCAATGTGCAGTACGAGCGACAGTAAGAATACACTTACGATCTACTGTAGACTTCTACTCGGTCATGAAATAAATGCATGGGTCCGTTTGACATAACGATTCCCGAGTTCACCAGGATGAACTTGAAGAAATTCGAAGATTACATCGCATAGACGAACATTTTACCCAAGCACCCATGTTCTCCATAACATCACATATACTTTTATAGACTAACATGCTTGTATATATATATATATATATATATATATATATATATATATATATATATATATATTATAATATAAAATGAAGTAATCAAATAAGGTGTCAATCAAATTTTATTAGAATTCAAAGTTCATGCAAAGCATCCTTAAGTCCTTAGCTCATGAGTTTTCAAAGATAATTCTTCTCTTCAGATAATTCTTCTCTTGGATTGCTTCATATATATATATATATATATATATATATATATATATATATATATATATATATATATATATATATATATTGTGTGTATTTAGGCAGCATATTTTCATTTAGGCAAACATTATTAAATAACACGGAGTGGTTTTGTTTGATGCGATTTTTTTTTGATTTTTTCAATTTTCCGAATTGTCCATCAAATGTTTCGGTCAAATTGATGTAAATATGAGCCATGGATTTCTTGTTCCATTCTTTTTTCTTTTTTGCAAGTACTTTCGATTTTAATTGTCAAATAATCTTCAGGCGGTATTAGTTTTAGTGTCTGTACAAATTATGACTTTACTGTTGTGCTCATTTTTGAATAATGTTGCGACTAGTTTCATAAATCTATTCTATTGTAACCAAATGCATCCAAACTTTAAATTGGATGAAAAAGCTCTTAAAAATATAATACATCTATATATTCCCCACCAATTCTGATGATAAAATACGATTTATCATTTATTATAAAAAAATGAAAACATCAAACTATGCTGTTAAAAATAACACTTCTCAAACCCAAAATACATTAGGAAGAACCAATGTAATATATCAGTTCCAATGCCCTATGGGAGAATGTATCTCAGACAACAATAACAATAACTAATTCTTACATAGGTTACACTTCCACAACACTATCCCGAAGACTCACCCTACATCTCTCCGACACTAGCTCTATATTCCAACACCTAAAAAAACATAATTGCACCCCCTCCCAATATAGAAACATCCTTGTTAACAATACCAAAATAATACACCACGATACCAATATCAAACAATTAAAAATACTCGAAGCCCTCTACATAAAAACTAAACATTCCACAATTAATAATGTCAATTATGAAACTAGTCGCAACATTTTAAAGTATCTAGCATAATAATTAACATTACCAAATTCTTAGCTATTAGGAAGTTATGCGTTTGAATTGTATGCACTTTCTTTAACGTCATCAATTTCTTATCGGTTTAAACAGTCAAACTTTTAAATCTCTCGTATGTGTAGAACGCCATCACGCTCTCATGTACATTTCAACTTTACATACGCTTTTTCAAGTTATAAACTACTTGCCGTTATAATTAAAATTTGAGCACAACAGTAAAGTCATAATTTGTAAAGACACTACACCTTATACCACCTTAAGATGATTTGACGATTCAAATCGAAAGTACTTGCAAAAAAGAAAAAAGAATGGAACAAGAAACCCATGGATCATATTTACATTAATTTGACCGACACATTAGATGGACAATTCGGAAAATTGAAAAAAGTCGCATCAAACAAAACCACTCCGTGTTCTTTAATAATGGGGGCCGTATGATAGAGTGAGTGAGTTAGTATAGTAGAGAGAGTGATATATATATATATATATATATATATATTATATATATATATGTATATAGTGGGTGTAGTGTAGAGTGAGTATAGTAGAGTATGAGTAGTATAGATAGTAACATATATATATACATATATATATATATATATATATATATATATATATACACATATATATATATATATATATATATATATATATATATACATACCTACATATATATATATATATACATACATATATATATATATATATATATATATATATATATATATATATATATATATATATATATATATATATGCGTGCAATCAAACAGAAACAAATTGGATTATAATACTAAACACATCCGCAACATGTCTGAACTCCGTTGTAGGAGTCTTGGATATGTATAAATATTTTACAGACTAAGAAGAACTTTGTTATGGAATAAATCTCTTTTGAGATATGAAAATTAAAATTATGAGAACAGCAATTATATATATATATATATATATATATATATATATATATATATATATATATATATATATATATATATATATATAATTCGTCTAAAATGCATACAAATGGATAAATATACATAAATAGTATTTTGAAATGTATAACTTACATTATTTGTCATGAATATACATCTATTGTAATTTATTGAGAAAGTTTCGTTAAAATTACCGCCCTTGAAATTTAATGAACATAATAATTTATTTAGCTAAATATAACGTATCTTTAATACATTTCTGTTAATATCGACAAATCTAGGGCATATGTGTATTGGAAATAAGGACAATAAGATAACACATGTCTAACACGAAATATTAATTTATTATAAACAGTTTTTGATACTTATACAAATTTGTTTATATAGTTGTTTTTATTATACAAACTAGTTTTATCTTAGCCCTCCACTATACTATTAGTCTATGTTGTATCATTGATTTAAATAACAGTGAACCGTTTAGTTTAGGTTCTTTTAATGTAAAATTAATTTTCGTGTGTATGGATGTAGATAGCAACAGATTCGATAAAAAAAACTAAAGGCATACCAGAGCTAAGTAATACGCAACACATTTCAATAGATACGAAACAGACTATGAAGCTATTTCTTAAGTCGATACTTTTAACTATTTTGTTTTGTTCAAACCGCTCGTAAGTGCTTGTAAGTCTTTTTTTGTTGTTTCTGTTTCTCTACAGAGTGAAAACGGTAATCAATCTTTTTTTGTTACTTATAAAAAGAGGTTTATTTGCGCCCTGAACAACACGTACATATGTTCTTTCATCTGTCTCTATCGTTTGCATTTATTAGGCGTATTTGCTCTTCTGCCATGAAAGACAGAAAGGTATTAATAATACTAGCGAGTAAATAGAAATAATGCAGCCAAGTGTTCAATTTTTTTCCTTTTCCTCACCATATTGATCGATTTCAATCTTACTCCGTACTCTGTTAATAGCGACATGCTTAAATATACACTGTCAAAAACATATGGGCATATACACTGAATCATATACTACACTACAGTTTAAAAATAGCACAAAGTACAGAATATATATATATATATATATATATATATATATATATATAAGTTCCGAAACTTATACATACACTACCAACATTCTAAAACGTTGGTTTCCTACGAGCTTGGCGCTATGAAGAAAAATAACAATCCTCAATATATACAAATAAATTATCAACAAAATGCCAATAAAAAGAATATACGTCCATAGGTAGGAAATAGGGATATTCTATCATTTTAAACAGAGGCAGCACCTTTATCTATTACGTTGAAATTAATACTAATTAAAATAAAATGTAAACCATTACAGATTCAATATCAGATGATGGTCTCATAAGAAGGGAATACAACCAAGGTTAATGGAGGATCTTTCAACTGAGTTGTAACCTTGTAATCGTCTCATATATCTTATATATGTTGTTAAATGTATAACACCGAGCACTATATAATAATATTCAGAAAACAACAATAAACAAAAATGTTGCTACAGTCAATGGCATACTGATGCCAAATAATACATATATCTATATTTAGAAAGTTAGGTAAGTGTATATGGTTATCTCGCTGTAAGTACAAGATTAACTACCTATTTTCAAAGAATCCGTCCTCTATCTAATCTCAAAGGGTTGGCTCTCGTGATTTTTGAAGAATCTACAATAGTGTTATTAATGGTGGCAAATCTGCTATTCCTCCTCTTTTTAATAGTTGTCAGCTTATTTAATCTTCTAAGGATAAGGCTGATCACTTTGCCTGTCTTATTGATTACAATTCTTAACTTGATAATTCGGGTGTTGTTCTTCCAAGTTTTCCTGTGAACACTGATCAGTCTCTGATTCTGTTATTATCATTCTAGAGATGGTTGCTCGGATTCTTTCTGATTTGACCAGTCTAAGGCTTCCGGTCCTGAATCAATATTTGTTTTCGTTTTCAAGCGTTGTGCTCCTAAACTGTCTTCTATCCTGTCTAAATTATTCAGTCTCTGTTTGGCTCAGTCCTTTTTTCTTTTTAGTTAAAATAATTTATCTGGTGTTTCTATCTTTAAAAATGCTGGTGATCGGTCAGTATGAATTTCGTGGTTTTCGATCAACTGTTGATCTTTAAACTGAGCGGATCTGTCGGTTTATGGATATGTGTAAAGCCAGATCGCTTCCGGGTTATAGATAGTATTGGTGGTTAAGGGCTTGACATTATGAGGTATTTTCATTCTGATCAGTGCTTGCAAGTAACTTTGGACGGTGACTCTTCATTCTCTTTTCCTATCGATGCTGGTGTTTCTCAGGGCTATATTTTAAGCCCAGCACTGCTTTCTCTCCATATACATAATCTTCAATAGAACATTTTAAAGAAAATTAACATATATACTCATAATGCCACTCTTTATTCTAGTGTTGCTCTCGCCCATCTCCCTCAGATCATTCGAAATATCCAGCTGATCTAGAAGTTGACCTGGGTTCAGTTGTGGATTTGGGGTACGAAATGGCTTGTTTCGTGTAATCCTGTTAATACTGAGCTCATGTCTTTCAATCGTAGGCGTGTCACTTTTCTTCCTGAGAGTGTCAAGGATGGGTCTGCTCTTGAGGAGAAATCGACTCTGAAACGTATTGGTCTTCCTCTCTCATCCAATCTTTCTCGGCGTTCATTGCTGCTCTTTCTGATTCTCGTAAAGTCGGTTCTCTCTATCGTTTCAAACACTTTCTCACATCTGCGGCTATTCTTTATCTATACAAATCTACTATCCGACCATGTAGTGAGTACTGTTTGCATATTTGGGCTGGTCAATCTATGTTCCATTTGAGGGTTCTAGATAAGATGCAGAAACGTATCTGCAATTTGATTAAGCCACTGTTTCTTTTTCTCTGCACACTTTCGCTCACAGACGTTATAGTGCTAGTCTCAGTATTTGCTATAAGTACAATTATGTCACGCGTTCTTCAAAGTTATGTGATATATTCTCTGATACTTTGTTCCAGCGCGTTCGACTCGTTGGTCTAGTGATCTCCATCAATTTTTAGTTTTGATACCTCATTATAATACAGCTTCCGATTTTACTAGCTTATTTCCAAGAACTGAAAGATTTTGGAACTCTCTTCATGGCCACTGTGTTCCTCCTACCTAAAGCCTATGTCTTCTGAAAGCTAAGACCAATAGGCACATCCTGTCTTTACGATGTTTCTATTTCGTTCTTGTTGGCTCCTTACATCAAGTGCAGTCATGCCTTGTCTAGAGCGATTTCCATTAAAAAAAAATTAAAAAGTAACCGATCATTGTAATTTTTCAAAATAGCATCTAGGCACAGGTGGTTAACATTTGGGCTCTATTTTGTATAATCTAAATTTTATAAAAAAAAGTGTGTACAAAGTAGGTAGAAAGAATTGTCAAAATGTTAACTATATATGTTAAAAATACATTGATAAATATTACCCAAATTAATGTTTCTTTGCAGTATTTTAAAGGGTTTGAGTGAGAATGATATAAAAACACCCTCTGATTTGAAAATAAACATTCTTCAGATGTGCGTTGTATTGTATCTATGTTTCATTTTAATCATCGTATGGTAACATAAAAGTAAGGCAAATCTTTTCTGTTCTGTTATAACATAATCAAGGTGATTCTAGAATCCGAATAATTTAAATAACACAAATGATGATTAGTCATCTAACCATCCTATATATATATATATATATATATATATATATATATATATATATATATATATATATATATATATATATATATATAATATATATATAATATATATATATATATATATATAATATATATATATATAATACATATATATATATGATATATATATAATACATAGATGTATATACATATATATCATACATATATATATATAATATATATATGTACATATATACATATATACACATATATATATATGTTATTTACCTATGTATATATATATACATATATTATATATATATTTATATGTTTAAACATGAATTTATTTCTATGAGCACTTTTTTATTAATAATGTATCATACATATATATATATATATATATATATATATATATATATATATATATATATATATATATATATATATATATATATATATCAGACATCATATTTCCGAGTAAAGAGCTCAATGTATTTAGCGCACAGAGCACCTATTGAGGCTTTCAGCTGACTTCCGCTAGCAGATTACTGACCAAAAGTATTACGGTTTACAAAGCGCGTTTCAAGTCTGAATGAAACCTTAGTTCATCTAGACGTTACAAAGGATTTAACCCGCAATAACTATTGCCAGTAATGAGGTAGGGGATGGTACCCTAACGTCTTAGTTATATATATATATATATATATATATATATATATATATATATATATATATATATGAGGAATAAAAGAAACAATGTTTCAGACAAAATGTAATAAATAAAAATGGAATAAAGGATAAGCAAATCAACAACTAGCAAAAATAAACTCAAAAACACGTATTGAATGCTTTTACCAAAATATTTCAATTGTTAAAATACAATCATCATCAGGTGGTAGCATAACTTTAATTTAAAAAATAAAAATAGTTTTCTAAATTTATACAAAGAACGCAATTTGGGGAAAAATACTCACGTGTAATAAACAGTAAAAAGGGAGAAAGAATGAGAGAAATGTTTAAAAAAAGAAAGAAAGAAATCAGCAGTTAGCATATAAACGCTGATCGGAAGCGCTGTAAGTTAATGAAGTGAGAAGGAAGATTAGTAGTAATTTAAAATGAATGACAGCAAGGAATTAAACCAATAAGGAGGAGGAGAAGGAGGAGGAGGATGAGGAAGACGGACTGAAAGTTGTAGAAGTTATCCGATAACATATTGATTTAGGTTCATTTCGATTAGAATCGATCTGCTAGAAGATGTAGAAATATTATAGAATATTGGTCTTTGAATAATTGTGTTATTATGACATAGGATTAAACATGATTCTATGAGACGACGGAGTTTAGTGTCGTGTATATGTTTTATTAAAATCGCTTTCTGTGTATTGAAGTGATTACAAAAAGCAATCATGTGGGTACATACCATTTCTTTCTTTCTCTTTTTCTACTATTTATTATACGTGACTATTTTTTTTCAAAATTGCGTTCTTTGTATGAATTTGCAAACTTTTCTGTTTTTAATTAAAGTTCTACTACCAACTGATTATGATTGTATTTTAACAATTGATATATTTTGGTAGAACTATTAAACATGTGTTTTTTAGTTTAATTTTGCTAGTTGTTGATTTGCTTATCCTTTATTCCATTTTTATTTTTACATATATATATATATATATATATATATATATATACATATATATATAGCTATTTAGATGAAATACGAATGCGTTTGCGAATGAGAAACCATTGTGAATAATACATATATATATATATATAATACATATATATATAATACATATATATATATAGATATATATATACATATATATATTAATATATATATATATATATATATATATATATATATATATATATGTGTGTCTGTGTATGTATGTATATATTGTTTTGTTGTTATAAATATTCCCATGAAATGATAAATAAATGTGAGGTCATGTCCAATCACAGTGATTATTGACGTTTTGTCTTGAAGTCAATAATAATGGTCATGTATTTACATAATCGGAACAAGATTGACCGTGGCTCATCTGGATTTGTTTAACGGTTCGATGCAGTAATTCCCACCCTGTCAAATCGATGCATTGATCTGTTTATCTCGGTAAAGTGACAGCTAAAAGATTGTTTCATCGGATGGAAACGCGAGTCACAAACTATTGTAAGAATGTCATTAATTCTTGTTCATGTTCATGCTTGAATTACACTTGGAAAATATGGGGCATTCAGGTGATGAGAGTCTATATAATTACAGATTGAAATCGATAACAGTTTAAACAAGTTAGTGTTGCAGTCTATGCGGGGTAAGATATCACAGTTCGCGTGTCACCTTTCTAGCTGTATAGGTATCGTTACTTTTATGTACTTTAAGGCAACTCCACATTGTTTAGAGTATTTGATGCTGAAAGAATACCCTATTGTAAACGGTTGATCAGATACGGTTTATTGAACCACAAAATAGTATGTATTCATAAATAAAGGTAGCACATGATGATAATCATCGTTGTATTATACATCAGACGTAAATAAAACAAGCCGCGTATGCGTGGTCCCCCTTTGTATGTGACTTGATGTGGCGAGTGTAAAATGCAATAAATTTGGGCAATTTGGGGCATTTTTGAGCCCCTGGGTGCGCGAACCAGAATGTGTCTGAAGTCAAGGATGGTCATTTCATATCCGGAACAATTGCCTCTACATTTTGGCCAAGTTTCAAAGAAAATGAATGGACGGATTAAAAGTTATGGGACAAAAAAATGTCATTTTTTGCCATTTCGGGGCCTTTTTACCCTCTGGAGGGCTAACCAGAATTTTTTCAAAAATCGGACATTGTCACTTTCTAACCTGACCTAAGTTACAGCTTCATGCAAAATTTCAGAGAAATTCAATAGATCGTTGCGGAGAAAAATCCGGACGGACAGACGTACGGACAGACGGACGGACGTACGGACGGAAATGCCTCAAAACATGGGTCCCCAGATTTTATAAATCAATAAATGCATCCAAACACAATGTTGAGACATAACCTCTATATCTATTTATTCTCGCTCTCAAATTACACACAAAAAAAAACAAATAACAATTATAAATACATACTAGTTATATTCATTTTTGGACTCAGTTTATTGTTGGCGTGAAAGGTGTTATCATTTGACAACACCGTTGCCGACAGTATTAGAACGTATACCACGTGGAGACCAGTAAAAAAGAAAACCAAACACACTTTTAAACTAATGCTCTAAGAGACGCTGCTGGTTAAAAAGGCTTCATTTTTAACGTTAATATTATTAAAAGGTAACTTATGAAAATGAAATAAAACAAGACCGTGGATATTACAAAGTTCTGTAAATAATGATTACACATTAAAAGTCTTATAACACCATCGAAAAGGTAATAGAATATCATTTTGTTTAAATAAAGACGAGTTTGGGCTGAGTAGTACTTTAAAGGTAAGTCCCCATTCGTTGCATATTATTGGTATTTAAAAAAATATTAGATAAAGACGTGTCTTCTGATTTGTAGTAGAAGAAGAATCATCATCATCATCATCATCATCATCATCATCATCATCATCATCATCATAATATCAGTTATTGTAATTAGTATTATTATCTTATACTAATATATATCGGATCCAATATTATTGGATGGAATGGAGAATGGGCATCCATTATATTTTTTTGGATTATGTGATTGCTTCTTTCAGATGAAAGTACATTAAATACATTTTGCAGTTGATTAATATTTAAAAAGATCAAATATACTTAATATGTCTAGATGTAGAACATATACACAAACGTAAGATAATTGCCTGCCGAAATCGTGCATGCTTTTGAATGATATTAATTTATAGATTACAATGAAAACAGTTTTATATAGAGTCACTGCTGTTTTTGAATAGTCGACAATTCAGTACTGGTCAGGCTCAACGTAGATTTATTTAATTTTTGGTTGTGCGATTGTTTTCTTCAATTCTTTCTAAAACCATGTGTTTGTTATGTAAACCAGCTGAGGGTTGCATACATCTATAGTGGAAACGATACGATTCGAACTTGGCACTCCAGGTCGTCAGCACATCTGTATCCACTTCACGCCATCACTTACGACGCTTATCTTTGAAACAAAAGCGTGATCCAACGGCACAACGCCTTATAAAGCTATCTGGGTCAATAGGAATCGTGTTGCTTGAGTTTAATGTAATTTTTGAATTTTTGTCTTATAAATGATTACTTATGATTATGTATCAAAATTATTGTTGAGATGAGGGATGATATTGTGTATGATTTGGAGTATTTGTATTAGTATGCCCGTCTAGGTTAATAATTCCAAAACGTTCTGACCGATGTAACCTTCCACCTTTTTTAGGTGCATTTTTTCGAACTCAGAATCATTATTTCGAAGTTGAGAATCCATATAGCATTTCAACTGAAGGCTTAATTTTATGCACAGTGGTAGATATTTCTCGTTCTGACATTCACATCGGGCTAAAAATATAGGTACTGCTGCAGATTAGGACGCAAGCTTACCAATATACTAGCCATTACCCAAACACTAACCCTAATACAATCCCTTACGCTAACCCTAACGACGCCAAGTCGATTTTAGCTTGGGTCCCAATTGACACCAGCACCGAAATATGTAGTAATTATCAAGTTTTTCTTATGTTTTATTGCTTGCAGTAAGGATTGAACATTCATTCACGAAAAGAGTGGTCCTTGGAACTCATTGTCAAACAATGCATTTATCAGTTGCGCCACATGTCCACTTTTAAATTACGTTTAGCTTCCCGATTGTGAAATAAACATTCGCAAGTTTAAAAACATGCACATGAAGAAGGTCGGACGTTATATCGGTTTTAACATAGTTAAAATAAAAAGAGGATAGTGTAGTAGGAATCGTTCAAATACTACAACTTATGATCATATAAAATACATTGGAAAAAGGTTAATGCTGAATCGTATTGCTTACATTGTCAAGAAACATGATCATTTTCGTTGTCATTCTTTTCATCACTGTGGTATTGAATATTACAGAGGAGTATATATTTTGCGATTTTGTTGGGCAGCTAATATTTCATGCGATTACGTGTAAAATCTCGGAACACTTGTGCAAGAAAAGGGATCGTTTGTCATCATTTAAACTATTTAGAATTAGATGCACTAACTCTTTTGCAATTAAAATTGTTTTGATGTTTGTTTGTTTTAAAGAAACATCCATCACAAGCGGTAGGAAAGGTGAATATTGCGATCGGTTTTATTGATATAAAATTGCATGGAATATGTTCGTTAAGTAAAACTTTAAAAGATTTGAAAAAATGAAATCATGGAAAATGTTCTTACTATTTTTACTAACTGGACGTCTCACACGAGCGATTGTCAGTGATCTCTAACTGTAACAACAGGTTATTTTCTATGGAATCCGATTGACAACAGATCTCCCCAGATCCCCAGTATTCGCCACTTCTTTCGATCACAATTGCTACTCACTTCGTGTTCTCAGATGATCCGTTTAACATGGACTGCTATTTTATAGTGACGTTGATTTTCATTCAAATCTGAGTAACAATAAGCCTCTTGAAAATTCAAGTAAGTTGGGTACCATTCGGTCGGGTTCTGAGTTACAATAAGTCTTCTAATATTTCGAACACTCCCTGTTTCCGTCAACCTTCGGAAATAACTTTGTATGTTTGTAACATTCGCCTACCATTACTTTCTCGCTGATAACGGTTCTTGGTTTCCTCTAGAATCCGGATAGCAATAACCATCCTTAATATTCCAGTATATACTGCCCCCTTTCAGTGTAAGCTTGGTAGGTGGTTTCCCTGTTCAATCTTTCCATCATCTTTGATCCCTAAATAACCATGTTATGTGGGACCAACCAATGTTGGTAACACCTGATGTTATTAATGATAGCTACTCTGTTAATTTCAGTTCCCTATGGTTCGTGTAATGTATCTTTAACTTTTCTGATATGATTAGTTGTAATTCATCGGTGTTATGTAGTTATGTGAGTTGGTTTCGCCTGTAGGGTTTTTCTTAATATCTTAGTTTTGTATAGTATCAATATTCTCTTTGGTTCTAATTTATTGTAGTCTTTTTCCAGATTTTTCGAAACTGTTCTTAATGTTCCTATTATTGTTTGCATTACACAGCTGTTTTTATGATCGTTATTTCTTTCAGTTCTATTGTAAGTTTCGGGTATTTGTTCAGTTTTACTGCATCCTAAAAGACTCTGTGAGCTGGTAGTTGAAATATATTATTTTGCATATATGCCAACCTTGGTTTACTATAATCATATCGGTTTTCCTGCACGCATGCTTTTCTCAGTAGTTATTTCCATATCCCATAGGACTTTATGTTTCATCTTTCAATTATGTCTCCAATTTACAATTGGAACATTTGTCTCGTGTGCATAGTCTCCAGTAAACAACCTTCTCAATGCAATCTTATTTTGCCTTTCGTTCCGCTCTTCACTTATGCCGTGCTTTACTGTTTCGCCTTCATGTCCACAGATTCTACATTTACTGTTTATCTCTGTTTCTTCGACCTTGCTTTTTATGAAGTTTTAATCGCGATTGCGTTGTTTTCTGCAATGTCGGTTCGTAGCAATGTCCATGCGCTTTCGTTGGCTATTTCTTAGAACTCGTCCCGGTAAATTCTTAACTTTCCTTTTTTTTTCGTTTTTCTATTATTTGCAATGCTAATACTCGTGACGTTTTTGATGCTGATTAACCTTTCCTTATTTTGCGTTATTTATTCATGTAGTTTATTTTATTTTATCTTCCAGACAGTCTTAAATATTTAAATTTCTCCACCCACTTTTCTGTTTTTCACATAGCCTCTCAGTATCAACCTTCGGATGCAGTTAATTCTGTATGATCATTAATTTCATGGATGGCTGGTCTCTCCACGTGTGTATGAATGTCCAGAGTATCGTACTAGAGAGTTTCACTACATAATATACTTCCAAGTATTTTATATAGTAAAAATCTATAGTACGATACTCTGGTCGAGTTCGCTTTTCGGTTGGTGCCAGATTTTAGAAACCGGTAGGATACAATTCTAATAATCGTTGGCGTTGTGAAACTGCATTGCTACGCTAAGTAGATTTTCTTTAAATTAAATATGTATATATGCGTAAATATTTATATTATTTAGTTTAACATTATATATATATATATATATATATATATATATATATATATATATATATATATAATTTTGTTTCATTTTACGTCAGTCGAAGTTTTGCGAAATCAAGGGCCCAATTCGTGGGTCTAACAATTGATGTATATGTGAGATACGTAGATATCCGTATATTCCATTAAGGTCCTCCTTCACCTGTCAAACGTTGAGTTAGTAAAGAAGTAAAGAACATTAATTGTCTCCTCCCCAATTGACCAGTTAACTATGTTATAGTATAACTTTCTTGTGGTCTGTAGGTCTTACAGAATTCCAGGACAAGAATTCATCCAGTCTGGTTTGAAGTAACATTATTTAGAGAATGTTCACCATTCCTCGTATGAGTCAGTGTATATGTGTGTCGAGGGGATATTGTTTGAGCTTCGAATATGATGTTATTTTGAATATTTTGCTAGGGTTTACTAGTAGGGAGAAATATCTTCATGTCAGATTGACTTGACCAAAAGATAGACCTAAAACACTAGAAAAGTTCATCTAGTAGATACTTTAAGATGGATGATATGAGCACACACTTACTTTAGCCAAACTAAAAAAAATACATGAAAAAAACTGTCGTGACACGTATTTTCTTTATCCGAATACAAGTGTATTAACTGATGCACGCGTTTGAAACTAACAGCTATACCTCTACCATATTTTGGATTTCGTAAATACCTGTACTCCTCAAATACCGAAAAAGAAATGTTAGAGAAGACATAAATAAAGCACTAAATTACTTTTTCTATAATTATTGTTTTTTGTGTTTTTATGTCCTCATGATATATATATATTTATTTTTATATATTCATCAAAATAATATATATATATATATATATATATATATATATATATATATATATATACGAGGTTTATGTAGTTTGCTTGAAGCATTGTTTATTGGTATATAGAAATGTGATATTTAGAAGGCAATACAATGCCGCGGTGTGACGGATATCCGTCACACCTCTGAATTGTATTGCCTTCTAAATATCACATTTATATATATATATATATATATATATATATATATATATATATGTATATATATATATGTATATATATATATATATATATATATATATATGTATATATATATATATATATATATATATAAATATATATATATATATATATATATTTAAGACATGTATTATATTAGGTTTGGTTTGGTAGTTTTGTTTTACGGCATATCAACCCTTTTTGGGTTATTTAATGCCGAATCTGGTCTTGTTTTCTTCTCTTTTTTGTTTCTTTCCCCTTTTAATATCTGTTTCTATTTAACCCATAGTTGGGACCCTAACAGGTACTACCACTCTGGGTCAGGGTGGACCTGGGAGCAATGGTAATTAAGAGGAGGCTCCACATTCCCCAAAGTCCGTAAGCCGGATCTCACCATCGGATGTAGTTTAAGGTCATATCCAGGACCGGGAGTAGGGTAGGAAAAATAAAAATAAAAAAGTGGAGGGAGAAAGGGAGAGGGGCTGTTGTTTTTGTTTTTGGTTTTGTAGAACATAATTAAGTTTTACAAAAAAAAAAAAAAAAAAAACGTCAATGTAGGTGAATTTCGTCTCAGGGTGTATTATATTAGTTTATGTAGATGTAAACCCGTTGAAATTCCAGTGTTTATAAAAAGTGTTAAATAGCAAGTAGAGCTGTTCTTTAGTATACATTTGTATTTATACAAACATTATTGGTTACATTTATACATGCATGTTTCGGTTGAACACTTTACAGAGAGTCCACCTCTTCAGACCAAAGA
This sequence comes from Sepiola atlantica, assembly GCA_963556195.1. NCBI lineage: Eukaryota > Metazoa > Mollusca > Cephalopoda > Sepiida > Sepiolidae > Sepiola > Sepiola atlantica. The sequence goes on along the minus strand of OY744524.1, from coordinate 32,236,364 downwards.
ATACTTCCTTGTGTTCTCTGGTCTAGAGAAGTGGACTCTCTGTGTAGAGAACAACCGAAACATGCATGCACATTTGTAATCAATAATGTGTGTATAAATAAAAAATATATCATATATATATATATATATATATATATATATATATATATATATATATATATATATATATATATATATATATATATAATTTGCCTGTGGGGCCGTCATTATATAGCCCATATCATGATCGGTTCAGAAAATTAATATATATATATATATATATATATATATGTATGTATATATATGTGTGTGTGTGTGGGTGTGCGCGTGTATATATTACCCATGTGGGTAACACAGACAAATTATATATATATATATATATATATATATATATATATATATATATATATATATATATATATATATATATATATATATTCAACTTTTAAATAAGTTAGATACAAAAATTAATAGAGAAACCATTTGTGTTATTTAAAACAATTTGTTTTCCTATTAACTTTCGTATCAACACATACATTTTGTAAAGGATCTCTGGGCGCATGAACATCAAAAATATGTATGAGTTCTGTAAAATCTTCAACCATTTAACATTTAATTATGAATTATCGTATATTAATTCTAAGCAACAGGTGTAGTATTGATTTACTCCTCTTCAGGAGTTAGGCACAAGGCAGTTTTTATCTTACTCTTACAAGTAAGATATGACCCAAGGTCGGGTCGGGAAAGTGGGGTTTAAAAATTGCCTGGGCAGCCCGTCGGCATTTCTCGGTAGGGGTGCCTCAGGCAGTAAGCAATAAACTTACTCCTCCCCAAAGAGGGGAAGCGAAGCCTGGGAGGTTGGACCTCCTAGAACTACACAGGACAGACCCATAGACCGGCGTAAATAAAGCCCCGAAGGCCAAAACAATACCAGTCTATGGGGTGCCGTATCCATTGGAACATATACAACACTTTTATCTAAGCCAAAAGGAGGTTGAGTAGCGTCGGCACATAGTTTATTGTTTTGTAGACTTAACCATTTAGGGGGATGCCGCCGAAACTATACCATACACTAAAAATAAAGAAAGACACATCAGCATTTTTAACGAATGCTTTATTTATTGGTAATATCCGGCATTGAACGAGTATTCTACTCGTTATGAATAAATTAAAGTTAAATGTCGTATTTCCCTTATTATGAATGTAAGGGCCGAACACCAACTTCCGTTTAATCTTACAAACACTGATGCTGTATTTTGCTTTGCATAAACCGATATTACATTTTATTTTATTTAATCACTTATCAACAGTCCCAGTAATTTAATGCAGGGGGCAATGTTTCTAACCAATTTTTTATCTTTCGTAAACATTTATTTTGAAGAACAGTAGTTGTCCTATTTAACAAGAAAATGGACAGAAACATGATATTCATACTTTTCCCATCTAGTATTAGTTATGTTAAACATATTTAATTCTCATACCACAGTGAATAACTCCCCTCGTGTAATAATAGATAAGCGTTGAGTTGGAGCAACGCAACACAGGAAAAACATCGACTCATTCTGACGTCCCTGCGTTGAATGGCGCGTTTCGTATTCCATAATTTCGCATTCCTTTCTTAACGACCGACTATCTTTAGAAGCTTTTACTGTTTACCATCTGTTCCTATGTAATATGCTAGAACTGCACATTCTGATTGCAGAAGAATGTTCTACTGATTGATGATAACATTCTAGTAATTCATTTGGATGTTAGAATTCCAGAAAATCATTAACTTCATATATGAGTTGACGAACTATTATATAAGCAAATTACAATCTAACAGGTGTCTTTAACATTGCTTTTAATAGTAACAGATATTTGGCCTAACCGTTTCAGCCAGCTCAAAATACATTGTTACAACCTTAAATGAATGTTGGAGAATAAATAGTGTTATTGTTTCCAACGATGGGTAACAAGAATGTCCTCGTAACACTTGAACTACCTTCCTGTGTAAAGTTACGTTAACATACTACTGTACATACGCCACAAGATAAATTGCCAAATTGAACTTATATATAGTGATAAATATAGTGTGATATAGTGTGTTCAATTATAAAGTTATTACCCAACAATAACCGCTTCAGATATATGTAGAATATTAACATGTATTCAGCTAATTATATACAAGTATTGGTGATATGTATTCAGTTTTGATATCAAATGAGTTTTAAAAAATGGACTGGTATTCCGATAAACAAAGAATCCAAACCACAACAAAGATAACTAAATTAAAGCACACATTTCTTATAATAGAATTTAAAATGGTGTCAACTGTTCTACAAAAAATAATTGATATTTATTCTTGGAAAAGTTATAATGGGCATTTATAATTAAGATTACTGATTGCAAATGTTATGCTGATGCTAATTTGCATATCTTTAATAAACGAATGAAGATTATCCTGATGGGATTTGACCAGTGCGTTTTTGTTTGTGTATTTCACAATGTCGCAATAAATATGTGCCAACGTTGAGATGAAGGACCACTGTTACTATGAAATTAAGTTTTTTGCAAGGTTACAATGTGTATTATTATGTTCTAATATGACCAATATCAGTAAATGTAAGTAATAATAAATTATACAGTTTGCAAGAACGTACCGTATTAGATAGAGATTCGAGTTGCTAAAAGAGTACATCTTCATTCAATCAGTCGGAGTGGAGTGTTCTTATTCCATCAGTTGATTAGGTCATATTTCGTGTGAATATCACGTTTCGATTCATCTGTTCTGTTACACGACATATCGATCTTTTATGGTTATGTAATACATATTCGCAATAACTATTTAAAACAATACGTATCATACCATCTAGTGTTTTACACGTTGCTAGGAACACATTGTGGGTGTATAACTTTGCTTAATGGCTCCATGTTGCTGATACACTTTGGTGGAGTTTAGAGCCATTTTATAAACAGTGAAGGTTGCAGGATACCAAACAGGTGCAAGCATTAAAAGGGTGCTGCACTACACTCTGTTTAACATGTTTGTGGAAGCAGGAGTAATACACTTTACAAATTGGACAAAAATGAAGATTAATTGATCGACAGAAGCTTAGTATATGGTATCTGCTGTAAAATCATAGGTTTAGAAAGATATTGCCTGAATCGTCAGAAACTATACATATTCGTTACTGGCTCTCAAACACGAGTGACATCATCTCGCGATAATCTCCTGTAGCCTTGAACCACAAATTGAAGTCAAAGAATGGGATTATCCATCGTTATGAATAACTGAGACCTCTTGACTGTTCTCGAAATAACATATATCTTGAGCTCGGATTTGCTAAATTTCAGTTACTTTGAGTGACGATCGAAACACATTTCTAAGGTAGATGAGTTGTGTTACATTATTATAATGTTGAATGATACGAAACTGTGATTGGTATAAGTGAATTATGTGATAGATATATGGCATGTAATTCATAAAAACAATCAATGCACAATCGTTAACCGGGTGAACATCGTGATGTTAACAGTGTGCTTACAATATATATTATAAATAGTATAACATCTCTTTGTGATTGTCAGTCAGATTCCCGTTTTTGACGACGTTACTTATTGCAGGGAGGTGTAGACGACTTCTCATATGTATTGCTTGCTATTCCATAATAGTCGCCCACATGGTACTAACTTGGTTTAATGCCGCTTAAGGTCAGTGGTTTATTGAGAGCCTGTGTGCCAACGGAATTATGTCGTATGTATATGTGATTTGTCAAGTAGTAAGATACTAATCTAGCTAGAAGACGTACACGGGAAAACCCTAAGCCTCCTGATGATCTAATAGGAAATAAGAAGAAATATTACGAAATGTTAGGAAACAACTCGAGTTATGCTCGATTTTATGTAGAAAAACACGGATTTTGCAAAAACACGTCAATTCTTCGTATTCGTAGACCCGATAGATGGTTTAAAGCACGGATAGGACACAAAGCGCCGACAACACCAGGTTCGTATGTCACGATAGTTAAGAGTAACTAAATCAAAGAGAAATACAATAAATCATTTAACACGAATATAATGTAATCCCCACAAGACGCATCAGAACATCCTGTTCAAACGAACGAGGGCGCAATTTAATATACACCAGTTCATCTCGTTTTAACGGCTAGCATTTAACAGTCGAATGAACAATAAAAGTCATTATTCGAAAGAGAGTCACGCTAGCAATATGCACGGGAAATAGGTAACGGAAATGTGCATTTCTACGTTCCTTATGCTAGCAGTACATTGATTATACTATTGTAATAAAACATGTGTAAGGAAAACAAGCATTCGGTTTATAAGTACCTGAAACAACCACTTTATTCTAAATAGCATTACGAGTCCAAAATTTGAAACTATCACGTTAATTATAGAAAGTAAGTCTAGCTTAATTAACCAATTTCATAATTTATTTTTCCTTTAAAACGCGAAGACGTGGGACACGGAAATGGTCATTCAAAAGCAGGATTACATTGTTAACACTCTAAAATTAAGGGGCCACACACCGTTTGTTATTGGCTTCTAAACGTTTTATTTGGGTCCACTTAATTTCAAATTAGAGTATTTTAAATTGATCAAATGTTAAAAAATAAAAGATTTTAAGAGGTTGGGTTGACGAATAAATATATAGAAAGCTGTCAAACTGAAGATTTGAGTTGCGATTTGAAGGCATAAAAAATATTTACAATATGTACAAAATATGAAAATTAATCTGTCTTGTATTTTACTGAGGTATTAAGTCTAATTTCAAATTAAAATAAAACATCTCTTCATGCGGGTTAATGCTCCATGTGGGACATATGTAATAACTTTTACAATTGTGAGTGGTGTATTTGTGTAAACTATACTTGCTTAAAATCATCACACCTATGAAGACGTTTATCTGCTTCATACAATTACCTTTCATAATTTGTATTACTTTGGAAAATACTTTATTTGGGCAATAAAATTGTGATCAGGACAATACAAATAAGGCATTTAGCCCAAATGTATGCTTCATGTTCTTGATCTTTTTAATATGTGTACATTGATTTCGCTTCTGCACATATGAATGTTTTGTAAATAGATAAGTTACAGACAAAATATTATATTTAATTCATAGATGAGGCCTGACCGATTAAATAATTCCCATCTAGGGTTGATTGTTGCATTCGACGGCATGTAAAATGATAGTCTGTCATTTGTATGCCCAAACCCTTAATGTTTTGTATACGCTTGGTTTGTAAATCAGTTTGTTTTGTAGGCGTATATTTGTAAATAAATGGTATTTACACGATAGTGTCTATATACCACATATATGACCATTAATATGAAAATATCACTACTGACTAGTGATGGGGCGATTCCAATATTTTCCAGATTCTAGTACAAGTACCGAATCCGTTCTAAATTAATGATTCCAATACAGACAACAACTCCGATTCCGATTCGTTTTAAATCTTTAAATATTTAGTTATATAGTTGTTGTTGTTTATTTTTAATTTTCGTATTTCCTTAAAAACCCATGTAATATGTGCATATATTTTCGCAAATGTAAAAATACACTTGCCGGGTAGGGGGTGGGGGATAATTTATACATGTTAGTTTTAAAAGTTTGGTATTTTAAAATTAATAAATATTCATAATTTTATCATGTGTACTAGGAGTGGAAAATGTTATTTTAACAAACACAGACAATAAAATAATCAATATTCTCGTTTTTAATATCGGAATATACCATCGTTCCAACAATACTATGGACAGAGCATAACTTAGAGTAATTGTAAGTAAGGCAAACTCCACAATTCCCAAAGACCTGAAATTGGTGTATCTTCATGAGTTCATACATTGAATTCGTTGCTCTTTCTTCCTGTCGTAAAGTTGGTTCTCTCTATTTCTCCAAACACGTCCTCACATCTGAGGTTATTCTTTATATCTACAAATCTACTACAAGAACGAACATATATGGAGTACTGTTGCCATATTTGGGCTGGTGAATCTCTGTCACATTTGAATGTTCTTGGTAAGGTACCGACACGTATCTGCAATTTATTGGCATACACTTGTTTATTCTCTGCACCCTCTCTCTCTCAGACCTGATGTTGCTAGTCTCAGTCTTTTCTATAAATACTATTATATCATGTAATTTTCAGAGTTATATCATCTCTTACCTGCTTTCTTTGTTCCAGCTTGTTCGACTCGTTGGTTAAGTTGTCTTCATCAATTCGCTGTTTTAATATCTCGTTGTAATACAGCTTCCTTTTCCAATAGCTTATTCCCAAGAACTGCAGGCTTGTGGAACTCTCTTCCTGGTGACATTTTTCTTCTTACTTATAGCCTTGGTCTTTTTAAGACTAAAGCCTGTCTTTGCGATAATCATATTTCGTTCTTGTTAATTCCTCACATCAAGTGGCTTCCCGCCTTGTCTTCAGCGATGTCCATAGAATTTAGGATGAAATTAAAGGAAAGCAATTTTGGGAGTTAATAGGGGTCTGAAGTAAGTTAGTTAAAAAATATTTTGAAAGAAAAAAATATGAATTAGGTAAATAGAAATGAGTAACAAAGTGTTCTGTGTTAAGTGTGGGGGTTTGTTGAATACATTGTTTAAACGTACTCCAATAAGGTGTGTGTTATGTCCACGCTATTGTATTTACTCTGTTATATTTATTTGCAGTATATCAGGGACGTTTTTTTTATCTATATTTTGCAAGTCGTATGCAAAAATGTCACCGTCTAAAAGTGTTATTATCTTTTGTTTTTGCTGGGAATAGGGCATCTTACCGGATGCCAAATATTCACCCACTATTCTAGAGAATTTAACCGAAATATCCTTTAAGGATTCTTATTGTCCCTTTCAACGCAATTGTTTTGATCTATCTTGCAATTAGTTCACCGGGTATATTCATCAGGTAGTTTCTCAAATTCTTTTTCCTTATCCTGGTAGCTCCTATGATTAGTGGAATGATGTAAATCTTCTAAAGATTCCAGATTCTATTCCTGTCGTACTTACGACCTTTGCTATTATGTAATATTCTCCCTCTCAGCTCTGTTTCAGCTAGCATCATTAGGGAAACTTTCTTCATCTAGAGTGTCTACTCTCTTCTACTTTTCCCTTATCACTATGTCAGGTTTAACAGCTCTGTTTTTTAATTATGTAGCTGTAGGAATTGCATGATAATCGTTACGGTGCATGACTTATTTCCAAGAATTCTTCTTTGTATATGATTTCAGAAGTCACTGCTACACTGGATATTCAATTTCGTTTACAGATTGTGCAGTAGATATATTATACACTCTATTGTGTCGCATTGTATAGAACTCTCCCATACATAACCTTACAACTGGATGTCAAGTTGATCAAACTCTCTAATTCTGTGTGGCAGAAAATGCGCTTGTTTTCTTTACTGAGACAACTCATTTCTTCTTTGTGTCTTCATTTTATTCTTGAGGATTACACCTGCCGACTAAGTGAGGCAACGCATCATGAGAAAAACCCACTGATCTACATGTGTATGTTTTACATTATCAGTAATTCCGTAAGCTTTATTAATTAAATTAAATGAAATGTCAGAAATAAATTTTAAAATATATTAAGAATTCACGAGCAAAATTAACAAATAACATTAAAATCGAGGCTTCTCTTATTTCAAAAGATACCTTTCATTTTAAGTGTAGGTTTTATTAAAATATAGAAATCCCTTAGCTTTTTTGCTTGACAAAAGTGTAGTATCTGTTCTTATATTACACTTCCTCGTGGCTGTCTTCAATCAGTGAAAGATAAATTCTTCTAGAATTTTTTTCTCAGAGTCCAGATTCCACTATTTTGGAAGCTGGATTTCCACCACATTAACATTCAACCTTGTGTCTATCTCTGCTCACGTTGAGAGGAAAGTAGATATGAATTCAATACATCAAATTTACTATATTACAATAAAAAAGAAAAAAAATATCGACGAAGTGATTCAACAATGTGAAACCCAGTATTTTTTTATCGCCGTATGATAGTATGGAGTGCCAGTTTTGTGAGTGTCTCTTCAGTCAAATGTGTAAACACAGTGGACAAAATGACCAAACACTCAGCAAATCACATAGTTTGTGAATGCGGAAAACTAACCCCAAAGGAATATAAATATAGACATGACTGCGTGTGGAAGGCAGTCCACTGAGAACTATGCAAACGCCCGAATTTTCAACGAATTACACATGCATAAACCGGGGTTAGTATGAAAATAATTTATAAAAAACAAAAACTGAGAGTATAAACAGGCAACTTGTCAAAAACAGTAGACCAGAATTGATATTAATAACCAAGAAGGACAACAACTGCTTCGTGTTAGCTTTCGACAGAACAGCATTTCACAGTGTGAATATCAAGTACATCTCAGCAAATACATTAAATTTGTCACGGATCTAAAATGAATATTAATGATACGAATAAGTAATGTAAAATACGCTGCTATAAAACATTGGTTGATATTTTAATAACATTTTATAAATTTTTAAAAGCCGAATAAAGAATGTGGATTTTTGTTAAATATTTTTTGTTATAACATATGAGTTTTCGACGTCAAACGTTATTTAAAAACACTTTTTTTATTAGACTTTCAAAAAGATCTAAAATGTATTCAAATAGCAAGCAATGGTTCAAAGTGTCAATATTTTCATTATCTCAAATCACGCCGATATTTAACCCTTAATCATTGATTCCATCGAACAAACTCCTATCCCCGAGATGCTAATATGTATCTACAAAAAGGATTAACACAGGAGGAAAAAGTCTATACTTTTTAGAAAGACGTTTATGTCGAAAGTTCAAGTCTAATAACTAATAATTTTTAAATAAAACGACATTATTCATTTGGTTTTAAAAAATTTCTTAAATATTATTCAAATACCAATAGTTGTATGGACGCTAAGAACAATTCTAAAGCAACCTGGAATACAGGCTAAAGTAAATGTTAATTAAATATAGAACTGACTCATAAACATATGCCACTGAATGAGACAACTAAAGTATTAAGGAATATCCTCCAGTTTGGAAAACGCCCCATATAAACAGATAACGTACATGGAAGTTTAAAAACGAAAATCAACTAAAATAGAAATAAATTATACATATAGAAATCACATTACACGAATACAAGGAGTATGCAACTTCCATAAATCTCATATTCTTACTCCCACACCAGAAAATGTTGGCATCATCCTCGGCTAGTACACCACTAAATGGTCGTGAAGTGGCAAGGAAGATGGAAAGGCTGAGAACGGATAATACCATTAATACCTACAGTGGAAAAACGCGGTCAGTTCTAGAGCTTTAGGGAAGCGTATTGCCACTCAAATTGCAAAAAAAATCAACTACCATTAACGGCGGTTAATCAATTGTAAACGGCTGTTGCTACAGCGCAAAGTAATTGGCAATAGCTATCAAAAGAGAGGAAGGGTGAAAAAGATATGGAGATACATATTGTCACTCAGATTCTACGTAACACTACCTGCTCTTGCCAGAGAGCAATAATTGATAATGCCTCGTTTGATAACTCCTAGTGAGTAAATAATACTACAACTACTACTACTACTAATAATAATATTAATAATAATAACAACAATAACAATAGCAACAACAATAACAATAACAATAACAACAACAACGACAACAACAACAACAATTGTACTAATAAATGCATATACATTCTTTCACTGGGTTCACGGATGAATAAATAAATATCCATGTGACTCATTGGTCCAATAAATTGGATCTTTAAACAACCTTTCATATTTTTTGTCCGGTATCAGATGAGTATAATCAGGCCGTTTCGTCTTTTCTGTTAATTCCCTCCTTATTTCTCTTTCTTTATTTTGTTTCATTCTCTCTCTCTCTCTCTCTATCTCTCTATCTCTCTATCTCTCTATCGGTTACTGCCCCTCCTCTAACACGTTTTCCTTTCAACCTGGGTGGTTTCTTGGATTTAAACCAAGAAGCGAGCATCCAACCATGTGTCTGTCTGGTCTCTCAACTCAATCTTCAGAAAACCTTCTATTTCAACATAGGTCACTATTCTTTGTGTAAGGGTAAATTAAGTGATGCTGAAAAAAATGTATATACAATAACCGTATGCCCGTTTTTCTCTCACCATCTCTCTTTCATTCACTCTCTTTCTTCCTATATCTCTATAGCTACTTCATCTTGTCTCTCTCTTCCATCCGTTTCTCTTTCTGTCAATTCGTAAATAACTACAAACATAATTATAATAATACATTTAAAAAGTGTTGATAATATTTATCCTTATCCATATATAAAACGGTCTTACAGCTTAGATTGATGAATAGTCACATTTAAAAAGTAAAATATAAACTTTTACGTAAATTATCAGTATAGTTTTTATAACAAGCGGAACCCGTGGAAATTCGACGGTGTCTTCTACATCAATCTCTTATAATTATTAATAACACTACTCTTTTTTTTAATTAAGTTCTGTCAGCGTTAATACTATTCAGAAAAAATAACCCTTTCTACTCCGGGAAAATTAATTGTCATTGTTAAGTTAATATTCTTTAAATAAATGAAAGCAACATATTTCTTTCTATCTATCTATCTATCTATCTATCTATCTATCTATCTATCTATCTATCTATCTATCTATCTATCTATCTATTTCTCTCTCTCTCTCTCTCTCTCTCTCTCTCTCTCTCTATATATATATATATATATATATATATATATATATATATATATAAAGTATATATTAAATTTAAAATTATCATTGTTTATCAGCTATTTAAAATTAGGCGAGGGGTTACGACGTTGGAGTTAAGTTGAAAAGTACTTGTAATCCAGGGTTTCGTATCGCATGACCGGTAGTGAATAGTCATATTTCTATGCTGATGAGTCCAGATTAAAAAGGACGAAACGTACGCGTACATAGATAATAAACAATAACAACCACCGTAAAAATAAATTAATTATTTTTTAAAAATTAAAACTATTTTTATATTTATTATTTATACAATTTGTCTGTAATTTTCTATTCTTGACAATTTTTTTTTACACTTCATTTTTAAACATTTTCCGGTACTTTGTAAATACTGCATTCTTTTAAAGATTACATCATAAAAAATGACGCACCCTTTTTACTGCTACTGGGATTTTTCCCGGTGGACTTTTGTCCGGTGGGCATTTGTTCGCACACCATATAATTATAGCAATTTGATTATTTTTAAAACAATAATTATTATTCATTCTTACTGTAAAAATATTTGGCGAATAAATATTCTTCAAATAAATAAAACAAATATCACCTTTTTAAATGTATTTATTTAAAATTGTACTGTCTTAGACGACTAGAGCATGACATAAAATTTGGGAACATTCCATATTAAAATTGGCAACATTTTTATTTTTACTATCGTTATGCATCAGATAATCTAAATGTTTAATGGATATGCAAGTTAATAACGTACATACGAACAGAAAATACCTTAGCGTATAATTATATCGATATTTCTCATACTTCCTTTCTTTAAACGTATTAAACATTGATTTTTTTACTAGTAAAAACACACCTTGATCGACAGTACAACAAAACTTGATTTTGTAACAAGTTTAAAATGATTAAATTCGGAATTAGCAGCATCATTTTTTAAATGTTTGTGAAAGGTTATAACGTACGTACGAATATATAATGCCTTACTGTATTATTATATAGATGTTCATATTTTACAAAATTAACTGTCCTTTATACAAAATGTTTTTCTTGGTGAATAAAAGTAGACATGTTTTTAAAAACTGCACGTCATGAACATTGGCGAGTTCTGTTCATCACGACTATGTTCTAGTTTCGCTCGTTTTAATCTCTAATAAATAACCATAGCTATATGATCGATTGAGCCAGAGAAATGAGGGGAAACCAAGAGCATACGATTAAGCTATCAAATGTATACCTTTAACAATAATCCCTTCATTCTCAAAACACCGAGTACTACTTGCAACTACATGTATATACATTATTATAATTTTAAAATATTCATGACTAATTAGCATTTTCATTCATGCCTAAACTGTTTAGATATTTAATCATAGGTCAATTTGTGAACAATTATTTTTATATTTTGTAATATATGAACAACGTTGTTCAAAGAAGTAGATAATAGAATCTGCCAATGAATCCTTAAGTATAATAAACATCATTGACAACTAGTGAACGCACATATTTTATATTAAATTTGGGGATGCATATGGCTAGATTTCAGTTCACCCATACATGTATGTATATATATATATATATATATATATATATATATATATATATTTTTTGATTTTATTCCATTAATTGCGACAAAACAGGCTTTGTTTCATTGGTGCGAGTAGCTACCAACTCGTCGGGCGAAAGGAATTCAAATGGCATAAAATTTTAAGTTCACTCTAACGGGAGATTGAAAATTGAAAATACATTGGAGGGGGATAGAGTTGGGGCTTTGTCTATAACGGCGACATGGGACATGAGAGGGGAGGGGGGGGACTCCAACAAGTCGTGTTTCAAATTATTACGTGGGAGGTTTTGCACGTGTCATGTGCTGTGTCAATCTCAATCTCGGCCGGGGTGGGAGGAGGGGGATGGGGCGACGGCCGGAGTGAGTTAAATTTAAAATGAGAATTATGGTTACAACCGTCATTCTCATTTTATTTTAATTCTAATAAGTAATTATCATGTGGATAAAAATGTTTGATAATTTTAATTTAGGGTATTAATTGCTACTTTTGCATTTTATTTATTTTATTTTAATGTTTTGTTTACTATTTGTAGTGAATTTTGTTGTGATTATATTTTTTTATTTATTCCCTCTACTTTTTTTAAATATTTTTTTATTTTTTATTTTTTTAAATTGTGATTATATTATACCGAGATCAATACTAGTGGAATCATTTTATAAGAGAGGTTTTCTGGTGTTACCAGTCTTATCAATAACAAAACCGATTATGCCAATGGTAACGCCTCCCAATTATACCTACGGTAGTCGCAGTGATAACCACCTTATGTAAAAGCCTTAATAAAAATGAAATAAAAAATAAATAAAGATAGATATAAATAAAATTAGAATAAAAATAGAAATAGAAATAACAAGTTTGTAAGAATATTAATGATAATAACAATAATAATAATAATAATAATAATAATAATAATAATAATAAAAATAGTAATAATAATAATAATAATAATAATAATAATAATAATAATAATAATAATAAAAATAGTAATAATAATAATAATAATAATAATAATAATAGTAATACTGATAAATACCGCCATCAATTACCATCTTGCTACTTGTGAAGTCATTGGGCGAAATAAGTCAACAAGTGATGGTAGGCTTTTTTAATTCCACTACCAATGACAAGGACTAAGTACCAGTTAATAATTAAGTGTTCAAGGTAGTGATCGAGGGGTTAAGTAATTGAGATTAGTCTAAGTGATATCAGTGTTGATAGCTGTCCTAGTTATGGGTTTATGTTAGAATTGGTAGTATGGCTGAGAGGTTATTGAGGCTGTGCATTATAGGTAGAGATTTGATATTATTGGTAGTTCGGAGGGGTGGTTATATATTTATAGATTCATCATGACTTGTTGGGGTGGGATTGGGTTGTAAATTTGGGTGGGTGAGTAAGGGGTTATAGTGTGTTTTGGGGTAGTGTATAGTGGGGGTTTAATGTTATCATTCATTTTTGTAAAAAACAAAAACAAAAAACTGTTAATTTTATGTTGAAGTTAAGTAGGGTTGGTGTGGAGTTAAGGTGGGGTATGTGGGTTGCTAAGGAGGTAGAGTCTACTATGTTTACAGTTGATAGATGTCTCTTGTTTTCTATTTAAGAGTTTGTTTTTGTCCTTAAAGCGGATAATTTCCAGTTTTTCATTTAAGCATAATCTACATGGAGAGTTTATTGATTTGCAGGTGCTGGATTTTTTCAAGATTTTCCACTTTATTATGGGAGTTTCTTTTTTGGTTTTTATTTTGTGGTAGTGTAGTGAAAGTCCGGTTTGGCCAGGATGGTCTGGGTTGTTGAAGGAGAGTTTATGGTTGTAGAATCTTTCCTTGAAGTTGTTGCCTGCCAGACCAATATAATAGTTAGTCTGGGATGGGTTTTCAGTTGAGGAGATAGATGCCTCATAGACCACTTGGGTTGATAGGCACATTTGATTTAGGGGGCAGTTTGATTTGTTATTACAGTTGCATGTTCTTTTAGAATTTGAGGTTACTGGGGTGTTTAGTATTTTCATATTGTGCTTTTTTATGATTTTTTCTAAGTTGTCACCACAACAATAGCTGAGTTTTAGTGTATTCTTATTGAGAATTTTATGGAGTATGCTGTTATTGGGGAAATGAGTGTTTATTAAGTTCAGGAATTTATTCCCTATTTTGGTTTTAGTTGAGTTGTTAAATGGAGGTGTATACCAGATAATTTTCCTATTTCTATTTTTGTTCCTATTAGGGTTATTTTGTGTAGTTGGAATATACTCTATTTTGGTATTTTTGTATCCACTCTCCTTTAGTGCTTTATTATAAAAGTTCTTATGTTTATTGAAGATATCTATATTGGAGGAGTTGTTGCTAATCCTTCTACTAATTGATTCTGGGATGTGTTTACTTACAGATCTAGGGTGGTTAGATAGTGGGTTGACATAAAGGGGGTAGGAATTATCTTTAGCATAGGGCTCATAAGTATCTCTATTGAGGTTGAAGGTAATATCGAGGAAATTGACCTGTTTAACATTTGATGTTATTTCAGCCTTTAGGCCTATTCGTTTCATTTCTTTGGATATTATTTTTTTTATAAGACTGGTAACACCAGAAAACCTCTCTTATAAAATGATTCCACTAGTATTGATCTCGGTATAATATAATCACAATTTAAAAAAATAAAAAATAAAAAAATATTTAAAAAAAGTAGAGGGAATAAATAAAAAAATATAATCACAACAAAATTCACTACAAATAGTAAACAAAACATTAAAATAAAATAAATAAAATGCAAAAGTAGCAATTAATACCCTAAATTAAAATTATCAAACATTTTTATCCACATGATAATTACTTATTAGAATTAAAATAAAATGAGAATGACGGTTGTAACCATAATTCTCATTTTAAATTTAACTCACTCCGGCCGTCGCCCCATCCCCCTCCTCCCACCCCGGCCGAGATTGAGATTGACACAGCACATGACACGTGCAAAACCTCCCACGTAATAATTTGAAACACGACTTGTTGGAGTCCCCCCCCTCCCCTCTCATGTCCCATGTCGCCGTTATAGACAAAGCCCCAACTCTATCCCCCTCCAATGTATTTTCAATTTTCAATCTCCCGTTAGAGTGAACTTAAAATTTTATGCCATTTGAATTCCTTTCGCCCGACGAGTTGGTAGCTACTCGCACCAATGAAACAAAGCCTGTTTTGTCGCAATTAATGGAATAAAATCAAAAAATATATATTTTGCTCTGAATTTTCATTGAGCACTCTCATAAACCCGGTTTCAACTTCCTTCGGATTCATATCCCCTGGATATTTGTAACAAGTTAATTATATATATATATATATATATATATATATATATATATATATATATATATATATATATATATATATATATATATATATATATATTTGAATGGTATATATATATATCCTGGGTCAAGAACGTGAAAGTAACATTCGACGTCAGCAGCAATACGTCGATAACCAGCAGAAGCAGCAGCAGAACTGAAATCAACGGAGAATTAACGAGTGTGTCCCAGAGCCAAAAAAACGGAATCCGAACGTTGTACCCCCGTTACTATAAAGGGAGGTTGTCCGAGAGCCCAGAGAGACGGTTTCCGAGTTCGATACAGGACACTTGACGCAGGCCGGAAAAGACAATGGCCGAAATGTTGTGAGCATGCCAGCCAAGATGAGGAAGTCAGTCTAAACACTGAAATCTATAATGAAAACACCTCATCTCAAAAATACAGACAATTACCATATATATATATATATATATATATATATATATATATATATATATATATAGCATACTATAAAATGAAATAATAAAATAAGGTGCGAATCAAATTTTATTAGAATTAAAAATTCAGGCAAAGTATCTCAACGTCCTTAACTGATGAGTTTTCAAAGATAATTCTTCTCCTCAGAGGACCATTACCGCTATTAATGCTCTATCCAGTATATTGAGCTTCAGTCTTTATCCGGATGTTTCACTAATTAAAAGATATTAGTTGCCTCTTATATCTTTTGTTGGATTAACTTCACACACACACACACACATATATATATATATATATATATATATATATATATATATATATATATATATATATATATATATATATATATGTATGTGGGGGGTGTATTTATTATATATATTAGTATCATTATATCTTGATTTGTATTTCTAGAATTGGACATATGAGTCGTGCATAGTTTTGTTTGGGAAATTATTTTACCCCACCTGGGACCAGTTATCTTCTAGTGAGTATATATATATATATATATATATATATATATATATATATATATATATATATATATATATATATATAAATATATATATATATGAAATAATAATAAAATAAATATATATATATATGAAATAATAATAAATGAAAATAAAATACATGAACACCGTATTTAATCCAAATCCAGTATAATTATACCCAAAATCTAACTCCCTCCATATTCTGAATACTATTGAACGTAAGCCTAGAAATAACTTTGCTAATTAAAACTTATTTAAACATTTTAGTAACGTCTATAACGCAGCTGTAAAGAAATAATGAGTATTTAAACATTGAAATTTAATCTAAAAAACAAGATATGAAAAAAATAAGAAAGAAGTCTATGATTCAATTTAACCTGCATATTTTAACAGATTGCTGAAACACCAAACAAGGTCAGCAATTTTAAATCTTTTAGATGGATATTTTTCCGTATCTAGTTTCTTACGTCAACTATTTAATAATTATTGGGTCCTTTGCGATCATGGTCACGTTTTCCGAAATTTTCATCTATGAATACAAAAATCTCTAAGCGATATCCATTATTGAAATCGCTTTAAACAAAGCATGAAGCCATTGATTTAAGGTAATTTTGCCATGGCAACATTTTAGTCATTGTGTTTAAGCGTCTGCTGGATTTGGTTTGATTTTTTCTACCTTGCTTAAATCGTAAACGCTTTCCATCTTTTGGGAAAATTGTGTGGGTCGCCATAGTCTTTATAAATACTGGTGATTTGTCAATTTCAGTACAGACCGATCTGGTTCCTTTGTGTCATGAATAAGTTCTTTGAATCTTTCATTAATCAAGGTTGCCAACTACCTCAGCATAAGCAATATTCCTAGTGACAACTATCATGAATTTCGTCCTGCAGGATCAATTGTTGACGTGCTTACTGATATATCGCATGGGAGCAGTACATATTATTATTATTATTATTATTAGTAGTAGTAGTAGTAGTAGTAGTAGGAGGAGGAGGAGGAGGAGGAGGAGTTGCAGTAGTAATATTATTACTTTGTGCATTTTTATCTCACTAGGATTTTTCACACGAAGATTTACAAGCGACCGCTGACTAGAAATAGTGACACCAAGTCTCCTCGGAGTTTCACTGATATGTGCTTCGTTCAATCACTATTACAAATCACTTTGCATTTTCGCAACATCCGTTTACCATTGATTTCTTACTCTAAAATTTGGTGGGTTTCTCTAGAATTTTAGTGACACACTCGGAATTCAAGTATTCTTCGTGCTCTTCCCATGGCCGTCTGGTTTTGTGCATACTCCATGTTTCCATCGTCTCCGACTATTCGCGGTATAAACTGATATTAATGCGGTGCAATGTTTTGTAGGGCGGGGGGGGGGGACAATACGAGTTTTTTATATACCAACTTTGGGCACGTTTTAATGTGTTTAACATATATTTCTACTTGTGTTTACGAAGTCGATTATTACTATTACTGTTAATATTATTATTATTATTATTATTATTATTATTATTATTATTATTATTATTATTATTATTATTATTGACTGTACCTTAATATGAATTAAGGCAAATAGTTGTAATATGGAGTGTTTACGGACTCAAGCTATACATTGTATTAAATAGTAATTTCTCTTTTTAAATAATACATTATAAAGTCATGTTTAGTTAAGCAAATTAATATGTGTGCGTATTATGCGTGTGCGTGTGTATATATGTATGCGTCGATAACAAGAATGAGCACATGCGTGTGTTCTTCGAGATCCCCCCCCCCTTCTGTCCTTCATTCTCACCTCGCAATTCAGTTTTCTTGTTTTTCCCATGTTTTGCTTTTTAATCCTTGGCCCGCGATCACAACCTCCCTAACCCACGATCGCTACAGTTGCTTCGTATTCGCTGCCGTGTTCACTGTATGCCCCACCCGCACGTGATCTCTTTACCATTCATAGTCCACCATTTCGAACCACTCATGAGGGAAAGGGAGGATAAGAAGCGAGTGGGCGGGTGGGTTGCGCGCTCTATCCCCTCCCCACGAGTTAATCCATCCCGCCATGAGCGGCTGGGATTTCAGCTTTCATCCATTTACATTCTTTCATTATTTCTGTCTTTCTTTTCTACTCCTTTCTTTCTTTCATTCTTTCTTTCTTTTCTACTCCTTTCTTTCTTTTCTTCTTTCTTTCTTTTCTACTCCTTTCTTTTCTTCTTTCTTTCTTTTCTACTCCTTTCTTTCTTTTCTTCTTTCTTTCTTTTCTACTCCTTTCTTTCTTTTCTTCTTTCTTTCTTTTCTACTCCTTTCTTTCTTTTCTTCTTGCTTTCTTTTCTACTCCTTTCTTTCTTTTCTTCTTTCCCTCTTCTGTTATTCCTTTTTTTTTTCGTTCGTTCGATTTCTTTTTCTGTCTCATGTGTTCTCGCTGTTCTTACGCATAAATCGTCTTCGTCTCTTTCGTTGTCTTATTTTTAGTGTTGTATTTATGTTTTATTTACTTTCTTTCGTTCGCTCGTTGGCATATATTTTATTCATTTATTCGTTCGATGTTTTTCTTTCACTCAGTCATTTCTTGTTTTTTTTCTTCCTTTCCATTCTTTATTCTTTTTTCTTTCGTATTTCTTTCTTAAATTAATCAGTTCGTTTTTTTTCTTCAGTATTCTTACTTCTTTCTAGTATTTTTCATCGTGCTATTATTCCCTTTTTTTCACATATTAGTTGTTTTTTTATTCTTTTCTTTCGTTTTTCACATCTGCAATGTGTTCTTTCGTTATTCTCCTTCTTTCATTTTTTTGTCTTCTTTCTTTCCTCGATTTGTTTGATTTTTTTTTATTTTCATATTTCTTTCATTCGATTGTTTCGTTCTATTCCATCCTTTATTTTATTAAAATTTATTTCGTATTTTTCTTTCTTAAATTTAATCGTTCGCTATTCTCTTATTTGCCTTGGAGTTTTTTTTCATTCTATTATTTTGAGCTTTTTGTCTTCAAATTCTGTCTTTTTCTTAATTATTTTTCCTCATTTCGATCATTCATTCATTCGTTCGTTTCGTTCATTCTTTATTTCATTTGTCTTTCCTTTCTTCAATGCATTCATAATTTTTTCACTTTGTTTCATGTTTCTTATTTCTTTCTTTCCTCTCTTGCTTTGTATTTTCATTATTTTATTCTTCCTTTTCATCATTCGCTCATTCTTTCTTTTCATTCTTTTCACTTTCTTCTTTTTTGAATTCCCGTATTCTTTTTTACGTTCGTCTTTTTTATTCATTCAATTAATTCCTTCCGTGTTCTCTTTTGTTCACTTTTCCTTATTTCTTATTGCAATTTTTATTATTTTTTAATTTTCCTTTAGAGTTCATTCATTTTTTTCCGTCTTCTCGTTCTTTAGTTCTTTCCTAGTTGGGGATCTATGTTTTGAGGCATTTCTGCCTGTCCGTCCGTCCGTCCGTCCGGATTTTTCTCCGCAACCATCAATTGAATTTCTCTGAACTTTTGCATGAAGTTGTAACTTTGGTCAGGTCAGACGTGACATTCTCCGATTTAAAAAAAAATCAAGTTAGCCCCCCTAGAGGGTAAAAAAGCCCCGAAATGGCAAAAAAATTACATTTTTAGCCCCATAACTTTTCATCCATCCATTCTATTTCTCTGAAACTTGACCAAACTGTGGAGGCAATTGTTCCTAATAGAAAATAAGTAGCGCTGACCTTGGAAAAAATCTGGTTCGCGGCCCCAGGGGGTCACCTTCCAAAAAAAAAATTGCCAAAAAATGACCCTTTTCTCCCATAACGTTTGATCCATCCATTCAATTTTTTTGAAACTTGGCCAAAATGTAGAGGCAATTGTTCTGGATATAAAATGAGCATCCTTGACCTAACAAAATTCTGGTTCGCGCCCCCAGGGGGTCAAACCCCCCAAAATTGCAAAAAATGACTCTTTTCTCCCATAACGTTTTATCCATCCATTCAATTTATTTTAAACTTGACCAAAATGTAGAGGCAATTGTTCTGGATATAAAATGAGCATCCTTGACCTCAGAAAAATTCTGGTTCGTGCCCCTAGGGGGTCAAACCCCCCAAAATTGCAAAAAATGACTTTTCTCCCATAACGTTTGATTCATCCATTCAATTTTTTAAAAACTTGGCCAAAATGTAGAGGCAACTGTTCTGGATATAAAATAAGCATCTTTGATCTCAGAAAAATTCTGGTTCGCGCCCCCAGGGGGTCAAAGCGGGTCAAAAATGCCTTAAATTGCCCAAATTTATTGCATTTTACACTCGCCACGTCGAGTCACATACAGAGGGGGACCACGCATGCGCGGCTTGTTTCAGTTAGTTGTATTATCTCATTTTTCCCATTTGTATATCAATATTTTCTTTCTTTTGGTCCGTTTTCTTTCTCATGTCACTTTATTCTTAACTTCTTTCGTATATTTATTTCTTTATTATTTTTGTATATAATTCGTACGTTCATTTCTTTCTTTCGTATATATTTCGTTGGTTTTCGTCTTTCTTTCTTTCATTCATGTTGTTCTTCCTTTTCTTTTTTTCGTTTCTTCTTCTAATACACATTCCTGTTGTCTGTTCATTTTTTCTCTCTTTCTTTGATGCTTTTTAATATTTATCTTTTTCTTTTAATTCTGAATTCATTAACACTCTTTTTCTTGGGTGTTTTTGTTTATCTTCATATTATTTTATTTTCTTAATTTCTTATTTCGTTCTTCGTTCTTGGCTTTCTATTTATTGTTGTTCAATAAAATAACAATTTGTGTTTATTTTTAATAATGAAGGTGAAATATGTATTTTTAAAAATGATTGGGATTGATTAAGTAATTTGAGCCACCGCTACTGACGCCTTGGCCTTTTGGCTAAGATCAAAGTGTAGTATCTGTTCCGATGGATACTGCACCCCATACTGGTGTTGTCTTGGCCTTCGGGTCTTGCTTTACGCCGGTCAGTGGGTTTTTCCTGTACAGTTCTGGGAGGTCCACCTTCCCAGGCTTTGCCTTCCCTCTTTGGGGAGGAGTAAGTTTATTGCTTATTGTCTGAGGCGCCTCTACCGGTGAATGCCGACTAGGCTGTCCAGGCAATTTTTAAACCCCACTTTCCCAACCCGACCTTGGGTCACATCTTACTTGTGTGAGTAAGATAAAAATAACTGGCCTTGTGCCTAACTCCTGGAGAGGAGTAAATCAGTACTGACGTCTACGGCGCTTCTGGCGCCTCCGACTGATATGAAAAAGTGCGGCTCTTTTCCTACACTTCACCTTTTTCTTCGCTTCGTTTTATTTCGGTTTTTTATTCGCTCTTTATTTAATTCTTTGCTTAAAATATTATTTTATCTGCATCCAAAAAATTATTCGCTTTAAATAACTTCAATAAATTTTAATCGTTTGATACATGCAAATGTTTTACAAATTTAAAAGCAAAAATGATTTTCTATTCGGCAGTTTAAATGCTACTAATTTTTTATCAAATTTCGAAGGTTTTTGAGTTATATCATTCGTTTTTACAACAATTAACAAATAAAATAACAGGGTGTTTTTTAAGAGGAAAGCCACATGAATTCTGATTTATTTAATTTTGTAATTAAATTCTGTTTTTAAATAAGATTAATAATAAGTTAATTTTTGTACTTAACAGTATTACATTTTTTACTATACATAAATGTATCGAAATTTTTTAGATGAATATTGATCATTTGTATTATTCAAATTTTTCGGGCTACTGTTTTTATATTGGATGTTATTCTCACAACGTTTTGGACGATGCAACCTCCATTCAAGACAACAAATATAAGTGTTAAGTAATAATTAGTTTTAAGTTTCAGTCTTCTAGAGGTTTAAGGTTCACTCCTCAGTCCGGGCGATACTAAACATAAAATTACGAATTACTTTAGGCACAGTCATATCTGATTAACGAGAGTAAGATACATTTGTAGATTTAAAAAAAAAACAAGGCTCCGTCTGAAAAATCCGTACAGATTCGCCAGTTCTACATGAAGATTCACGAGTTTAACAAGAAACACCGGAAGAAGGTAGGAGGTAACATCGGCCGAAACATTGTGAGAACAACATACGAGCTGAGAAAAGTAATCCGAATTATCCAAATAATGAAATCAATTTCTAGTAAATAAATAAAAATATTAATATGCGAGGCACGTAGAAACGATAACACACACAAATGGTAATGCAATTTTATAAATAAATAGATAAAACACAGACAGTAAAAACGCACTTTCTAATCGAGAACATTTATGTTAAAGTTTCTGTTGTTTGTCTGGGTCAGAACTTAATTACTTTAATTACATATTTATACAGGGGAAGCATAGAATTAAATATTTGCGTGAGAATAATATCGAATGAATAAAATGAATATTCTCTGCATCATTTAAATACGAAATAATGCAACGATGAATGACACTATTACGTCAGTATAGGCTTAACATCAAAGACGCAAAAAATCAAAGATATTCGTATTACATTTTCTCTCCTTATCTATCTATCTATCTATTAATCACTATCTCTCTCTCTATATCTATCTATCTAGCAATATATATCTATCTATCTATCTATCTATATATATATATATATATATATATATATATATATATATATATATATAGAGAGAGAGAGAGAGAGAGAGAAGGAGAGAGAGAGAGAGGAGTATTAGAAGGTCATCACAATGCAAGAAATGGAAATATGTCGGCGTTGAAAAGTAAGATAAAAACAAGTGATTTTAATTAATATATTTTTTCCAAAAGTTTTTTTAAATATATTATATATATATATATATATATATATATATATATATATATATATATATATATATATATATGTATGTATGTATACATTCATTTATTTAGTACGTTTTACGACATAGCAATTAGTTATGAGTTATTTAATACCGTAAGATGACAAATGTGACCACGATTCATTGAACATAGGTTGATATTAATGCACTTCTAAACAAAATATGTAATCGTTCCTGTGTGCAACTGTTGCTGTCCTGATTCGGAATGGCTAGTTTATGTTTCTGTTACGTTTTATATATATATATATATATATATATATATATATATATATATATAGAGAGAGAGAGAGAGAGGGAGAGAAAGAGAGAGAGAAAGAGTAATCCAGGGAAAGTAAAAATCCGCAGGATAAAAATACAACAAATTTCAACCATACTTATATAATAGTGATCAATAGTTAATATAGATATTTATATTAATATTTTTTATTAATACAAATATGTACAAACACCGCTACACTGGCATGTTGATGTTATCAGAATATCTAATTGAAATATCAGATGTCTACCTCTGAAGAGATTTTAGTTTCTAATAATTAATGATTGATAACATCGAAACACCCGTGTTTTTACTTTTTGTAGATGTCTGTATGAAGAAAAATATTAATATATATATATATATATTAATTAGAAACATAGTTTTAATTATATCACCGATTGACATCGGGTAAATATCTGAATCAGAAGAAATTACGTGTGCAAAGCGAGTTTAATATTAAAAAGTAAATAAAAGGCAAAATTCCATATTAGCTTAATTCCTTTTTTTACGGTTGCTATGCAACTACCTGCTACAAGCGAGGTGACGCCGGTTTGAATAAGAAAAGGTATTTAGACATATTTTTTAAACCATTGTTTCTTATTCAAACCGCCGTCAACTCGCTTGCAGATATAACGTGATTTTCTGACCAAAAAGTAAATTTTCATCGGACGATGAAAAAAAAGAAGAAAAGAAAAACACTCTTTGAAAAGGAAAAGTATGGTCTCGAAAGATAAGATTAAAATAAATTTAATTTATTTTACACCACCATTGTTATGGTTTAAAAAAAAAAAAATAATACTATTACGAAACAATGGTTTAAAAAAATATGTCTAAATACCCTTTCTTATTCAAACCGGCGTCACCTCGCTTGCAGACATAACGTGATTTTCTGACCAAAAAGTCTATTTCCATCGGACGATGAAAAAAAAGAAGAAAAAAAAACACTCTTTGACAAGGAGAATTATATTCTCGAAATCTAAGATCAAAATAAATTTTATTTTACACCACCATTGTTATGTTTTTTTCCAAAAAAAAAATAATACTATTACGAAACAATGGTTTAAAAAATATTTCTAAATACCCTTTATTATATATGTATATATATATATATATATATATATATATATATATATATATATATATATATATATATATATATATATATATATATATATATATATATATATATATATGTATATACACACACAGTACATATTAGTAAATGTGTTCAATTTTCTGTCATTGTTGACGCCATTCCCTATCGGGACGGGACAACAATCATTTCAGCTTGCCGATGATTCCGGAGATTTAATAAAGATGTCTTAATCTGCCCTTTTGGATAAAACCGCGGTACATTGCTGAAATATGTAAAATACAGTATCTCAATAAATTATATATATATATATATATATATATATATATATATATATGTAGTTTACTATAAGGAATATCTATTTTTAATTTTACACTCCTTACGGTATACGGAAAATTCAATATTACAAACCCAATGTAGTTGCATTTAAGCACTCAGAGCATATCAATTATATTGATTAATAATTGACGATGCAAAAATCAATCTAAAGTCATAATTTTCAGAAGTTTCTTTAATTAAAAAAAATTTTTTTTTTTAGTTTTTTATGTCATATTTTGTTCATTAAGTCTGTGGATGTATATTATTCTAATTTACATTTCATGCATAAAACAATTTTTTCATCCTAAATCTTTTACATCCTTACATGTGTTTCTCAGCAGATTGAAACAAAAATAAATACATATACACATACATGGACGGCGGCACCGCGGGGGGGGGGGGGGCTTAAGATCCCCACTTTTTTAATTGCCCCCCCCCCCCACTGTACGGTCATCAATAATGAAGTTATATAGGCATGTGTTTAACCGGCTCCCCCACTTTTTAGGAGATCCCCCCACCTTTATAACTGTCCCGCCGGTCATATATATTTGTACACATGATGTGTACAAATATATATGAGCTTTTCTCGCAGGACATTTTTCTTTGAATCAACGACCAGCGCTATTTCGTTCTCACTTGAAAGCTCGTGTTGTAGAAAGAGTGGTTTAGCTGTGATAGAAAACCTCATCTATTAGACGAGCACAATTGTGTGTGCGCGCATACAAGAACATATGCTAAACCTGTGTTCGTGTGTTCGGTTTTTCGTACATCTTCAGTTACTTACTGCCTGTGAATAGGCAGTTACATTTTATCCGTATTTAAGACTGGATAAAATTACTGTCTCTATTCCATCTTAGGATTCCCAGGCATTATCTAGCCCCACTGAAGAAGGTTTTGATTATTGCATGTTGCCTGTGAGGGGATATAGACGGGACAATTAAAGCATGTTTTCTCCAATCAAAAGTCCCCTGTATTAGGGAACTGAATGGTCTCCCCATTATGTCTGAAATTGTTTACTTGGCGAGGAAATAAGATAGGAACATTCTTTCACTGTTGGTTTGTAACTGTTACTGAGTATTTATTTAAAAACTCATATTCACCTCAACTAAGCCAAATTACTGCTGAGAGGTAAAGGGCTTCTGTTAATTAGGGGTCAGTTTTATGAAGGCATTCAAAGTGGGGAGTTGTGTAGCGAGACACTTGTTTATATTAAATTAACATTTCTGCATGTTGAATAGTCGGGGAAGCAGGGAATAGTCAGCAGGGAGAGAATTCCAAAAGCAAGCAATTCCAGGAAAGTGTATATTAGAATAGAAATCTATCTGACACCTGGGGACCTCTACTGTTAAGTGGTGGGATTTTTCTGAATGTCGAGTGATTTTTAATTTTTCTCCTTTTCTCTGACTATCACGTAGATCTACGAGAAGTTTACCTGTCCCGTGTCGGATATCTTGCTAGTTAATAAAATCTATATTTTTAAGCGGAACAGTTTTGCTCAACATTTATGCGGGCACATGTTCGTCTTTTAGAATTTTTTTCAAATATTTTACATTTTAGGAGGGGGGATCAGTTTCCAATGTTAATTCAACGTAGACTGATCCCCCTCTTTTTGACCATCTCAATTTTTTTAAAAATCTTTTTCGGTGTACGATTACCTATCATGCCAATAGAGAATTCCGGGGGTTTTGGAAAGAAATTTTAAAAAATTGTGATTTTATGACGGGGGATCAGTTTTCAATGTAAATTCAACGTGGACTGATCCCCCTTTTTTAACCATCTCACATTTTAAAAATTATTCTTCTGCTTACAATTACCTATCATGTCACGAGAGAATTCCGGCCGTTTTGGAAAGAAATTAAAAAAAATTGAGTCTTGTTCGTTTTTTACCATAGTTCGTTTTTCACAACTTTTTACGTTACTTTAACCTCTATCCTCCAGTGTATTTTGGGCTTTGATAAGCTGTTACCTTTGATGTAATATATATATATATATATATATATATATATCGTGTGTGTGTTTCATAGAATATCCACCCCAGGACGAGTATAAGAGCAATAAATATATCATGGCTCAGCAGATTATTATTCTTTATATTATACTGGGTCATCGAGCAGATTATTATTCTTTTTATTTAACTGGGTCATCGAGCAGATTATTATTATCCGTTCCTATAAAACGCAAAACACGGGTCTCTTAGAAAAATCAATGCTCTCTCACACACACACTTTATATATTTTATTTTCATTTAATTGGTTTTATTGGTGATTGCACCGCTGGATGTGTTTGTTTACTACTGCTATTTCGATTGTCTCACTTCCTAAGTGATTAAGATGCAGGAAATTACCTTATTAGTCGCCCTTAACTTTATAGGACGTATTTTTCGTGTGTATATATATATATATATATATATATATATATATATATATATATATATATATATAATAAAATTGAAATAAAAGCCAAATTAGCAATACAAGATTAATTTTTTTTTTCTTACATTAATCCTATCGATTACGGAATAAAATTCCTTCTTCAGGGGTGACCAGTATTGAGTCATTTTTTTTTCCTCAAAAAACAAGAATAAAGAAACTTATTTCTTTGTTAATTTGATAAACGTCTTTGATGGTACGACGTCATCGCCTTGCTGTTATGAAATGGCGGGTAGAATTCAAAAACCGGTGTCGAACGATGGATGCGATGGCACGCTGTCGAGTAATGTGTGTGTTTTTCGTTCAAGTTTTAAAGTATTGCATGGAAAGGTAATAAAATTGAAATAAAAGCCAAATTAGCAATACAAGATTTTTTTTTTCTTACATTAATCCTATCGATTACGGAATAAAATTCCTTCTTCATGGGTGACCAGTATTGAGTCATTTTTTTTTCCTCAAAAAACAAGAATAAAGAAACTTATTTCTTTGTTAATTTGATAAACGTCTTTGATGGTACGACGTCATCGCCTTGCTGTTATGAAATGGCGGGTAGAATTCAAAAACCGGTGTCGAACGATGGATGCGATGGCACGCTGTCGAGTAATGTGTGTGTTTTTCGTTCAAGTTTTAAAGTATTGCATGGAAAGGTAATGAAATTGAAATAAAAGCCAAATTAGCCATACAAGATTTTTTTTCTCACATTAATCCTATCAATTACGGAATAAAATTCCTTCTTCATAAGTGACCAGTATTGAGTCATTTTTTTTTTCTCAAAAAACAAGAATAAAGAAACTTATTTCTTTGTTAATTTGATAAACGTCTTTGATGGTACGACGTCATCGCCTTGCTGTTATGAAATGGCAGGTAGAATTCAAAAACCGGTGTCGAACGATGGATGCGATGGCACGCTGTCAAGTAATGTGTGTGTTTTTCGTTCAAGTTTTAAAGTATTGCATGGAAAGGTAATGAAATTGAAATAAAAGCCAAATTAGCCATACAAGATTTTTTTTTCTTACATTAATCCTATCGATTACAGAATAAAATTCCTTCTTCAGGGGTGACCAGTATTGAGTCATTTTTTTTTCCTCAAAAAACAAGAATAAAGAAACTTATTTCTTTGTTAATTTGATAAACGTCTTTGATGGTACGACGTCATCGCCTTGCTGTTATTAAATGGCGGGTAGAATTCAAAAACCGGTGTCGAACGATGGATGCGATGGCACGCTGTCGAGTAATGTGTGTGTTTTTCGTTCAAGTTTTAAAGTATTGCATGGAAAGGTAATACAATTGAAATAAAAGCCAAATTAGCAATACAAGATAAATTTTTTTTTTTTTTTCTTACATTAATCCTATCATTTGTTATTAATTTTTTGCGTACATCAAATATTCTATGGACACGTCTTTCTGGCTCACAGCCGTCATCAGCGGGGATTACTTAGATAAGAATGGGGCTTTCGATATTGATGTCTATAGTTTAGCGTCTCACCATTGGACTACAACGCCCTGCCTAGAAATATGTACGACTTCTATCACCTAAATGTGTCTTTTTTATGCAATTATTTTTATTGGTGATTGCAACGTTCGTTTTTTTTGTTAACTACTACTATTTCAATTGTTTCACTTCCTAAGTTATAAAGATGCACAAAATTACATTATTAGTCGACCTTAACTTCATAGGACTTATTGTCGTATTTATATATATATATATATATATATATATATATATATATATATATATATATATTATACGTACATAAATGTAATCCATGGCATGGAAACGTGTTTCTGGCTGACAGCCGTCATCGGCTTGGCTAACTTAAACAAGGATGAAGCCCTCTAATATGGGTGTCTAGAGTCCAACGTCTTTTCATTGGACTTCGACGCTCTGCCTAGAAATATGAAGTATTTTCATAACCTTGATATTTAATGTATTTTTATGTAATTGTTTTTTTTTATTGGTGATTGCATCGTTCATTGGTTTGCTTACTACTACAATAACATAAAAAAAAAATAAATGAAAAAATTATGTATTTAAAATTAATATATATATATATATATATATATATATATATTACTGTATCAAAATAATCATTTGGGAAGCTTCACAGAAATTCGCGTGCTTTGTTCCTAAGTGCTCATTGGGACTTGCAATGTTTTATAATTTTGATTCCTATTATCAGCAACTAAAACTAATATTAGCATATGTAAAACAGCTTTCGGTCATGGACCGGAAGATTCAGAGTTCAATTCTCGGTCGAGTCATACCAAAGATCTAAAACGTTGTACTTGATTTCTCCTTGCTAAATACTCATCATTATAATTAGGATCAAGGGTAAGTGGTGTAATCCTAGGAAAGAGTGATGCACCTGCTTACACATACGTCCAGAAGTTAATGAACAAGGAGCATTCGGTTCGCTCTCGACTATGGTGGAGAAATTTAGTTTTTTTTTAAACTACTAATGTTGATTAGAGTTCATCATTCTTTCTTTACAGTCATAATTTTTTACACCACAACGTCATTATTTACTTCCATCAGCCTTTTAACGCATTGCTGTTCTTACAAACTTAGTCTTTCAAATTTTTAAAGTACTATTAACTAAGTGTATTATTTCATTCAAGGTAGCTTTGCCACGTTGAAACATGTTCTCTGTCTAGAATTCATAGCTATTTCGCTCTTTAAGCTTACAGTGTAAAACATATTAAACTGTAAAAGTTACAAATGGAATACTGCCAACGACATTTTGTCTCGCAAGGTAAAAAATAGTGTCGGTATGTAAAATTGCACTCGCTATTGAGAGTACTCCGATAAAAAAGTATGATATACGGCGATTTTTAAACAGACAGTTAACATTGAACTTTTTTTCTATAATTTTTAAACAAATTTCAAAGTCTGAATTACTTACGGTTGATTGGGTTAGAAGTTTAAATAATGGTAATTCATAATTCAGTTTTTTGCAGTATTTGATCGTGAATTATTATTTTCTTTAACTTTATATTGAATAAAGATCAGTTTCAAGATGAATTGAATCG
Organism: Sepiola atlantica; assembly: GCA_963556195.1. Lineage (NCBI taxonomy): Eukaryota > Metazoa > Mollusca > Cephalopoda > Sepiida > Sepiolidae > Sepiola > Sepiola atlantica. Next base: position 32,205,937 of record OY744524.1, on the reverse strand, counting down.
TGTTATTTTCTTTTCTTTTTTTACATGCAATTTTTAAAGTTTTCTAATGCTTTGTTTTAAATATTTACAATATCGTATGGTCAACATGTTTTGATATTTTGGATAACTTTAGTAAAGGTGTTTTTTGCTTACAAGAAATAATACATTTGCACCAAGCTTTAAAATAAAGTAATGGCTTTATTATATTCCATGATCATTAATTAATAAATACTGAAAATTTCATTAAAATTGGTTGATTTCCTGAATTTAGATGGATTATTTAGTGAATGGAGAAGTCGAAATGCCTTCTTATTGTTATTACTACGGTCCTTGTTTTGACACGGAATGCAGTGACGTCACAGGGGGCAGGAAGTTAGTTGCTTGGCCTTGTCAACTCTCGGTGGCCATGACTGAGTCCGTTGCTTTTCCTTTTTGTATTGTAAGACTTATCTAGAAAGTTCAGTCCGTTTTGTCCGGAAGAGCTCCTGTATGCTGATGATTTAGTACTTGCATGTATCACCTACTTTTAAAGGGGAAGACTTGGGGAATTCTATAGAAAATAACGGTCTTAAAGTGAATGTTTCCAAACATAAAGTTATGATCAGTAGTTCTAGTGTTTGAAAGCTCCCCCAAAGAGGAAAAGTTCCCTTGATCAGTTTGTGGAAAAGGAGTCGAGTGCAATTAAGTTTTTGTTGTACATGTAAACATTGAGTACACACTAAGTGCAGTGGCATTACTGGTAGGTTGAAAGAGGGTAAACAATTGGTATATATGAGACAATGGAGCTGGATGAGAACTTGGATGTGACGAGAGTATATCTGGGGGCCAAGCTTTTGAGAGGTTAGATAAGTTTTATTAACTTTCTGATACAGTTGGAGGACATAGTGGGAAAGGTGCTAGTGTGATTGCCAAAATAAGAAGTGAATGGAGTAAGTGTAACGAACTTCTGTCATTACTAACCAGCATAGCATTAGTATTGTCGACAAAAGGAAAACTCCATCAAGCATGTGTCCATAGTCTGATGATATATGGAATTGGAACCTGGCTAGTGACGATTGAGTGCATGTGCTATATTGAGAGACATCATATGAGAAGTATACACTAGATGTGTAACTTGGTTCTTAAACACAGGCTGTTGTCGATGATCTTCGAGGAAGATTAAATCTGGATAGTATAGGAAGATGTGCACATAAGAGCAGACTCCAATACTATACCCTTGTTGAAATAATTTATGGAAGTTTTTGGATAAGTAGATATATAACATTTGAGATAGCAAGCTTACTTGACAGGGGAAGGTCAAGGAGAAAAGGAGAGGAAATGATAAAAATAGACCAGAGGGAAAGAGAAATAAATAAAACCCTATCCTAAGATTATTTTAAAAGTGATCTACTAGGCCGTCCAACGCATGCCAGCATGTAAAACGAACGTAGCGCGTATACAATACAGATGCTGATGATTGTGATGGTATGGATAAATCACTCTGTCAGTTAAGAGTTACTAACTATTCAGGTAATTATATACAGAGTTATACGATATGTATCAATTTTGCTTGTCTGGCGAGTATAACATTGTGGTCCACGCCGTGGTGGCGCCTTCGAAATGGAGTTTAACATCCTGGTATGGTACACCAGCTCTCCGAGTGGCAAACGATAGGCACATTCCATCCAATGAAGAGATTATTTCCATTGGTAGTCTTTGGACGAGTGTTAGGTGCCATTTATTCTCTCCAGGGAATTGATTATCTGGGCTGCGGAACCATCGGCTTGCAGAAATAGAAAGCTTGTATGAAAAAACGGACAAAAATGCATTCTAAAAAGAACAATTAAGAACTGGAAAGTTTGCTGGAGTTGGCTTCGTACGACCCGCCCCACACGAATAATAATTTCCAACTGTTAACATCTCCCCCAAAATACGAGAGAAAGAGAGAGAGAGAGAGAGAGAGAGAAAGAGAGAGAGGGGGGATATATATAATAGAGAGAATACAAGTATGCGTATCAAATAGAAAGAGCCAGAGAGAACATAAAGGCACTGATGTTGTTAATTTACAAGTCCTGGCGGCAGGTGATTTACCATTATGGCCATCCGAGGCACCCGTCAACCTTATTGATTTGACACTGTCTGAACAACCTCTCCCTCAGACTCAGGCTGACATTTGAAGTGTAATGTTGTCGATTTTACATGTACCCTCACGAGAAAAATGGAAGCAATATACAAACATTTTTATAGTGGGGAACTTCAGCTCCCCAAAAGGGTGCTTTATCGTTGTGCCACAGATATACGTATTAAAGAAAAGTTAAAAAAAACATACTCAGGTTTTAATTCATCACTTGGAAGAATAGCCAGTAAAGCACGACATAGAACAAAATCAATGGTTGAACCTAAGATGGACATTCTTGCCAAATTAATAGACATATATTTTTGAGTTTTCAAATACGTACTTAAACAAGCACTAAACAATAGTTTGTTAAAACATGGTTTACTATTCTGCAGCTCATGGACTAAATTAAAGGAATTCGCAATGAGTTTTTCGAACCAGAAAAGGTATATGTTCTTTCTTAGAAATGTCAGAAGTAGAATATTATGATTTTGCTCTATATTTGAACGATATGACATTAAAAACTGAACTCAAATTTAATGAATTCAGAAATAGCGAATATGATATTAATGTATCTAATTAAGCTGACTGTCAGAATTTTATGCGGTGATGAAATCAATACATCAAAATAGTGTGCTATTTTAGAAAGTTTGCCACTATGTTTTGTTGAACATATGAATGCGAATAACTATTTTCTCGAATGATGGGCTTTTACTAGGCAAACACCAACATTTATTTGTTATTGCTGGAGTGAATAGAGAAGGTGTATATATATATATATATATATATATATATATATATATATATATATTTAGTAAAAAAGAAGTGTGGTAAATAAATACCATCAAAGCTTGTTATAGATGCAATATGTATTTTACAAAAAAGAAAAAACAAATCGAAGACGATTTTTTTTTTTTCCTCTTTTTATAAACTAACATTAAGTATGTATGTAGTTTATAGTTATACAGATATTTCGCTAATAAAATTAGCTTATTCATTGTAGTTGAAAATTCCGATGTAATTGGAAAGCCCGCTTCTGTTGGTGTGAGCCGGCGAGTGGGATGTTGTTTTTTTTTTTTCCTCTCTCGTATGAAATCACGCAAGCACGTGGAAGGTTATAGTTTAAAGGTTCATACTTTTTTTTTTTTTTTTTTTAATAAGCATCCGTTTGAAATTTAGTAAAAAAGAAATATCTGTATAACTATAAACTACATACATACTTAATGTTAGTTTATAAAAAGAGGAAAAAAAAAAAATCGTCTTCGATTTGTTTTTTCTTTTTTGTAAAATACATATTGCATCTATAACAAGCTTTGATGGTATTTATTTACCACACTTCTTTTTTACTAAATTTCAAACGGATGCTTAATAAAAAGTATGAACCTTTAAACTATATATATATATATATATATATATATAACTTAGTTCATCCCAAACAAGGATAGATGTCACTGTAGACGCAATAGATTACTAAGAATTAGGGTACACTTTTGGGGGTTATCCTAAATTTGGAGCTGTGCAGCGAAATGATGGTGTACATTAGTCATAAATTTATGCATGTCAGTACACCCGGGGAAAAATGCTGAGTTTGTCGAGTGTATTTTCATTGAGGGGGCACGAGAGCAGCAAGTTCATCGGAGCACATTTCATTGTAGTACTTGTAAAACAAGCACAAGGATGCAACATTGCGGTGATGGGAACGGATTGTAACTTGGTGGATAATAAAGGATCTATTAGATTAGCGACTCTTTTATTAGATATTGTCTAAGAAAGAAAGAGAGACTAGTAGTTGTTGCACCAGCCAAGATGTGGCAACAATACTCTATGCATGGGCGGATGGTGGCCTCGTAGAGATATAGAATACTGTCAGGCGTGAAAGGTTTTCTAGCACGGTAGAGGGAATTCACTTTCTTTGCAGCAGTCTTGACAATGTCGTCTAAGTATGTGTTATAATCCATACTACCTGTGAATGTTAGGCCCAAGAGTTTTAACGTTCGATTCTCAGGTAGGGTGTTATTTGCAATGGCAATCGGACATTTGAAGGTGTTTCTTCTTATTGTTGTAAGAAAGGAGCTTTGCCTAAACATCATTAAAGCTTACTATCCATTTATAACCCATTCCACTATAGATGGGATGTCACTTTCTAAGGATTCAGCTATTGCGCGTCCGTTTTGCCCTCACGGTTAGAGTAGACCGTTGTGTCGTCACCAAACATAACGATCTAATACGCAATGTCATCAGGAACGTCGTTTATGACAACCAGGAAGAATACAAGTCCAAGTATCAATTGCTGGGGTACACCTGCATTTATGTCATGTTGTTCGGATGAACGACCATCAAGGACAACCTGGATGTTTTTTTCTGTTAGTGAGGATCTATGTATAAAAAATATGGGTCCAGTAATACATTTTGATTGATTTTTATAAGCAGCTTATTGTGCCAGACCTTTGCAAAGGATTGGATATGTCAAGGGCTACTGCCCTAACTTCAGCTGTATTGTCCTGTGTATGGTATATGTGTTCAGAGATGACCGTTAGAATATCCGTAGTAGACCGTACTTGCCTGAATCCATACTGGTGGACAGAAAGAGGTTTATCATTAACAAAGTGCTGAAATATAGCGAGATTGATTCAGGATTCAAAAAATCTTTGCAAAATGAATAAACTGATGTGGCTGTAATTCTGAGGGTCAGTTTTATCTCAAGAATTCTTGAAGACTGGTACCAATGAGGCAATTTTCCAGGAAGCAAGATTCGTCAAGTCATTGATTGTAGAGAGGATAGAGGTCAGTTAAGCAGAGCATTTTCTTATTACTGTTACTGGTATAAAATCAGGCAGACATGTTTTTTGTGATGTCCTAGGCATGAGATGGGTTGATAGTTAGGTCATCAAGTGTGATTACAGTCCCCAATGGGAATTTCAGGAGAGAGTGCTTTGCGGAGTCCAAAGTGAAGTTTAAGGCGAAACGCTGGCCAATTAGTTCAGCCTTATCAGCTGTCGTGTAAACAACATCATTGAGGTTTGATAGGGGCAATTGCCGATTGTCCATTGTTCACCACACTATTAAAGACTTTCAGAAATCACAAGTACCTTGTTTCTGTCACTGAATGCGTTTTCTGGTCATCTTTCTATACCTACTCTTTGCTTCACCTATTACAGCCTTACAATTCTTTCTTGTTACTTTAAACTTCCGTCTATTCATAGTTAGTTATGACAGTCGAAGTTTTGGAAATTGCAGCTGCCCATTTTGAGTAAACCCGTTGTTTAGAGTCGAATAAGGGCATATGCTTAAGTGCCTGCTTTGACCCATTCAGTTACTACATTTGTGCATTAATCAGCAGGGAGAGAACACATTTCACTCCATGGGGCGTCATTGATATGATCTCTGATAGATTCCCAATCAGCTTGTTTGTAGTATCTTGTCGTGTTGAGCAACGGCTTATCAGCTTTAGGGCGAGATTTGAGGGTGATATAAATCATAACCACAAAGCGATCAACATTCGCCAGCTTACTATGGGCATTAATCACACAAGGCTCAGTCAGTGACGTCAATTACAGGCCGAGAAATGAAGTGAAGTTGACTAGTTCACACTAACAGACAGGTGTGTCGGGAAAGTAACAGTCTGTGAGAGGGAGTGCGCTATGGACTGTACGTGTGGTTACTAGTTGCGTCTGTATAGCTGGAGAATCCTAAGATATCACGGTAATGTGCATAAGAATCTACAAATACATTTATTCGTGCACGCGAATCAGATGTAAGTGATGTATCTATCCTTCGAGACAGATTAAAGAAGAGTACAGTTTTTGATCGAAAGTGAACGGTATAAGAAATATGAGTAACTAACGCTGTGCTTTAAAGTATATCTAAAGACACAGGAAGGCATGCTCATCAGATTCTTGCCAATGTGCTCTAGTTAAGGGAAGCGTGTTCCGAACATCAACGCCTAGCCTGTGCATATGTTTTTTCAGATTTTTTTACGGTAGAGTGGGAGGTATTAATTCATGTCAAAATGGTGTGAGCAGATTGAGGATTGTAGGTTTGTTTCACTTAGTGCTAGGATATCATTGAAGTTTACTAGGAGAAAGATGTCTACGTCATTGATACTGGTTCTAAGCCCCATTATATTTGTGAAGGTTCAGATGTTTTTTGATGCGTGTCTGGTTAGGTTTGTTTCTTTTTCTGTGTATCGTCATTTAGGTTTTAGATGGAATGGAGGGAAAAGGCTGTGCTTGTTTGCTATCAATAAGTGCACACATTCAGACCATTAGTCGATACTTGATATATGGTGAGTGGCTCTCTTCTGCAAGCCCATCCACAATAAATGTAGGAGACCTGTCCATGGCACGTACAGTTACCCACGAGATTATACAACTGTCGATGGAGCAGCCGTTCTTAGCGTTACCTAAGAGTTTGGGCTCCTGCACTACTAGTCGGAAACATTACCCAGGAAAGCTGTCTAATCTGTACCTTCAACATGTCTGAACAAGAGCGACCCAGACTACTCAGGTGAGACTTTGTAACAAGACATCTTCCCCAAGTTTCCCAGATAGAGAGTAAGAGAGACGGTGTTAAATCTCTTAGTCATAGAACTAAGTAAAACACTGGGTGTCTTTGAGGTGTCCCTGCGCTAGTACATCTGCTCCTTACTAATAGGCACACAGGAGTGCAAAGGCCGGGCTAAAGGCAGAGCCCATCTACTCTTTAAGCAAATTTAGGTTTACAAACCGGATATTTTGTTCTAGTCTCCAGCTCTAGGAAGACTATTTATCAGGACAATGAGGTATCCCTCTCCAAACGGTCTGCTGCCAAGACATGACTAGTCGGTAGCACATCTTTTATTTCAGAGTTTTCCTTCTATCATATAGATAACCCGACAAGGTGTACGGGTTATCACACCGAGATGGGTAATCCTGCGCCCGTGTACAAGGCAGGTATTCGAGAGGCCTAGCAGCTCAGAAAAAACATCCGTATATATATATATATATATATATATATATATATATATATATTTAATCAGGAATCGTTGAAGACCATGGAACTTTAATATTTTTGTAATTTTTCTTATTAATTTTTCGACGCGGAGAGCAAGTTTTTCTTTTTTTCGGGAGTTAATTAAGCTATGATGTAACAGAATAGAAGAACAAATAGAAAATGCGTATCAGATGATTTTCATAATCTTCATAATTGTAGGTTATTTTAAGGAATTTGGTAGGTTTGTTTTACAGCATTTCAAGTGGTTTCGGGTCATTTCATGCTGAAGCCAGTCATACTGCTAAGAAAAAGTGTTGTGCTTAAAGTTCTTAGCTTCTTCAAATACTTATTGATATGTGTTTTGCATGTTTCATTTTACGCATATTAACTCTTAAAATAGTGAAGAAATTAAATATTGTGTTAGATTCTGTTGTAAACACCAGCTTCTTTTAAATGTTCAAACAATTTTCCTGGATTATCCTGGATAAGTATTCGCATCAGATCTGTTTCTTTGACATATTCAGTATGTTTTAGGTCACGGCAATTCGTCAAAACATGACGTATTGTATGCTCTTCGTGGCATGTTATGCAAATAGGAGCTTCCCGACCAAAGAGATTAGAATGAGTGGCATTTGTGTGTCTTATAAAGTCTTCATTATACAACTTGTTCTTTTCTGGTCATTTTAGTAGGATCATCATTCGTTTTCTTAAAATCGTTTTTTATTACACCTAATTTGTTGTTGACGAAAGAGTATCACGTGTTTTTAATTAGATATTTGATAATTGTTATTTTAATCTGTGACAGGCATTTCAGCGTTTGCCGCTTCCAATTCTAGTGATGTGTTAAGTGATTTAATTTATTGCTGAGGATTCATTATCCGAGAAATATAAAACCTAGTTTCACTGTTTTCAGATGTAACTCTACGGTTGACCAATTCTTTGACCAATTCTTTGACCAATTCTTTGACACAAGCCGATATTCTAGAGACAACTTATCATGTAAACAACAGCAGTATTGGTGTATAGATTACACGAAACAGTAGTAGATGTGCTGATCTTTTTTTCTAAATTTTTTTTTCTTTTATAGTATACGGTATACATGAATGATACCGCATCGGCGTTTCCCAAATCCATTCCCCATACATCTACATAGTATCAGTTATGTCGGAATTTAATTCTATCTGATTTATTACCCACTTTTGCATAAAGACTCATACGAAATATATATTTAAACGCATCTGCATTTGGCTATATGTAAAATCTTCCATCATTTGATTTGACTCTGGTTTTACTTAAAGTAAATCTAGATATAACGCTATTGTGTATGGTTGTAATGCTAACGTGAAACCTCATTTAGAGCTAAAGTGACAACGGGATATTAAAACTCTTGTATTTTTTATAATTGTGAGGGCACGAGTAACAGTTCTCGAAACACCTACTAAAAACTGGAATAAATTGAACAAAAATAAATGATTGAGATAATATAAACCACAAAACCAATGAAAACTACTTGGATTTAAGAACGATTCTAGAGTGTCGAAACAACTTTATCTAACTCCTGACACACCAGATACAATTTCAACTATAACTAGATAAAGAGATGAGGCATGTTACATTTAGTATACAGAGATGCGACTATAAGATTACAGTCTGACAATATAAGAAAACATACTAGTTTTTTTGTATAGATTGTTCTGCGATCGCAATGCTGATTTTGACTAATCCAATGTATTCTGGTGTCTACAAAAAATACAAATTGCATTTGTAACTAAGTATTTCACTTTATTTGCATTTTTCAGTGGACACGATTTGTGCGTGTTCTCTTTTTCTAATGATGTATACGCTTACTTATTTATCTATTAATCTATCTATCTATCTATCTATTTATTTATCTATCTATCAATTTCTCATTATCTATCGATTTCAGTGTGAGTGAATTTGTATTCATTACTAGAACGGAGTCAGATCACACATGTAAATAATCTAAATAACTGTCTTATCATTATAGGTTAATCTATCATTTTATTTACGGAATTAGTTTTATCACACATTTTACTCAATCAGTCTAAGTCAGACTGTGTATCTTTATTTTTCAACATATCTCGTTCTGATTATATATCTTAATAACTATATATATATATATATATATATATATATATATATATATATATATATATATACATATATATATATATATATATAATTATTTCAATAAATAAATAATTGTAATATGCATAGATATAGAGGTTCCATGCCCAACAACAATGGCCAGTATAGTAATGAAACTGTACCGCCGGTAAAACGATTCGAACCTCGGAACCGAGCAAATTTATTACACTTCAAGTAGAAGTTCCGTGATACATTTGGTACATCACTGGATGTCTACTTGTGTTTAGGTTAGTGTATTTCACTGGTGTGCGGACAAAAGTCCACTGGACAAAAGCCCACCGGGCAAAAACCCACCGGACAAAAGCCCACCAAAATAAGTAAAACACGGACAAAAGCTCACTAACGTAAAAATAAATTAATTTTTAAAAATTAAAAAGAATATTTTTATATTTAATTTTTTTACAATTATCAGTAACTCTTTGTCTGCATTTTTTTTTTTTCGTGAGAATTTTTTAAAATTTCATGTTTAAACGTATTTCCGGTACTTTATATATACTGCATTCTTTTTACAGATTACATCATTTTAGATTGAAATTAGTGGATTAGTTTTGCATATAATTTTAGCATAAAATGATCCCCAATTTACGGGCCATTCTAACTCTTTTTACTACTAACACTAAACATGTATATCTCATTGCTAAAGAAAAATAATTAAATGCCCTAAAAGGTTAGAATGGTCCAGAGTTAGTAGTAAAAAGGGTGCGTCATTGTTTATGATGCAATCTTTAAAAGAATGCAGTATTTACAAAGTACCGGAAAATGTTTAAAAATGAAATGTAAAAAAAGTTGTCAAGAAAAGAAAATTACAGACAAAGACTTATTCATTATTGTAAAAATAGTAAATATCAAAATATTTGAAAATATGTTTTAATAATTACTTTATTTTTTACGTTGGTGGGCTTTTACCCAGGTTTTACTTATTTTGGTGGGCTTTTGTCCGAACACCATTTCGCTTAGTCTATTTACAGGGATTCGTCTTAATAGGACAAAACAGTTGTATGTGGATGTTTATATATATATATATATATATATATATATATATATATATATATATATATATATATATATATATGGGTTTATTTGAAAATATTATTTATTAATAATTATTCAAAGTTCTCGCTAGATTGTACATTTTAAGTAAGTTAACAACACGCCTTTATTTATGACGTAATGCCATACTCCTGATAACACCTATAGAGTTCTGTTTACGCTTTGCTAGATGGTTGCCGAATTTGCCATTAAGGCGTTAATTCGCTCACTAATTTCCAGACAATGTGTGGTGCGCATATCGGTACGCGCTCTGGCTACTTGGTCAAATAGGACTCTCGTATTGGCTTCGAATCGTGTGACCGGCATCAGTAGTCTCTTGCCATACTGATCATTGCAGGTTTGGCATGAAACACATGTGTATATGAGTTAATTTGTAAATATTATTTATGAATAATTATTCGAAGCTCTTGATAGTTTGAAAAATGTAAGTAAGTTAAAAAAAAGCCGTGATTCATAACGTAATTCGATGCACCTAGTAACGCCGATAAGTTCTGTTTAAGGCTTGCTATATGGCGACGAATTTGCGATTTAGATGTTTATTCACTCTCCCATTTCCAGATTATGCGTGGTGCACATATCGGTACGCGCTCCGACTACTTGGTCAACTATGACTTTCGTATGAGGCTTTGAACCGTGTAACCTGCAATAATTGCCTCCTCCCATACTTATGATTGCATGTTATGCACGAAACACATGTGTATATGGGTTAATTTTAAAATATTATTAGTAAATAATTATATATATATATATATATATATATATATATATATATATATACACGACATATAAAATGTGTTATAGACATCTGCCTATCCATCACTACTCTTAGGTCTATAGAAAAATAAACGTGAGCAGTATCAGATCATTCCTAGTTTGCAGGTGTATAAAACAAGTATTTGTCCTAAACCCTTTCCAAGGCCTAATATGTTTAAATACAGACGAAATGTTCCAATTAGGTTGAAACCATTTCTCGTTTACGCAACGATTAAATAGCTTTGTAACGATAGAAAACAATTCCGGCCCAATGTTCTTAACCTCAATGACTGGAATATTGTAAAGACCAGTTTCCTTCAGGGAATCAAAGTTTTTGATAAGTTTGCCGAAATTTCGAGCATATATATCGATACTCGTTAGCATATTATAAAGATCATGGGAAACATCCGGAAGTATATAACTCGGATCCCAACGGGTTGAATTCGAAGCCAAGGTTTCTTTTTAATAAGCGTTAGCCTTCTCAAGTGATGTTGAAATCACCCGAGGTTTATTATTTACGGTTTGAAAATAAATGTTACATATGTCCAGTAACTGATTTGCTATTCTCCAACATTTTTCAGACAACTTTCTTTATTTAACATATCTAATTTAAACAGATTGGGAATAGGGCAGCTTTGCATTTACTGTAAGTGATTTGTTACGGTTGCAATTATATCAAATGTTAAAAGTAAAGGTATTAAATGTGATATGATATATTGTAATTGTAATACTGTAGACATAATTGCCATGGTTACTACATGTACCTTGCCTTTGTGTACGTCTACTTTGTTGATGTCGTCCAGTTATGGTCACTGAGGAACGAACGATGGAAAAAGATAACGAATAGAAAGAACATCGCCATTCTGTATCAACGGTCTTATACACTTGGTATTAACTTCCTTTCAAACGAGACGAGTAAGTACAAAGCCGAGAGATTTTGAGAGTAAGATAGCGCCCCCACAGTGGGGTACTTTTGCGTCTTTAAAATTACCTCCAAAGCCCTGTCGGAATTCCCCGGTTGGAGCTTCTCCGGTAGTAAACAGCTAACTAACTTCTCCACAAAAAGTAAAAGCAAGACTTGAGATGGTGGCCTCTTATTTCAACCTAGAACTAATACCACATTCCGACATATAAAACGCCACCGAAATGGCCCAGTTTCTGTCGGACTGATTGTCGAGAACAATTCCCACCGGTCTTTGTTCGACTCCTCTCTATAGTCTCGTTTTCTCGTGTGTGACATCATCCTTTTACCTAACTAAGGTACGCTATTTTAAACGTGTATGCCATTAGGAATGCCCGTTATAGCGTCAGCAATGGGTATCCACAATTTATATGTCCATCATGCAGTGAGGCGAGACAAAGGCGGATGGCGGATTGCATCGATGGAGATTATTTTTAAGGGAAAACTATTTTTTTTGTAGTTTAGAATTTAAATAAGTTGTTTTGTAACGCCAATTACATTATTCTTCAGACACGTATATATATTCGCAACCATTTTCCGACATTAGTCTGTTTGTTTTACTCCCATATTTAAGTAATTCCAGGGGGGGGTCTTAACCAGCCGTTGATGACGTATAACGGCTGATGAATATAGACGGGAACTATTTTTCACCGACTTCTGTATCATCCCACAACACACCAATACATTAAATGCTGCAAATTTACTAAGAGCCGACTCAACCCGACCTCGGGTGAATGACGTCAGAAAATATCAGGATTAAGATCACGATTTCCTCACAACGAAAGGATCAATTGGATAACTACAGAAATGATGTACAACAACACCATTATGATTGCTGTGACAAGCCAGAACTGTTTCAAAAATGGAGTATGTATTCGCTTCCTCTCCAGGAGTTTAGAGAAAGGCCATGTGTGTTTTGGAAAAGCTAGCACACTTAGAGAAACACGATCTGCCCTACAAAAGATTTCTACCTCAGGTGATTTTCAATAAACTAAACCCTTCTCAAAGAGAAGATAAATGACTTAAAAGAACCAGACCTCAGCCCGACTGCAACAAATCCACTGTCAGACTTAATGAACAGTTGAAGACAGAGAATCCCACATTTTAGAAGTTCGTAGAAGGAACTTTGCATAATGAAAGCAAGATAGATTTGCCTATTGTTAGTTCGGAATCGTTTTATTTTTGTTTTTGTTTCGACTTTTTTTAGTATGCTTTCTTTTTAACCCAATTTATTTTTAATAGGATTTGAAAACTAAAATTGAATTATTACGGAATAGTTTTATACATAAATTGAAACATATTGTTATAAAACTATAACTATTTTGCGATGGTTTTGTTTACATCTCTGTTCATGAAATTATTGGATTTTTATTGCTAACACGAATTCAATGTGCGAATTTCCTGAGAATGTTAAACCTAGTTGAAATCATTTATTACATCACAGAATAAATGCTCTCAAATCCCTTTAAAATGTCAAAGATTCACTAAATAATTAATCATATTATCAAAATGTTAAATTAGTTGAATCATTTCCGAACAAATCCAAAATGCATCATGGTAGATTTAGTTTCGTAATTAAATTATGTTTACACTATTGTAAACATTTTTAAAATTGTTTTACGGTATTGCATGTTTATGTAAATATGTAATCGTTTTATTTACATGAACTGATGTGAAAGTTGGGACCATTTCTCGCACTAACGATGAAGTCAAAACGGTATATTTCAACTGTACATGAAAGACGCGCCATTATGTTCATATACTGTTTATGTATATAGGATATCAGCTGCATTCTTAACTAATCTGGATTTTGGTTTTTAAAAGTATATTTCATTAAATAACTAGTATTTGTTATTGTTATAATCAGATAATTCTTTTGATTTTAATATAACAAATAGTTCTGTTTCGCAATATAGTTTTATTTCCTGGACACATCTTAAACATTTGTGTCCAAATGTTCTCTTTTTAAGGGGCCGACTTGATTTTTAACAAGTTGTGATTTAGTTCTGTATTGCAAGTAAAATTATGAAGTGTATTCTTCTTTATTTTACTTTATTTTGGGCCACATTTAAAAGATATATACATTTGTATCGAAATAACCAAACTATTAATGTTAAACTATCTATATTAATAAATGAGAAATACCGTGGTTCGTGTTTACAAAAATGCTATGAACGAAATGTTTATTTTTTTTAATTAATGCCTAACATTGTTTCAGTAATGAATTTTGCAATGCCATAGTGAACCGGCAAATACAGCTCGTTGTAAAAAAAAAGAGAATGAAAAAATAAACATTCATTAATGAATAAAAATGTATTCGCTAATCCTCTTATATATATTCACATGCGTCGGGTTAAAATTAATTTCCTACATCGATTAATATCTATGATATTGGTCAACATTTTTATAGCTATGATATTGGTCCAAAACTTAATATCTATGATATTGGTCCAAAATTTAATATCTATGATATTGCTAAAACATTTAATATCTATGATATTGCTAAAACATTTAATATCTATGATATCGGTGTACCATTTTATATATATATATATATATATATATATATATATATATATATATATATATATATATATATACACATATATATATATACATATATATATATATATATATATATATATATATACATATATATATATATATATATATATATATATATATACATATATATATATATATATATATATATATATATATATATATATATATATATATATATATATATATATGATATTGGTCACACATTTAATATCTATGATAGTGGCTAAACATTTAATATATATTATTTTATTGATCAAATATTAAATATCTATGATGTTGACCAAACATTTTATATTTATGATATTGGTCTGATATTTTCTTAGTTAAAAACTGTTTTCATTATTTTTTGAATTTTTAAAAAATTGATTCACGTCGATTGAATGGGGAATAGTTTTCCGAAAAATAAGTTTTTGACTTTTCTAAACAAATCAGTTTTTTGTTCAATTGATGAATGTTGTGTTATTGTTTGACTTTGATTTGTTGGATAGCTCAAAACGATGCAGAGGGTCTCCGGGCGTGGGCGGATCTTTGCACTTCGCGGATAGGATGATATTGCTTCGACCTCTTCGCCACCAACTGGCGTCAACAATTGACATCCCGAATTGCACCTAGAGTACTCGTGCCATCAGATTTTCTAAAGAGAACAAAAGTTAAGGGTCCGAACAACAATGGATTAAATGAATAAAAAAGAGAGAAGAAAATCATGGGTGGGTCAGGGGAGAGACGTCTGTTTAGGTGAGGATGAAACCTGAGCAAATGAAATGGTGTGATGTCTCCCTGAACGCTGGGAGGAAAGAATTAAATGGAGAGAGAGAAAGATAGACAGGAAGGGGTGCGGGCTGAGAAGAAGGCGTGAAAAACGGGGTTGGAAAAGGGTGTAAGTAGTCGGCTGAAGGTCAGTCGAGAAGAAAGACCCAGGAGGGCAATTTATTAGCAGGTTTGCAGTGGAAGAAGGAGGAGTGTAAAAAAGAAAAGAATAATGAATAAAGAAGACTTTAATGGGGACGAAGGATATCGACATCGGATATATAAGGAAACGTCTCGAAGAAATAAATAAAAGGAAGATAAAAAAGACGATTGACAGGGATAAACAAAACTGAAAGGATAAAGAGAGATAAAAGTACCAATTAATAACGATTTGTGTGACAGTGAGAAACAAAGAATATTAACAGAGGTGGGCAAACTAGAAAAAAGTATAGAAATCGAAAAGTGCTTTTATGCAGAAAATGTGAGAGAAAATTCAAATAACTAACAAATATACACACTGCAGCAAAGAGAGTTTGAATTACTTATTATACACGATCCTCGAGTGTCTATGGTCTCTCTGTAGAAAGGTTTGTCAGGAAACCCTGACATAGGCATACCTAAACCTACAAGTAAGCCATGCCCAAATATTCAAAATAATATAGTATTCGAAGCCCAAATAATATCCCCTCGACATGTGTATACACGTGCCCATACGATGAATAGTGAACCTTCTCCTAATAATGTTGCCTCAAGTTACAGCACTTAGCTGTATACTCCACCAGACTAGATGGATTCTTGTTCTGAAATCCGGTAAGACAAAGAATCCACAAAAAATACTATTACATAGTTAACTGTCAATAAGGGAAAGGGACATTAATAATCTTCACTTATTTACTAACTAAACGTTTGCGAGACTAAAGACAACTTTAATATAATATTCGAATATCTATGTATCTCATATAAAGAGTATGTGTTAGTCCGAGGAAGGGGCCTCTTGATTTCTGAGAACTTCGACTGAATCAAATTAAACTAAAGAAAGAAAGAAAGAGAGACTGAACGTTGTGTGTAACAACCGGATAATTTGAAGAGTAGTATACGCAAAAACATAGGTTAATTAACGTCAGAAAAAGGAAAATAAATAAATTACTTGAGTTGTAAATAGGGTTGGGATAAATGTAGAAAGAGTATTGATTTACTCCTCTCCAGGAGTTAGGCACAAGGCCAGTTTTTATCTTACTCCCACAAGTAAGATGTGACCCAAGGTCGGGTCGGGAAAGCGGGGGTTAAAAATTGTCTGGGCAGCCCCGTCGGCATTCTCCGGTAGGGGCGCCTCAGGCAGTAAGCAATAAACTTACTCCTCCCCAAAGATGGGGGGGGGCAAAGCCTGGGAATGTAGACCTCCCAGAACTGCACAGGACAGACCCATTGACGGGCGTAAATCAAGACCCGATGGCCAAGACAACACCAGTATGGGTGCAGTATCCATCGGAACAGATACTACACTTTGATCTTAGCCAAAACGCCAAGAGTTATTTAGAAATGGCTAGTAAAGATGGATTCCGGCACTGTTGGGTCGGGTAGATGTGAACACCATGTCGAAGGATTCCGAGGCAGTTTAGTGTTGGGAAAAATACGTAACAATATATACGTATTGCACAATAAGAATCTTAATTACAAATAAACGGAAAATGTTGTGGTAAACACAATCATCGTATATTGTTTAGGGTGTGAGTCTTTGATAGGGGTGTACATTTAAATCTACATCGACAAAGTAAATATTATCCGAGAAGAAGCATCTTATGTAAATAGTTGAAACAATCTGAGACTAGGAAACTAGGATGAACATCGGAAAGTTGTACGACGTGAATATACTGTATCATTATGTTCATTGTATGTGTCCGAGTGAGCTCCGATCTCTGGTATAACCCCCCTGTAAAACATTCATAAGAACTCGTATGGCTTGAAGCACAGTTAAGAACATCCCTCTTTCTGTTTCTCTCTCCCTATACCCCCTCTCTCTCTCTCTTTGTCTCTCTCTCTCTCCCCCCTCTCTCTCTCTCTCTCTCTATGCACCAATAAACCAAGCGAAACTTCCATGAACAAATTTTATTTCCTAGAACATCACACCTATGGAACAATCTACCACGAGTCTGATTCCCAACCGACGACAGCATAAGCGTTTTAGTGTCTAATGTGAACAGATACTTGTTAAGCCGTCCTTTTCGAAAATCTAAGCCCTCTTAAGTACTCTTTTGCCGAGACAACAAACTCGTGACGGCGATCATATATATATATATATATATATATATATATATATATATATATATATATATATATATATATATATATAATAAATTTCGTTAACACAACGTATGTTTTTACCGATGTTTATCGATTGAATATAGACAATATGAACACTCATATGATGAAAAAATAGAGCAATATAAGTATTTCCCTTAAAAACATTGTCGGAATATATATATATATATATATATATATATATATATATATATATAACGTAAAATATAATAACACGAAATTACATGATTGTCGATGCAATAATTTATTTCAACCTTGCGGTTTTATTCAAGCATCCAACTTAACAATTACATTTTTGATACTGATAGAAAATTGAATTCATCCTCGGCACTTCAAACACAATCAGAGGGAGTGGTGGTAGCAGAAAAAATGTAATTGTTAAGTTGGATGCTTGAATAAAACCGCAAGGTTGAAATAAATTATTGCATCGACAATCATGTAATTTCGTGTTATTATATTTTACGTTATTATTGCTCTGTTTACCACATTGAGCTCTCTTACCCGGATTTCTTCCTGGAATTATTCCATTATAACACTATATATATATATATATATATATATATATATATATATATATATATATATAATACATGAACATCAGATGACCTGCAATTTGTAAGCCTGATGGGTCAAAGTATATGCACTCATGAAACTTCGAGGATATTTGGCATATCATGAAAATATATGTTTTTGAAATCGACAGAAACAATCATTTTAAAATAAAAGTATTTTTATAGAAAATATTGCATATTGTTCCCTGAACAACTATGGTTTTACAGATATTAATATATATATATATATATATATATATATATATATATATATATATATATATATATATATATATATATATATATATATGTGATGCAAGCGTTATTAAAGACCACGGAGTTTCTCTCTTCACGATCTCTCTTGTCAATTTCTCGAAACGGCGAGCGATTCGTCAGTTTTCAGGTGGTAATTGGTGGAGTATGGCACCTAAGGTTTTGTTGTGGGCCATTCCTCTAGCGCTTTCGGGCTCTCGACCGTCTTTAGGAAGCTGTGTCTTATTGTTACTAAAAGCCGTATTTATAGATTTCTTATCAGTTACATATGTATTAATTTATGTATATATATATATATTATATATATATATATATATATATATATATATATATATATATATACATCTTTATTTATTTATCTTGTTTAAAATGTTATTATTATTAATAAAAAAGAAATAACGATATATATATATATATATATATATATATATATATATATATATATATGTATGTAATTGATAGTAAACATTAGATAGTAAACATTAGAAATCAGTCGTAATACTACGCATTAAAAACAGTATTATGCTTAAAGCTCTCAAAATGTTTACTAGAATTGTCTACATGGATACGTAGCGCATCGGATAAAGGTGTAAAGTAGGACCCAGTTCTTAAAGACTTTTCGAAGTTGTAGTTTTAAGGAAACAGACGATATTAAAACATGAAATAAAAATGACTTAAGATCTCAACTCGGTCAAGTCTGATTGAACGAAATCAATCTACCCTTGTGGATTAAATATAATAGTTCAGTGTAATTTCAATATAGATTACTGAGTACGACAAGGTTGGGGATAACATCGGCTGAATAGTTTTAAGAAGAACCTCGAAGATCGATACAGGACTCCGAATAATGAAAACAGTTCTAGACCGTTTATTGTTCAGAATTTGCGGGTGGTGATGTTCGGATATTAAGATCTCGCCTATTTATAATGTACCAGTTCTCTCTGTAGTTTCTGAAAGAACGCGTAATCTAGTAAATGAACATAAAAATAAAAGGGAGGAATATGATAATAATTAATGGACAATTCAAGAAAATTAGGAAATGATTAACATTTGGATTATTCGGACGACTACTCTAAGCTTAGTTGTTGACTTTACTAAATATCGTGTTATGTAACCTCCAACCCTTTTTGTGTGCATTTTTTCTAACTTGGGAATCTTTATGAAGAACTTTTTAAGGTAAGCGGAATTTCAAACCGAACTGTTCATTTAAGATATGTGGATACACTCTTCTCATTATGTCAGTCGTGAGCGGGTAGAAATGTTAATTAATTATTAAGTTATTCTTTTTTAGTATCGCCTGTTATTACAATTGAATCTGCTACCTGAATAATACTCTCATTTAGAACTGATTTTTAATTAACAGTTTTAATTCTTTCGCTGCATGACTACATACTTTCAAAATATACATTTTCATCTACTAAATAAGCGAAATATAAATCAAAAGTGATACAAAATAAACTATGAAAAGATAGAAATCATTACAAAACTACGTAGTAGTAATTTAATCAATAGTTAGATGAATCATAAAGAGCACGTATTGTAAAATTACTGAAAGCAGAAAATAAGGTAGACAGAAGAAGAGTATAATAAAAAAACCAATGAAAATGATTATATTTCATTATATAACGCACAGAACAAGAAAAGAATGAAATAACATAGAAAAATAACGAAAGCCCAAATAAATGACTACAAAAGTAATAAATATATGTTACACTTTATAGTAATTCGAGAAGACTTGCATTGTATTTTTAAGATTTACATATATATTACCAATTGATAATGAAACGGTAAACGGTCAAATATATTAATAAAATTAAAATACACGAAGTTAAGTTATTGGGTCTGTCTATCTGAACGCATATTATAGACAATCGTCGCTTTCCTCTCACCGGAAGAACGACAGCATATTCTTCCCGTGTTGCTGCTCTTTGGAACAGCCTGCCAGAGAAGGTCGTGACGATACTTGCCATATCCAGTTTTAAAATCGCCTCAGACACACATTTAGACGGTATATAAATGTAATACTGTTGTAGACCCGTGCTAGGGGTCACAAAGATAACAACCACAAATTGTGACAGGTTAAAATATACAATGTATTTATTCATAGCAATACAGTAACGCCACTAAATGTGGTAGGAGATGACCGGATTCCTACCATGCGGTAAAACATGAATAGGAATGTCCTCTGTTTGAGTCTTTGCAACCATGGTATTTATTATAGATGCTTGCTTCCATTAGTTCTTCAATAGGGGTGATTTGTACCCCACAACAAATACCTAATAACAGTCTTTTTTACATGGCTTGCTGCACTTTGCTATTGATTGATATCAACTCTTCTTGATTAATCTTGAATCACAAATGATCTATTGTAGATGGGTTAATTAAAAACTGAGATTTAGCTTTAGCTTGAAGCTGATAAAAAAAAGTAGAATAATATAAATGCGAGCGTGATGTGAACACTAATAAGAATATCAGTTCTTATCGTCATTAATCCAAGATAAACAGATGTTATACCATTTTTACTAGAAAGCATACGCACTTTTGTAAGGGTGATTAATTCTAATTTAAAAAATATAAGCCACCAGTCTCTTCTTTGAAATCTAAATAGGTGGTTAGTTTTCAAGATGTGAATATTCTGATTGTGTTCCGAGACTGATGTGTCTAAATGACATCTCGTGGATCAAATACATTTTTCTTAGAAAAGTGTATCCTTGTTTTATATTACGACGATCCAGAAAAAAACTTTTTAGTTGGATGTTTTATTTTAAGTAAATATGCCGGGAAACATTGTTATTTTACAAAGAGAAAGGTACAGACAATTTCAAAATGTTGTGTCGTGTACGTTTCACGTCATGCTGTGTTCGAAGAACGAATTTGGGAAAATGAACATTATCAGATAAATCTTTTCTTAGACTGTTTAATGTTATTTTGGCTATTTTCTATCAAGTCTTTAAAACCATATATATATATATATATATATATATATATATATATACCAGATTCCGCCGAATATTACCTGTTCCGCACAGCTTTCGATCAACTTGGTATCATTCCTTAAAGCTAGGAGCTGACATGGATCGTACCAGGGGTTTGGTTGTCCAATAAAGTAATGTTTGACGCGGTCCTAAGCGGCCACCTTCGTTGGCAATAATCTTCTTCAATGCCGATTTTCCTGAAATTCCCCCAAAAGATATTAAAAACAAGTTGGTTCGTCAGCAATGTTTATTCGTCACAATGCACTGACGAGAAAACTGCGTTTGATTAAGAACATAAAGAGGCCTTGTGTCAAATGTTCCTCTTTCAATTAATGTAGATTATGGTCACGGTGTTATTTTGTAAGATGTCAACATTTACTTTTAGAAAGTTTTAAAGTTTTTGAAGGATTCTTGTAGGGGCATTAATGTCTAGTTCAGAATCATTGCTCTGAACTCAGAGCAGAATTCATCATATTATGAGGTTAGTATTATTATTGAAACCATCGCATATCAATAAAAATAGCAGAAATAGGAAAAAGGAGAAATAGTGTTATCAACCATAGTAATAGATCTACAAATTTATTTCCAAAATGTGTAGGATTGGCCAACTCTCTTTCTATGAGTGTT
>OY744524.1:32178902-32181402 GCA_963556195.1 Sepiola atlantica | reverse complement strand
CTAGTAGTTAATTCGCACTCGCCTATGAATATATATATATATATATATATATATATATATATATATATATATATATGTGGGGGGGTGGGGGGTGTATGTTAAATTGGCGTCACATAATTGTTATTTGCCCAGCACGCGAGCGCTATGTAAAATAAATGAAAACAGAAATTGTTACATTTGTGGGATGCGCTATTGTCATTCGGTTATAAAACCTGTTCTGCATTTAAGCCATATAAATATATAAATATATAGTCATGGAAGAAAACTTAATAAATATCAGTGACAAATTAATAGTAAACGGCTGTTACGATAGTGCGACTTTACTGTAATTGTTAGCGAAAGTAGTGGGTGTTGCTGGACATCTGGGAAGGTTTGCTCTCACTCCGATTCTCGGTAAACACAACCTGTTGTTACCAGTGAGCGATCATTTGTTTTAGCTTGTTGTAGATCTCATACTTCGTAAAATAATAAGGCATACTGGATGGTATATATTAACAATACTAACATAAACTGCAACAATAGGAAAATAAATAAATAAAATACAAACAAAGGCGGAAAAAAGAATAAGAATAATCGACCAGACTAAAACAATAGAATAAAATTAAAGAGAAACTTAAAGAAAGCCAGATATAAAAGGTTGGCATTAGTTGAAAAATGACGCAACCCCCGCGGAGAAGGTGTGGCATATTGTAAGTGGGACTTCCCGCAGAAAGGCTGTCATACTAATCAGACGCGCTAAGGTCGGGTTATTAATGAACAGGAAAAGACTCGCCCTATTTTGGTTTCTTATTTATTTATTTTTTGCCTAAAAGTAAAACGAAACTGAGAGCTGAATTCACCTTGGACGTCTCTTATTCAACGTTTCCATTGTCACTCTCTCCTCCAATTACCATCACGCTGTTCACCCCGCCTATTTTGCGCTCAAAGCTGGACACACTCGACCATTCAAATCCATTCGCATTGTCCAACTGTCGTTTACCAATCGTATTCATACGAGAGCGCATTATAATCAGATTTGAAATTAGATAAGGTAACAATGACAATAGAAAAGAAATAAGATTAATTACTGGATTTTTTTCTTTTTCTTTTCTTTTTGGGGATTTTCTAATAAGGGAGGATTAATATAGAATGTCTTAGATGGAATGGTTATTGTCTTTTGTTCATCTGATGAGCGGATTCTGTCTTTTCCATTAATGAAGTAATATGATCCCTGTCTATTACAGCCATTGGCACATTTATTTGTGTTTCATTTATTTTATTATTTTTTTAAATAATGTCCATCTCTGTGTATTCATTTAAATTAATCTCCAACCACTCCTACAATGTCTATTTCCTTCGCTGCTACCAATCTCTTCTATTTTATGATTCTTAATATATGCGTTTAAATATATTATAATATTCTTAGGAATAACCTCGGAATCACTTCGGTCAGACAAATTAAATATAAACGGATTAAATTCGTGGGTTGTAAATATCAATTAAATTATTAGGAAATAAATGAATGAATTTCAATTAGTGCATTTCCCACCAAAAATCTAATCTATTCTATATATGTATTTATTCTCTAAAATATAATTCATACTATATAGTCGCCCAACTTAAATCTTACTCATACTATATTTGTGTTTTTCTGTCTGTTTATTTCCGGGTACGAAAATCAAAACTAAGACTTGTATTAAAATCAAACACAACTTTTACACATAATATTTTACGCATAAAAAATGACGAAATCAGATATGTATTAGGATTTAAGTAATACAACCGTGTATTTGCATTTTTACCGTACATCCATACATCGCAAAGGCGACACTATTCTTTAATTTATGTTATTCAAAATGTATAATATAATAAAAATATTTCGAACGAAACTCTTTATGAAATCACCGAGGTTAACTTGCCCTTGTTTCGTGAGCCACGATCGATTAGAAGTTGTACGTAATTCCTCATTGCATTCTTAGTATCGACTATGCTAAGTATTTAACGTTCAAACCCCAGAAGACTTAGTTAGAACTGAATTTTACTTAAAATTTGTATCCGTTGTCAAAATTCAGTTCGGAATTCCATTAAAAATTTCGAGTTCGTCATGTAGCTCCCCGAGTTACAACAAGACACGCCTAAAGATGATAAAAAGTTCGATCGGCTAAAACGTTGTGAGAATGACATTCAAGATGACCACAGTAGTCCGGATAATCCAAATAATAAAAATGATCAAGCCTCATCTAAAAAATTCCGAAACAATATGATAGACATTTAATAAAAAAAGTCTAACATGAGGTCCACGTCTGTAAAAGAAGAACACGTTAATTGATTTCGGATTGATGTTGTTTTCTCCTTAATCTTTACATAAAAGTCATAATTCATCAAGGCTTAGAGCAACTTGAGGATAAAACGCATGGGCTCACATGGGTCACGCTTTGGGACAAGTGTTTATTGACATTATGTTTGAAGATGACAATATTATAGCAATTTATGGAAGCTACGTTTTCCGCATATGGGAAGT
>OY744524.1:32143902-32176402 GCA_963556195.1 Sepiola atlantica | reverse complement strand
AATGTGGGCAATTATCCCACTTGAATGCACGATACCGTTCAATTATTTAAGTAAACATTTTGCCCATAATTAGATGCAAACGCACCTAAAAATGTAAACTGGTTGAACATTTATTTTCCATTTATGGTTTTTACTTTTTTTGAAATAAAACTTCTTTTAAATTTTTATTTTCTCAATTTCTAATTCAGCTTTTCTAATTTCAAGTTGATCTTTTACATTTGAAGTACATTATGTTCATCTATTATTATTTGAACGGGACCATTTTATAAATTAAAAATGAGCACTTTTTTATTTGTAGTTTAACTTTGCTATAATAAGTGTATTTGTTTATTATGAGGTTATAGATAACGCACTTTCAAAGTCGTTAATTTATTCATTGTAAACAATTATTGTTGTGTTAGTGATCTCCTTCTGTACATCTTTACTAGATTCATCAGCAAACAAATCACTAACAAATGTTGTATTAGAAAATTCAAGTCCAAATAAACTCAGATGTGGCGATGTATTTATTTGTGTATAATTCAAACAGGTTGCCGTTTCTGAGACGGAACCAGATTTCCTTTAAATTATAGCGATTTATCGATATACACTTAACGTATGACTCATCAAATATTTTACCGTATTTTAACTATTATTATATCATTGCATAATTGCACGGAAAAATTCATTTGACAGAATAAGTTAAAATTATGCAGATGTGGGACTTGAATTGACTGTTCAGATATGCCATTGACAGATGAAACGTTTTACACATTCATCTTAAAAACCTTTACTCATTCATTTCAGCAAATCTAAAGTAAGTAAATCAGGAAATAATTAAGGACTTTATTTAAGCTCGAATTTTCTTATAAAGACTATACATACTCATCTATGAAATACTTGGCAGTATACTGAGAAGAGACCTGTCCCATTACAACGGCTTATCAACCATAAATAACACATTATCTTGAGAACTGCGCTAAATATTACTAGCGGAAACTGGTAACTCATACATCAACAAATATAGAGGGTGACTAAAAGTTCGGAATGTTGTTTGAGGGGATTTCCACTTTGTGCTATACAGAAAGAGTGGTCAACTCTGATGTCAATGCACTATTAGAATTCTGCCTGCAGGTGGATTTAAACCAGGGATCACCAAATATTATTCAGAGTATGCTTGCTACTTGTAGGATTGAAGAATGCGGGTCACATAATCATTCAATGCTTGCAAGCCAGAACAAAAACTCTAGGTAAATAGACAGAACAGTATATTACGCCTTCCGTGTAAATCATAAGGTAGTGCCTTGCAATGCACAGAAACAGAAAGACAACACCGGATTTATTTACAAAAAGAGATCAACGAATAAAGCGTTTGTAAAGATATAGTTTTATGAAACCTAGTGTGCACATATCCGAATCTTACAAACTAAGCATTGAAAAGGCTACACAGTTTTCTGAAACTGTGTTTGGCTTTGAAGACCATCTAGTATTTTGCACACCACGTTTGAATTTAAACTAGATCACAACATTAGCGTGTTTCGTATATTTTATCACGCAAATGCAAGCGCAATCAACAGGCCTTATGGACCAGGCTCACGGGCCGTAGTTACGTGGCTCCTTATTTAAAAAGAATATTGCTGATATTGAAATGACATTAACAAATTCAGAAAATGTATTTTTTATATTTAAAAGAGAAACAAAGGTGTTTTCTCTCCCACTAATAAACATACGTTTACCGAAAATTTCCTCGAAAATGTAGTTGAGATTATGGTATGATGAATGCTTTGCAAGAAAAATATTGGAATATTCGAAATTAGACATGCAAGATAATCAACATTTCCAGTAAGATATCTCGATATCTTACAGGGAATTAACGAAACGAGAAAAGGAACATTAAAAGGAACAAAATAATGTACTATTTTCGCAATAAATGGGCATTTATTTCGAGTAGTGATGTTACTGAGAATCTAATGAGTGCACGTATCTTTACTTCTGAAGTTGCGCCATTTCGTTATATAACGTTGAGGTTAAAACATTGAGGTCTTCTTTAGACAATAGAATAACGATCGTGTCAAATATGCTGATCATGTGTATACGATAGAAGTCGTAACGTTGTCTAATTTTCATATTGCATTACAATAGCACATGCCATTCATTAAATAACATTTTCCATTTTCTTCAATTTAAATGGCTATTATCATTTTAATATAACATGTTGTGCTATTTACCGCTATGTTTTATAAATAAAAACACATTTCGAATCTATTACGGTTAATTTACGTTCGGGTTTGCATACGTAATTTTCAACAATTTTCGATACCGTTCTAAATCGTATATTAAAACAAAGCTCCATGGCACACATACACAATACACAAACACACACGTATTCAGCGGCAAACGAAAAAAGTCGGTGAGTTTCTTGTTTTCATCAATTTTCCAGGGCAACGCTGGGATACATGTCTCGATAGCATAAAATAAATATAGCATCAATGTAAATAAGTAAATGGATAAACAATCCTAAAAAAAACACTTTACCTTCCTGCTCTCTTTCTCTCTCTCTCTCATATTTTGTTTCAGTATTTTAGTTACCTCCCGTCCAGGAGGTTAGACATAAGGTCAGGTGTTGGGTTTGAGGGGTGTGCTTCTGTGAAACAAACTGGATTCGAACACGGCACACCCAGGCCCTGAGTCCGCGTCGTTAAGCACTTAGCGACTGCTCTTTTTTCTCCTCTTTTTATCTCTATTGATTTTTCCCTCTCACGCTCTTTTGGTATCTCACATTTTCATTTTGTATTTTATTTTCCCTATCCCTATTTTAAGTCCCCGTTTTTATATTATTTTCTCTCTTTATTCATGCTACTCTATTTTCTTTCATCAACTTCCGTGTCTATTGTCCAATTCCGCTCTTTTTTCGTATATTTAATGTAATCTCTATTTCTTAAACATTTTATATCTCTTTTTTTAAAACTTTTTACCTTATTTCAAACACAGGCACAAGCACACACACACACACACCCTAAACACACACCCACACACCCACACACATAATATATATATATATATATATATATATATATATATATATATATATATATGAGAAGAATGTTCTTTGAAAACTCATGAGTTAAAGACATTAACGTACTTTGCCTGAACATTGAATTCTAATAAAAGTTGATTCGCACTTTATTTTATTACTTCATTTAAGACTATATATATATATATATATATATATATATATATATATATATAAATATATATATAAACGTAAAAGTAACCAGGCTTAGAAATCCACATTTTTAATGGGGAACATTATATGTGTCATGTGATAGTGTTAGAAGAAAAGGCCTTTCTTTTTTTCTGAATAACGTTGTCGTCTTATTTTAAGTAACAAGAACAATATTTGTTAATGTTCTCTCGGTGTCCGTTTTAGATTCAAGTTTCCTTGCAAAAATATATCTTGTATAAGAAATGCCTAGTTTATTCTATTCAAAACGCTTTTCCAGAAGCCTGGGTTATATGAGACATAAAACAAACACATATATATTAATAATGTATTTTTTAAAGATAAAATGTGTGTTACTATGTACACAGAATGTTACATTGAACCAATTATCTACGTAAAAAACCTTTAATCTCTATCCGCTACAACTGTCCACCAATGCGGTCTTAACAAACACATCATTTGTATTAATGTGTTAATATCTGTTAAGACAAGTATATAAAACTAGCAAAACCAGTTGTTAATTTATAGTTTTCTTTAAATTGAAGGTAAACAAACGATAGTCACGTTATTCGAATAATGAACATTTACAACATGTTTATTCTTTTTAGCAGTTCTTACCGAGCGTTGCCTGGGAGTATTTTCACTATCATTTATGTTTCCTCACCGTGTTCCATGCCTGTTTTATTTTAATTGATTTTTTCTTACAAAATATGTACACTTTATGAAAGAGCCTTCATGAAAGAAATGTATGTATTTACAAAAATTGTTTTGCAATGAAATCCATTGGGTATCTTTCTAATATTGTTAGATAAATTCGATTAATACTTTCGTCTATTTTGTTTATTTTTTAACTTTGTTTATTTTTGTTTACTTTGTTTTGTTTTTTTTCATGAATTATTTTAAAATTAAATTTCAACTTTTAAATGGAAGTGGTATCATTGTAGTATCGTTTGTTCATTCGCTTATTAATTTAACAAGGTTCTTTTTTTAAATTATACATAATTTTTTTAAAGTAATAATAGGAATATATTCCATAAATGTCAATCTTTGAATATGTCAGGATTTGCTTGGAATTTTAACGCGAAGTGTTACACAATCATTCATTCTTATCTTCAATTATTTG
This sequence comes from Sepiola atlantica, assembly GCA_963556195.1. Taxonomy (NCBI): domain Eukaryota; kingdom Metazoa; phylum Mollusca; class Cephalopoda; order Sepiida; family Sepiolidae; genus Sepiola; species Sepiola atlantica. Next base: position 32,172,077 of record OY744524.1, on the reverse strand, counting down.
CAACAAACTAAAATGGCTGATTTATTGACTAAATTCCGACACTTTGAATTTAGCTACTGTTTTGAAGTATTTCAACTAGTGGAAAAATCAAATCAAATATGAGAAACGTGTCTTACTCTATGAAGATATATGGCTCTCTATCTCTCTGTAAATATACATTTTAATTTGTTCTACTCTACAAACCGATTACGAAATTCCAAGAAAAGTAGGCTATCAATCAAGTTATTTGTTATTTGTAAATGTGGAAGGTAAGTGCTAGTTCATGAAGAAGCTTATTTGCAATGATAGTGCATTCATTGTCCCGCTATTCGACTAGTCAAGACAAATAAACTGATAGATGATACTAAAACACTGAACCAGCTTGCATACCACAGCCATAAGTTTATTTAAAATGCATGAATGGAATAAATGCGGAAATAAAATGGTCTCTACGACGAACGAATTTTTAAAACAGCGACGTTTTTAGAATGACCGGAGACCAATAACGTTCAGAAAATGTAAATCTGTAAATCTGTTATTATTACCAAATCAAAAAAGTCTGATGATACAAGTGTAGGTAAACTAAGGGTTCCGTGTTTCTCTTGAGAATTTATAGTATGTAACGAAAATATGAAAGAGTGAAATAGTAACTATTAAAAGTGCTACAAACTTTTTATCTTACAAGAAAGTCTTCTCAGTGTGTGCAACTAGGAGTGGCTTCAGAGATTTCTCTAATATATTATGTGCATATATAATTATAGAAATCATTATCATGATTGAATATCAAACGCAACGAAACAATACACATATGAAGTTAGGTTTTTGAAACACATAATTAAGCGACATAAATAGTTAAGTGTGCACAAGTTAAAACTATTTAAGCTTCGTTATTATAAACCCTTAAACACACTATTCAATATTAGCTGTTATTGTGAAAATCAAGCTCTCGGATTTTATAATTATAATACGTCATCATCATAAAATAAATGTAAATAACATTAAAATAATGTTTTTATTATAGAAATAAACTACAATACAAAATGAATAACACTATTGTAAAACTGGTGATTAATTGCAGGTCAAAAAGTAGGATGTAATCTTTATATAGGATTTGATGTTCAATGGTATACTTGGTTGATAAATAGAAACATCCAAAATATGATTGAAATATTTATTTCTGTTTCTTTACCACTTTTCGTGTTCTAATATATTTAGATAAATTCGTGTATGTGAAAAGCATCGTCCATCGGTTGCCCCATTAGTTTGTTAGTCTGGTTTGAAATCGTATTTACTTTTCTTAACACTCAGTTTCAGTGGATGCATCTTAAATTAGATGCGTCAAACCATCTCTATAAGACGCTCTACTCTATCGCATAACAATTTGAAATTAGATCCCTCCTAATCAAAAGAAAGATGCATGTTGTCATCGATGGCCGTTCATCTAAATGCAAGTGTACCCCAGGGATCAATCCCCAGACTTTTGTTGTTCCTGATTTTCATAAACGACCTCCCTGATGACATCGAGTCTGAGATAGGTATATTTGCTGACGACACCACGATGTACTCTCGTCATGTGCGCAAAACGGACGCGTACATATCCGAGGCAATGGCTGAATCCAAATAAAGTGGGTTCCTTCTACCGTGCTAGTAAACTCCTGACACCTGACATTATCCTGTATCTCTACAAAGCCACCAAACACCCATGTATGGAGTAGTGTAGTCACATCTGGGCTGGCGCATCATCCACTAGTCTCTTCCTCTTAGACAAGGTTCCAAAAAGAGTCGCCAACTTAATAAGTCCCTCACTATCCACCAAGCTCCAACCCCTGTCCTATCGCCGCAATGTTGCATCCTTGTGCTTGTTTTACAAATACTACAATGAATTGTGCTCCGATGAACTAGCAGCTCTAGCGTATCTTTCAGCGCAAATACACTAGAACAACCCGAAAATCAGCTAGGTCCCATCTTTCACTATGGAGATCTCCAGATCCCGCAGAGCGTTCTACTCCAGCAGGTTCTTTCTTCCTTCTGTCGGCCTCTAGAACTCCCTCCCTGCTCCATGTTTCCCCGACGTTACTGACATGCAGAGGTTTAAAACAAATGTAAACAGACATCTCGCTACACAGTTCCCAACTTAGGATGACACCCTAAACCTATTTCCTATGTCTCAGTAGCCTTTACGTCTACAGTGGCGCCCTGCCTTGTTTGGGGTAGGATATCTTTTATTTTAAATTGAAATAGCATGTTCGTCAGCATGTAAACTTAAATTCGAAATAATATTCATGTGTGCACGTTCTGCTTAAGTTTGAAATATAATTTTAGTTGTTCTGCAGCGCTTATGTTTTAAACAGCATTTTCCTAGTTGAACTCTCAGATTACTACATGAATGTATAGTTCTTCTGTATATAAGTGAGTGTTTGTTCATGCGCCTCTAATGTCTAATCCCTTCTATTGTTTGATACCATAAAATACTTTCATCTTAATAAACACAATGATTTTTTAAAATAAAGAAACGAATCTATTGTTTGCTCATTCAGCAGGATCAAATTCCTGTATATTGAAGTCACCATCTTTAGTTAAAGTTCATCCACATATGTATGATCTCTCTTATGCTAGCTTGCATATTTATAAAGTTTTAACCTGGTCAACGAGTTACATTAGCGGTTAGTCTCTGTATGGTGACATAATAGAAGTTAGCAAAAAAAAGAAAATGCCTGATGTTTAATCAAACATTCTATCGGATGATAAATCTTGAATATTGGTAATACGTATTCACTGCTATTTTCTCGGTCACATATCGAATTTGAATATTGCACTCTGATTAAAATATCTAATATTCTATCAAGGGACTTGCAATGCTATGTAGGAAAAGGTCTGCGGGAGTCAAATAAAAGCTTGTAATTGTAACGTTATACACCACTAATAACTAGTCAGATGAAAACCATTTTGATCCAACAAGATTGCCCAATTTTATCTCGTCTATAGTTACAGCTGGTCTCTTTTTCACACGTTGCAACTAGTTGGCTCAATTAGCAGTGACGCCCCTCTCTCATTATTACTCATTCTTTTCTTGTTAAGCATTAATAATAGTCGTATAAAAGCTATATCAGTAGACGTATCTCTTGTCTTTCTGTTTACCTTTGCTTCTGTCATAGGGAAAGTAAATAAAACACCAACAATATACTCGCTCAATAAACCCATGCACTTTGATTTTTTAATTCTTTTCGAGAACAGTGAGGTTACATAGAGCATGCGTTTATATTGTCCGCTCACCGAGGGGGAGGAGTGGGCGAACAAAGGCAGAGTTTTGAATAAGACGACCGAACCTAATTAGTACACCTTTAATAATTGTCTTTTCATGACTACGTGTCACTTCAGACTTCCTGCCCATGACGCATACAATCACATGAAGTTGTTGTTCTTATTTGAAACTTCCGATCAAAACATAATTCCATTGTGTCGATTCATTTTCTGATCTACTTAATCTTAGTATAAGATGTGAGATTACATTGCATGGAATTCAACAAAATGTTTCTCGATCCTAATGGATTCCAACCGTCTAAGCTAACCTCTTAGATAGTTGACTGAATGAGTCCCGTCTCCATTATTATTTGTTAATAATTATATTAATTATAGATGCCAACATCTGCTTTAAATCGCATGTTTGTCTCCTCAAATGTATTCCTATCTTAGAAGGACACCTCGCACTCAAAATTTCCACACACATGTAGTTTTCTACAACTTAAATACCACTTTCATTCATGGATTGTCTGGCTTGTTTTCTGTGCTAACGAAACCGGAAATCACAAGTCGGACTACCTTTCTATTTATTAAATCACTTATATTTCTCTCTCGCCCCTCTGTTTCTCTTACCTCTTCTCTCACGTTCTCCCCCTCTCTCTGTATATATATATATATATATATATATATATATATATATATATATATATCATAGACATAATTAAATTCATAAAAGTTGTTTCTATTTCAGTTATTTAAAGTATTTTAAGTAAGGTTGTCTATAGACTAAATGTAGTATAATAGTGACAGCCGAAGTGAAAGTTAAGGACAAATGATGGAAGCACGAAAAGAACACGAATTTGTAAAAATGCGTCTCATTCAAAGTAGGATTGTGAGAGGATAACAACTGCCCCATGCATGTTCTACACATTTGAAGCCTAATTTTTAAGTATAAATATTTTTGATTTGCATCAATAGCAAACACATTTCCCGCCTGGATATTTTTGTTCGTTTTTAGACCACCATTCACCACTTTGATTATTCTTTAATCAACCTGTTTGATATCTTTCCTGGAGTTATTTTGAACTTTTTGACTTGGATGAACTATATAGATTTACAAAAAAGTATGTTTTGGGCCGATATATTTGATGTTTTATATACCTTCATGTATTTTTATATGTATATTTTTTATATATTTTCAAAGTTTAATTTTTATTACCTGCAGTAATGTCATTGCGGTAATGGTCCTCTGAAAAGAAGATTTTCTTTGAAAACTCATGCGTTAAGGACTTTTAAGTGCTTTGCCTGAACATTGAACTGTAATAAAATTTGATTTGCACCTTATGTTATTCTTTCACTTCATCTATAGCTATTAATGCTCTATCCAGTATATTGAGCTTCATTTTTATCCGGATGTTCACTAATTAAAGATATTAGTTGCCTCTTACATCTTTTGTTGTATTTACATTATATATATATATATATATATATATATATATATATATATATATATATATATATATATATATACATATATATATATATATATATATACATATATATATCTATATATATATATATATATACATATATATACATTTATATATATATATATATATATGTATATATATATATATATATATATATATATATATATATATAGGTGTGTGTGTGTGTAAAGGATTGATGTAGTTTGGCTGGAGGCATTTTTACACGTGTATATAAGACAAAATATACGACAATAAAAGGCAGAACTGTAACGGATAGACACAAACTGAAGCAACTTAAGCCATATAATGGTAGAATGATACAATACACACACACACACACATATATATATATATATATATATATATATATATATATATATATATATATATATATAAATTTCTTATATTATGTAATCATCCTTCTTGCGTTAGGGTGGTTGGATGAAAGTTCTGTATAATGATATTTCGGGAAAATATCCCTTCGTCAGATGTGTGTGCAACCGTAATGAAAATGATCAATGAAGGTCGCTGCCAATGGCAGTTATTCAGCAGACATTTAAATTGATCTGAAATTGATCAGTAATTCACATTTTAATATCCAAATAAAAAAGGAGTAATAATTATTTCAAAAACTATATATTAGAACTAATTAAGTTAGAAAATAATAATTACTTAATTTTAAGAAACACAAGTAATTTTTGATGATGTATTAATTGAAAAAACAAAAAAAGATATGAAGAAGAAAGCTAATCTCTAGATTATTGCACTAGAACCCTTTTTTCCATAAAAATATGTCGACTGCCTAGAAGGTTTTTCCTGCTGGAAATTGGAAAAAACTTGGGAAAAATCTACAAGAAAAACCCACATCTATCAAAAATATATATTGTAAAAGTGTGGACTGTGAGTACCTTAATTCTTTAATATTTTTATTTTGATATTTAATATTCATCAATATAATAGACAACTATGTCTATTTTCCTATTGTTTTATATAATTGTTAATAAAGATGAAAAAAGTATATATATGCAAACGTCGAGCGCGATTTTAGCAGAAATATTTTTTTTAAATAGTTAAGTGTTGTGTTGTGGCTGCATTAAACAACATTATGTTGTTTCGTAGATTTTAGAGACTAAAATTTGTTTATTATTTGGATTGTGAACAATCTGAAAACAATATTCCTTACAGAAGCTATTAAAATAAAAACATACAAATTGAAGCAAAGCTGATTATTGTTATTCACCATAAATATCAACATATTTGGTTTGTAGAAAATATTGTTGGTTACGATGTATGTAATTTCGTGTGTTTCTATTTACTTACCTCTTCACGGGGGGAGAGTTAGACACAAGGTCGATTGTTAATATTGGGGAATACTACTCCTGAAAAGGAGGCTACTTAATTGGGAGAACTATTAAAACTGTCTCAATTTAGAAGTGATTCGCGGAGCGAGGACATGAAATATAAAGTGTAGTATAAGAACAGATACTACACTTAAAATTATATATTTGTGAAACAAATATAAATACTATTACAATTCATGAGGCTAAAGAACTGTAAGTATGCATTAAGCAAACACAAATACAGTAATAAAATAAACAAATAAATAAGAACCAAACGATAACTAATTTTTTAAATGAATACGATGAATAAATAAATACATACAATTTAAAAGTAAAAAAAACAGTTAAACAATGTTATGAAATAAATATATAAATATGTAAACATTTTGCTCAGTTTAAATTGTATTGTTTGTCCTCAAATAAAAATATTTTTGAAGTGTTTAAAAAGTAAACTTCATTTTATGTTTTAATCGCTGTATTTTTAGCACTACACACATTTGAACTGTTTTAGTATTTTATTAAACAGGAATAACTGTTTGGCACAAAAAAAAACTTAAACCCCTCTTTACAAAAAGAAATAAGTATTTACAAAATTTCTGTTCGGTGATATTTTATTGCTAACAAATTAAAATAAATGGGGTCGACAATTGTTTATAAAAGACAATTTGATATACGTTCAAAATAAAATTAGAAGTTTGTATCAGGATTAATAAAACGTGATATGTCATACAGTCTTGTTATTGTGTAGACAAATATTTCCAACTTTAGAATAAACAAGCAATAATTTGTTTCTATTTACTATTTTCCTATTAAGACAGGACTGACTCTCCCTTCAGATGTTGTCATCTGAACGCGGTTTTTACAGTTCAATCTACTAACCCTGATCACACTTATACATTAAAAACACATAACCAAAACAATCAGACTGCTCTTTCTGATACAAGAAAATTACTAAATCAAAGATTAAATAATTTAAGAGAGAAATTACAACCGTCATATGTCTAAATATATGTAGATATATGACGGTGGTAATTGTTACCTCCTAATTGTCTTGTGTATAACTTTCTCACTAATAACGCTGGTGTCAGGTATAACACAAAACTCAATGGAATAGCCTTCTCTTTACGAAGGTCACTGTCCTACGCCAAACTTGTTAAATCTAGAGTGGCTAATCAAAAGCTTTGCTTTCATGAGTTTTGGATAATAAAAAACAGCGACGTGAACAGATATAAGCCCTCTATCCCAATCAGCATTAATATACCGGAGGTGATCATCTTCGCCCCTGACAAAATAAACATTTTTGTCAAGAATTTTACAGCAAATTGTCGCCTTTGTGATCAGGGCGACTTACCCGAGAATGTTTCCCCTATGATGGAAAAACCCTAAATAACATCCGATAAACTGTGCACAATTTTAGAACATTGATCAAATATCTTACCGCCAACAAGACAACGGTACCCGAAAAGATTCCAGTCATAGTACACAAGAAATTACAACCAGAAATAGCCCCTAGCTTTATAAGGCTGTACAGTCGTAACTTAAAGGAGAAATGTTTTCATTAACCTTGGAAGACTACACTGGTCTGTCCAGTACTTACAAATAATAGAGATCGGTATTTTGCCTCTCAGTACAGACTGCTCATTCACCTGTACGTCATGTCTAAGTTGCTTGAATGTGTAATAAATCAAGTATTCATCAACGACCTACACAAAAACAATCTACTTAGCGATAAGCCATAAGTATTTCGTCCGAGAATATATACAGCTGATGGGCTTACTGTAAAGCACAGTAACGGTGAATCTATCGACCGGAGCTTTGTTTCTCAAGCGATTGCTCTTGATATATCAAATACGTTCGATAAGGTTGGCAGACAGGTTTGCTTTAGAAATTACTAGTTATAACATTTCTGCAAATGTCCTAAGACCTGTCAAATCGTTTCTCTCCGATAGGTCTATTAAAGCTGTTATTAACCAGCAGAAGTCCGAGACTCAAAATATGTATACCGACGTACCTCAAAGATCCATTATTGCCCCTATTCTCTTCCTCATATTCACTAATGCCTTTCCGAGTGGTATCCTGAGATCATTCATTGATATCTACGCAGACGAGACGACTATCTATGGCAGCACCTCGAAAAGCACTGATCACCAAAATATTTCTGTCTACGTCTCTTCTGATTTGGAGCACTAAGTACAATGGGGAAAACGTGGCCTGTCACTTGTAACACATCCAATACTAAGCTGATCCTTTGTCCTCACATTGGATCTTCATTTCTCGTCACTTGAGATGAATGCCCCTCTCCTCAAGGAATATATCTTCCTTCATAAGGTCTTAGGACTGACTCTCCTTTCAGACGTTAAATGGAAACTTTAAATCAAATATGTCTCTAAGGTCGCTTCCAAAAATGGTTGGATAATTATGCCGTTCCATAAATACTCTTCTAGTTGGATAAGAGCCAGATCCAGCCTAAGATTGAGTAGTACGGTGATATCTGGGCAGGTTCTGCTCGAAGCCTTCTTTATTGCCATGACAGGGTACAAAATCGACCACGTCCTAGTGGAGGATTATCTATTCTCTTCTTTAAACGAAAGAGATGTTGTTAGCCTCTCTTAACTGTATCGATATATTAATAGTAGGTGCACGACTGAACTCCAACCCCTAGTTCTCCTTTAAAACATTCAGAGAGGTACTGGCCTGGCTACAACCAGGGCAGCCCTTTATTTGTCTCCGTAAATAAGACCAAGCGCAACTTTAATGAACTTTTTTTTTTCTTAAAAGGTCCTGTCTGAGGAAAAATATAACACGAAGCTGCTTCCCAACCGACTTCAACATTGTAAACAAATATTTGTTGAGCCGTTGTCTGTGATAATCAATTCCGCTAAGAAATATTCTGTCCATTCAACGGTTGCTTCCAATCATCCCGTTGTGACACTCAACGTCCAAGCGACGGTCTCTATAACCCTTATCCTCGAGTGGATACGGTGCCTTGATAAGGGGTTATCCATAAGTCTAAGGAAATGTGACCTGACCTTTTATACATTCGCATAGCGTTGCTACTAAATTGTAATTTGAAAAGCAACAAAAACAAAAACACATTGCTTTCATCTTGAACTCAAGAGACCGATTTATTACACCATGATGGAAGTATGCATGATGTAAATTATTCGTCTTGCTGTTTTTGAAAAATACGCATGAAAACAACAAAACTATATGAGGGAAACAACGTAGAAAGAAATAAAAGCTATCAACATTTTTGGGAACGCTAAATCGACCGTCTGTGAAAGTAACAAAAAACGGCGTATTCATTTTATCTTTTGTAGCAAGTGATATTTTTTGTCGCATAGCAAAATTATCAATGAAGTTCTAAGTTTCAAAACACTTTTCGCGAACAGTTTTTGCAATTAAATGCTTTGTAATCACAAAAACATCTAAATAGATAAATCAAGATTTGTCTTTGTTATTTTCCACGAAAGTGAGATTTGTTGTGAAATGACTTTGCTATGTGCAGCTAAGCATTTCTCGTTAGACACGTGTAACGTATTTAGTGATGTCTCTCACAAAAAAATGTAATCAAGTGACGGCTTTTTTTCGTTTTGGGAATACTTGGTTGTGTTTTCTCGTTTTTTTAGCAAGGTGTATTGATTTACTCCTCTCCAGGAGTTAGGCACAAGGCCAGTTTTTATCTTTCTCCCACAAGTAAGATGTGATCCAAGGTCGGATCGGGAAAGTGGGGTTTGAAAAGCCAGCGCCCGAGAGGTGAGCACTCAGCATTAAAAATTGCCTGGGCAGCCATGTCGGCATTCCCCGGTAGGGGCACCTCAGACAGTAAGCAATAAACTAACTCCTCCCCAAAGAGGGGAGGCGAAGCCTGGGAGGGTGGACCTCCAACAACTGCACAGCACAGCCCCATAGACCGGCGTAAATGAAGCCCCGAAGGCCAAAACAATACCAGTCTATGGGGTGCGGTATCCATCGGAACAGATACTACACTTTGATAACAAAATATAAAGATACTGGAAATAGATTTGATATCTCCATGAACCGAAACAGATATTTCTACCACTTATCTTTTTTTCTAAAATGTCAATAGAGCTAACCATGCCAATTTATGCATATTGATCTCACGGATTTTAATTATTACAAAAGTATAGACCAATATATATATATATATATATATATATATATATATATATATATATATATATATATATTATTCTCATTTTAGCTGATATTTTCCCAACGTGTCTGCCGATCTAAGCCCAGTCTTCTTCATGTATACTTTTTCGAACTTGTGAATCTTTATGTCACCCTTGACAACCAAAACGCAATTTCGAACTGAATCTGTTATTTATTCAACGTGGGTAGATTATTTTTGTTTTATCTACACATCTAGAAAAGATTAGGGTTGCTGATTCCAAAATTCATGATAGCTTATCAACACGGGTCCATTGCGTAACTGTTAAAAGATGTTATTAACAATCAGTTTCAAGTAACAGTTCAATGGAAGTTGAATGTCCAATCATTGCAATAGGCCTTATCTATTTCGAATAATATGATTATCATGTATACCATGGCTGACGAAAAGAGAAAAATGAAACTTCGTGGACTAAATAAAGAGTTCAGTTCCAAATTTCGTATAGGTTGTCGTGTTTGATATACACATTTTGAAAATCAGAATCTCGCACCTGAAGACAAAAGTAAGTTATATCGCCCAAAATATTGCAAAGAAAAAACAAGTTGATAATAGTAATACGAATAATATAAATACCCCAAATTATCAATTTCCATTTAGAAAAGTTTGTAAATATAGACCGATATATTCAACAAAATATTATCGATTATATTACTATATTAAAACCGAAATGTTATTTTTATTCAAACATATTTGATTTGAAAGATGCACATATGAACGTTCAACAAAAGCTCATGAAAGAACTTGTGATTTACGAGGTTGCAAAGGGGCATCACGCTGCAGGGCTAACAATATTTATTTTACGAAATGTAATGTCAGCGTTACATTTAAATAGGTAGATGGTTCAATAAGTATTTCTCGGGTTACAAACTCGGCAATTACAGGATAATCAGCTTGGACTTTACGGTGTAAGTGTAAATAAACAACTTGAAATTAAACGTGATGATTCACTTGGCTGTACTCCAAGCCATTAATATCTTAATGACGGTGAGCGTTTTGCGATCCTGGCAACTCACAGTCCACTATGATTCGTCAATGTTCACGGCCGCGAAAATGTGTCTGCTGCCAATGCGTTGTAAAATATATCGGAATACAGTCGCCTTACACTTGCTTCAGTATAATGATGCTATGCAAAATTATACCAGTTTTAAAGCTAAGTCTTACATAGACCAACAAAAAATAACTTAATGGAACATTTCTTAATAGAATTATATAGACAATGTCGGCAAAGGGAACAGTTATAACGAGTGATATGTCATTCAGATTAAGTTTTCGAAATTTTTTCGCTCTTATCAAGTTACGAACAAACATCTTGGAAACATTGATGTTAACAATATGCTTGTTTTTCTCCGTATTAAATGCTTACGTCATTTGAGCTTTTGTGAATGGTTTGCAGCGTTTCCAACGAATGTAACTAATGCGAACCATTTGATAACATTTAATCAGATCTGATAATGTATTAAACAGAACGTGACATCACTTAACTGCAAGCTTAAGTAGAACGGAAAAAATGCAGAAACGGATCATTATATTATCACATTGTATGGATAAACATGACATATCTATCTACTAACTAGATAACACGTGCATGCTAAAGAAAAACGAAAAAATAGTATGTAAAGTTTCCAATGACCCATGAGGGAAGTAAACATGACGTGACGAAACTGAAACGCAATCACGTTAAAAAAAAAACAGATAAAGCAACACACACACAAACAGCCCAACTTCATCCCTAGGTGAGTTAAGTAGAAATTGTCGACTGCTATAAGTGCTATGGCACAATTCTGTGTAAAAATGAATAGAGCAAACTATGTGGATGAAAAACAACATTTCCATTATTTTACTAGTTTGTATTAATGGTGTTGATCTATGCTTAAGGAGTTATTCATCATAGCGGGGTTGCTCGGTAATGGAGTTAGTGCAATTAGTTTACTTTTTATCTCTTCACTTTTTTTGTTAAATATCTTATAATTCTCCAATCAAAAGGGGAATTACTCTGTATCAACAAATATATAGGTACGTAAGTTTATTAAGATGAAGAACATTGTAAATAAATTCCGACCCGGACAAAGTATTTTGTGAAAGGAGATACATCGAATTACCTTTTCTACTCTTATCAACATACTAGACGAAACAAAATGAAACATTGATTTTGTAAGAAGAAATTAATGTCAACTAAACGATGAATCAGTGAAATTAAATAGAGAGGGAAAGATACGGAAAAATAGGAAAAAAGTTGTTATGTCTATAAAACACAGGATTTAGAAGTTATCAATTGTGTATCTCTGATCACTATTTAAAATATAATATGTTTTATTACAAGATAATGAGTATATTAAAAAAGATATATATATATATATATAGTTAAAAGACCATTGATAGATGTAATAGTCTTAACAGAAGTTCCTTGTTTGAAATTGAAAATGATTGTTATCATTTCTGCGAACAGCATGTTCTGCTTGGGCGTTGAACACTGTAGACAACAAAACACTTCAACGCCTTTTGAGTAAGTGTATCTTAATTTAATTACTGTCTGTGTGGACTTCTCACGGTCGTATGGTCCTTAACATTTGTTTCGTGATTCTAGCCTGAATCTACTAACTGCGTCCGAGTCCATGCGACCGCCTGCAACCACTCCGACAACGATGAGGATCAGAGAGCCCGAAACTACGTCGTCTGTAGGTAAGAAACACTTTAATATATATATATATATATATATATATATATATATATATATATATATTGTAACGAGGAGCGATCAAATGAGTACAAAGGGCAGTTTCACCTCTGCATACTATTCGGCAACTATTACACACGAAAAGTTATTCGATGATCTTAAAATTAATATATATCGTGCTGGATCTCATGCTTCCCACCAACTAATGAGTTTAGCTTTAGCACGCACTAGTATGAAATAAATTATTCGAAGATGACCGTCTACATGATGAGCCTGTGACACTTTTAAGTTTCGTAATGTTTAATGATGTGCATATGCAATCCTGGCAAATAAAATTAGTTCACCAATGCTACAACACATATTGGTAATTGTTTTTTTGATTTTCTGCTGATATTTCTGACGGGATTAAATCTGATATATTGATTGTTTCGATGGATATGTTATGTTTTTAATTAATAAACAGTACCGCAATACATTTAATAAGTAATGTTCCCTAGCGTAACATAGACTTACTATCCGTTTCACGATGGTTACAAATGCTTTGATCCTCACACATTATCTGGGGGACAGGTCATTATGTAGGAAATGCGAGTAACTGTGGTAAAAGACATGCAGCAGTAATTCATTTTCTTTATTTATTCTATTTACTTACAACTCTCGTAAACGCCATTAAAAGTGAAATAGCACAAATTAAATTAGGTTTGAACAATCTCTTTTTATTTGTTCTTGAGCGTATACATGTATATACATATAATACCGAAACCCTTGCTTCACTGAGTAAGTGGCATCTATTTAAACACCAAACCGCTCTTTCTTCCTCTCTCTACTGATTTAATGAAAAGAGAAAGATCCGAAATGCTTATTCGCCACATCATGCTAGCGACTTCTTGTCTGTGACGTAACAGCGGAGACACATAACTCTCAATCAACTGCTAATGGAACATCGAAGTCAATTTTATTCAAACCTTACTAGGGCATTGTCTATACTAACCTTAGTATTTGCACTTGCATCTGAATATTATTACAATATTGCATTTTAATTTTTGCACATTTGTATAACACCACATGTAAAAACAACCTCGCTTGAATAGTCTATTAGAACGATACACTCATGTAAAATGATTGCTAATGACAGGTTTTGTTGGTGTCTTTATCAAGAAACACATTAGAAACAAACGTCAAATTTTTCAGTTCCCCGTTGTCAATTACATGGGAAACAACAGTGGACTAAATACGCATACACTAAACTGCAATTATATTTAAATTCGGGTAGAAATCACCGTTGAATAAAAGTGAATACATTAAGAACATAAATATAAAAAATGACAATAGTACAACATAAAAACAATGTATATTTTTTACTAATCTTTTAATATACACTATGGGACGTCTATTAATTTAATATTAACACATTTAACAAATTTAAGGAAATTACACAACAATAAGACACTGGGACACATGGCCTAATAACAACTAAATAAATAAAAACATGAATCCAAAGAAATAAAACGAAGATGATAGTAACGATTTGTTGCAGAGGTTTATAATCTACTTTGACACTTGATTTGAATGTCAAAACAAGACATAATTCTTCTTGCAACGTAAATTGTTGACACAAAAAACAATATAGGTACAGTAGCAGAAGGTCACAGACTATCAAAGTTGGTAAATCGTAGTTAAACCTATTTGTTATGGTGATCTACCCTCTTGCGTCACGACATAGACTCTTCCAAATAATGATAATTGTGATTACAGAGGGCCGTTATGAGCAACCATGTAGAAGTCGCTGAACACTCATTACTTCTGTACTTCCTATAAATACAAACTCTTTTGAACTCTATCGCTAATTTATTTTCAGCCTTTTTAAGCGAAAATATACTCAGATAGCTTTCCACTCATCACGTACATGTGTACAGGAATTGGTAAACGTATCATGTTTCAAAAATAATGTACGCAACTAGTCCTTTAAAGCCGATGTATGCCAACTGAATTCTCATGTTTACAATGTTAGATGCATACTATTTATGTCCCGCACCGAGAAGATGTGACACAAAGTAGGAAATTTGGATTTAAAACCAGCTCCTTAGAGGAAAAAAACTTTGTCCGAACAAAAATTACATAGGCAGTCCCGTCGGCATTCTTCTGTAGGGGCGCCTCAGGCGATTAGCAATATGCTAAACCCGTCTCAAAAGGCGAGAAGGCAAAGCCTGCGGAGTTGAAACGTCCTAGAACTGCACAGGAACATACCTCACACCGACAGAGAGAAGCCATCCTGATAATGGCATAGGCTCTGGCGTCTGTATATAAAATGCAATTTTCTTTCAGAAATAAATTTAAATAAATTTTATCGGGCATATGCCTCGTTTTATATATAACTAAAAAAACATTGTACTATATATATATATATATATATATATATATATATATATATATATATAAATGTTTCGAGGTACCCATTTATATATGCTTATTACAAGCATATATATATATATATATATATATATATATATATATAGTAAACGTACAATACGTGAACGAATAAAGTTGAGACACAATAGAGCAAGGCTGTAGTAGATATTTTAAATTTAACTATGCATATTCTATGAAAACTTCGTTTCAAACACCTTCTGTTCTTAAACAGTTTAATTCGTAAAGCTACTTCAAGGTTTTCTTTACTTACATATATTAGTCTAATAAGAGATAAGTTTACACTTTGATTATTCTATAATTTTGCATATATAATTCATAATAAGGACTCCAAATGTATATGGCTATATAATACGAACAAATGTTGTCTGCATAACTGCCGGCTGATTCTCTCAATGTGCCTCATAAGTGGTCTAGTGTTGAGCTTGACCTGATTGTAGCGCACCCTAATACTTTAGTTGTTTTTTTTTCGCGAACTACCACCAGGCTTTTGGCAGCAAGTAAATATCGTGTGCGTTTAAGCATTTAAATATAAACTTTGTCGGTACAGTTAATAGCTGTACTATTAAAGCATAAGCCCTGCCATAAAAATTTAGAACGTGTGCACTGTATTTAATGTCATTAATGGCCGGCAATGTGAACGGATCAGACGAAATATATGCAGTCATAATTTGTCTGCATTATTGAACCCAATTTGCGTGGATGAATTAATTATGATCAAATATATATATATATATATATATATATATATATATATATATATATATATATATATATATATATATATGTTATGTCTAATGAACAGGTCTAACATTTAAGCACATACTAATATATTCAAGGAATGAATATTTTGGAGGCGGTTTCTATCAAATTAAAACAGACTTCACTTGAGAATACTGTTTGATTTTAGATTGTTCATCATTATTAGATCATTATGATTGACACGATAAGACCATCCTTTAAGTTGCTACATTCATATGTTATTTAAACAGAATTATGTTAACAATAACTCTTTCCGTGTAACATAAAAAAAGCAATCTTGAATAGAAGATAACCCTACGCTTTTTTATTCCTTTCGCAAATGATTACAGTTAGACTAAATCTCGGGAAATTAAGCAAAAATAGAGAAACTTGACGACAGCAAGATTAGATTTTTTAATAAAAAAACAAAAATCTCTATGAATCAGCATGGTTCGGCCTTTTGACCTAGCTGACCCATTTTTTAGATCGGTTACTTAGTAAATGAGGGGTTGTATGAAAGTTAACCAACATCAACAGTGTAATTGGAGTCATTGAACCGATTGGATTTGTACTTGACACACTCATGTCTCAGTGAATGCCAATATCTACTTCACCATGGTAACCGACCTGTTATTGTATTTTTGCCTTAGAGTTTTACTTATGATTTGTTACAATTCCCGAAAGATTAATCGTCAGAGTATATACATACTATATGCTCCCTTGCTGCCGGATTATTTTTATACTCTAAAAACTTTTTCATCGGACCGCTTGATTTTTGTATTTCCTCTCTCTTGTTTGCCGAACAAAACAACATGCATACATTTAAGGTGATTTGAACAAACATCTTACTTTCTAAATTCCCACCCAAGTTTACCCCTATAACAGCTTTAGTTGCTATATGCCTTTGTGTTATCAAAAGTAATAAAAAAGTACGAATTATTATCATATATCTTCTTATTTAGTGAAATATGTCTTAATGAATTAATGTTGTATAATTCTAAAAATCATAACACACATAAATATGTGTCACGTAAGAAACAATTACTTGAATTACTTGTATCGCATAACTGCATTTACAGTCGACTTTTAATGCAATAACGCGGGCAAGTTAGAGAAGATCCAACAGACAGACATAGACTGTCTTTGGGATGAGATGTACTAAATCGTCCTGGGGCAGGTGACGCTCGAATTGTATATCCGAGTTACACAATAGTCAAAAACCCGTACTGAACACATTCGGTTAGTAACGAGATATATCTATTTATAGCAAATGTCAGTTGTGCATTTCAATGACAGCAGTTACACACTTTATTCGTATAGAAAAATTATTGAAGAAATGGGAAATATGTATTCCGATTAAATACGGGAATCACAGATTGATGTGGTTTAATTAAGAAAAGCCATGCTTATATACATTATTTAAAACACGTGAACGTGTGTGCCTATTCTAAGTATTAACAAATGTGATTCATCAATGATGAATCAGGAAATAGATATACATTTGTACAATGCAAACTTAAACAAAGCAAATATACATAAAATACCGCGTGGACAATGTGATTATTGTCGGTTTCGATGATGAGAATCAGTCTTCTTGCGTTACATTTTATTTTACGATAATATCTAACGATTAAATACATTTTCTATATTCATCTTATTGTTGTTGAATTACTCCATAATATACGCACAACTATTCCAGCGCGTTAAAAGCAATAGAATTAATATGCATATTAGGTTGCAACAGTATGACGTAGTCCTATATCTATGGGCATTTGCATTCACAAGAGAAGATGCTACCAGATTGAGGCGTTTCTTCTGGTGGTAAGGGCCTTGTGATTTGATGCATACGGCCTGTTGTTTCTGCAATTATAACACGCTTGGTCACTTCGCGTGTATGTACGTTATCAACATCTACATATATTTAAAAATATGAGGTTTTCTAATCGCTAAGGAATTAATAAAACTTAATTAGGGAGTATCTGCTGTCGCTGTACGTAAAAGAGAAACAACTTTAACGATTTAAACATAAAGTGTTCTAAAATCGACCCACATGCAGTGAATGCGGATAAACACTTACATTCGTTTGATGTAATCATAGTTTACAAAGTTGATGAAGCTGAAAATAATTTGGACAATAAAAAAGTTACTATAATAAATCCGACAAAAAATAAAAACAAGTAATGCATGTGTCTTGGTTTCAGTTTATTCCCTTTAAGAACTGTGAAACAATATCAATATTTTAAGTATTCGAGTCACTCTATGCAATTTAACGGCAAACATAAATATGATAGGAACTCTATTACACTATAGCAAAAGAATAATAGAAAAACATATGAAATCAAGTTAGTATATTAACTTTCATTGACGTTCTCACACGTCGTGAACATCTATATAAACTCTAAAATTCTTGTGGCAGAAAATATTGTAAAACCATGATTTGCGTGATATTTACGAAACTTTGCTGATTCTTCTTGTATTATTGTTATATTTTGGAAGGTGAACATTTTTTTTCGTTATACCCTGTACAATATATTCGCAACGTTACATGAACGCTCCGTGTTAACTGGTGCGTCTGTTCTTTTTTTTGTTGTTATTTTTAAAGATATTTCACCCGAAACAAGGCAGGTCGCCATTGTAGACGTAAGTGGCTATTGAACATTAGGTTTTGAGTGTAATCCTAAGTTGGGTGTTGTGCAGCGAGATGTCTGTTTACATTAGTTTTAAACTTCTGCATGTCGGTATCGTTGGGAGGGAGTCACAGAGGCCGGCATCACGAGGAGAGAAGCTACTGGAGTAGAAATCTCTCCGGCATCTGGAGGCCTTCATAGTGAATGAATGGGACCTAGCTGATTGTCAGTGTGTGCTAGTGTATTTGCGTCGAAAGGGCACTAGAGCGACTTGTTCATCGGAGCACAATCAATTGAATTTTTTGTAAAACAAGCACAGGGATGCAACATTGCGGCGATGGTACAGGGGCGGGAGTTTGGTGGAAAGTGAGGGACCTATTAAGTTGGCGACTCTTTTTTGGACCTTGTCTGAGAGCGAGAGACTAGTAGATCATGCACCAGCCCAGATGTGACAACAATACTTCGTACATGGGCGGATGGTGACTTTGTAGAGATACAGTATAATGTGAGATGTAAGGAGTTTACTGACACAGTAGATAACTTATCTTTGAATCTGATACACATGTGAAACTTCAACGTTTTTAGATTGAGTCCCACTCAGGAAACCAATATTAAATTGCTATATTTTCACAATTTCATGAAATTTAATATATCAGCCACGACAGAAATATATTTATGACATTTTCCTTGATTTAAAAAGAAAGAAATAGAAATTGGTATATCGAAATGATTGACGCATAGTGACACCAGATAGTCCGCAATTACTTTTCTATTCAATTACTGGTTATTAGAATATATCTTCTCTTTTGATAAGCGCAGCAAGCGATAACGTATGCGCACGCTAAGTCGCTAAGTTTATTATACTCCAATGTTTATATAGGTTTACAGAGTAAATGGATATCAACACTAATGTATTTTACCATCCTTAGTTTAATGGTGTATATCTGTCTCATTAAGTTATATTGACCGGTTTAGCCAATACCGAAATAACATCTAGCAAGAGATCTAAATGTAAACAATCGCTGAACAAATTTTATGATGTACATATAGCTGCAGTGTTGTGTTAATATGTTCACAACACTATTTGTTCAAAGTTGATTGACATTTTTGAAACCCAAATATATAGCATATAACCATAGAATCTAATATCAAAATAAATATACATCATACAGTTAAATACAAATAATTGAATGTTTAATCAATCACACACATGATTGAATGTGTTATGCTTAAAATAGTAATATGTTCGAATGAGGAAGCGTATTTTGTTTAGTTGAAATTAACATTAATCTATCATTAGGTTTAGAATCCTTATTTATATTCCTATCAACACCCAATAAATAAAGTCGATTCTATAAAATATATAACATTTTCAGCCATAGTTGACGTGGCCTTACGACTCAACTGGATTTTAAGAAATCTTATTAATTAGGGTCTATTTACGCTGGATCAATTTCATGAAAATCGGAAATCTTCATATGAGAAATATATGATGTTTATCCTCTGACATCTCTTTAAATATGCAACAGAAACTGATATTTGGGGAATATTATTTAATATATTTCTGATATATATTGGTAAACTTTCATAACAATCGGACATTTCCATGAATGAATGTTAGCCTCCCCTCTCTTAGCTCACTTTACATGAACAACATAATCATAAAAATGACCAAAATGTATCACCGTTTAAGCTGCATATATGTTTAAAATTAATCATGATCAACAATTAGCTTCAGAGTTTAATTAGCACAAACGCTTATATGAATATATAGACATGTGAACACCTGCGTGTACATATATATATATATATATATATATATATATATATATATATATAACTATTATCAAATAGTATGGCATTGGCACAGTGTTACGTATCCTGATAAAACTGTTCAACTTAAATGCATAATACAATATACACATTGTTATATTTTTAATAGATTTAATTGAAATATTTTGCTTTTATCAAGTCATTTTCCAAAACAAAAGTCCGGAAACAAAGTGTATCATGAATTAGAATCATCAGTGATGAGTATAGTCTAACGAATATGAGATCAGTTATGTTTATTTCAAAGTTTATTGGATATTTTAGTGGAATTTACTATTTAATATGTATCATGTAAATAGTATTTTTAATCAATTAAATCACTGAATTCATTTTATTCAAATATACAGAAGAATATACATGAAACTAACTAACTATAACAGTACGGCCATATCCCACCGCATCACCATGCATCTTGTAAACTCTGGCTCAATTTACCAACATCTGCACAAACATAACTGCCCTCCCTCTCATTTAAGACACATTCTAGTTAATCACACTAAAATTATACATTCCTATACCAATTAAAAAAAAAAAAACATACTGGAAGCTATTTACATAAAAACACAACAACATTAACTTAATAACATCATATATAGAACCAGTGGTAACATTTTAAAATGCTTAGCGTAATGCGATTTTGTTCTGTGATACAATCCAGCGTTGCTAGATTTTACAATCACCGACTTCCTGGAACAATGCGATAACGTTTCTGCGCTGTTTTTTTTAATGTTCTTATTCAACTGTTACTCTTTATTTGCTTTTGACACCTGAGGATGATTCGACGAAGAATCGAAAACTTTCGTGAAACTTGTGAAACAAGCAACACCAATGGAAAAATGGTTACTTTTATTGATTATTATACAGGAAAATACCATCAGAATATTGAAACAATAAAAAACGTATAATTAAGCAGACGAATTCTGTTATTTTTAACAATGTTTGAATAAATATATGTATATATATATGTATATATATATATATATATATATATATATATATATATATATATATACATATATATAATGTATATAATTATCTCTCTCTATATATATATACATATATATATGTTTGCATAAATATATATATACATATATATATATATATATATATATATATATATATATAGAGAGAGAGAGAGATAGAGAGAGAGAGAGAGAGAGAGAGATATAACGAGATGTAAACTTTGCTTTCATTGACATGATGTTAATTAGTTTCAAAATATATAAAAGAACGTCTGAGTATAAATCGAAGTATACATACCTTAAATCCGATAATGAAATAAAATTTGTTGTCATCATCTGGTGCGATCCTGGCAGCTTAGTATAACATTTATCTAATAATCTGTTTCTTACTAGAAATGTCAGTCAAATTAACTAATTATTGTAAGATTGGCTTAACCAGCAATTTCCCGGCGTTTAAAAAACACTAAAACATCTTTACGGTAACAAATGTATACCTTTTTCGTTAAGATTTTCTGTAGTAATTCATTCAATGTAGATATATCTAAGTCATAGAATATGTCACATGAGAGGGTCAGTTAAATGTTATGGTCTCTAGGTACAACTGCAGAGGCTTACAGAGTGTTGTCATATGTGCATGTATGTATATATATATATATATATATATGTATATATATATATATATATATATATATATATATATATATATATATATATATATATGTGTGTGTGTGTGTGTGTGTGTCTTAATGTAGGTATTCGCAAAGATATATATTTATATTTGTACTGAAAGAGAAATTGAAAGTAAAGTTGAACAGGAAAAACAGACACACACATTATATTGAGCTGTTTCGTTCTCATAAACGAACGTCTTCTGAAATAAGTATATATATATATATATATATATATATATATATATATATATATATATATATATATGTGTGTGTGGGGGGGTGAATGTGTTGATGAATTTACCTATTTTCATATATACATGCGTATAGATATATGTATCATGTTTGTAGTATCACTAAAAATGAGCTTTACGTTTGAGACAACATCCAGATAACAGTTGTCATCGCTTTCCGGTAGACGATATGGATGAAATAGCGTAAATGCTGAATAATCATGTTGTTATTTTATGGGAGTGTATTCAAGTTATACATGTTATCATAACAAAAAAGTTATGCCAATCCTTTAGTGTTAATTATGCATTTTTCTGTATTTTTAACCGATCAACCCTTGTTATTAATAAATATTTTGTGTCCGCGTTGTGTCTTTCTTGTTATCCAATGTATTCCTGAGAGCTGAACTAAATTTCATATCCGACTGGTAAGAGCCATCGACTAAAAATGCAAAGAATTGGTGAAACCTAGTGAAAGTGATGCTGAATGGCGAAAATGGCCAAGATACGTTACCCTTGGGACCCCAACCGCGAATAGGGAAATAAATAATATCGAATGTATAGAAGACAAGTTGAGAAGGGAAAAAAGGCGTATGGGAGAATAAAAATAAACGACCAACAAATTATAATAAATAGAAAAATAAACATAAACACATAAAGAAACAAACGAGAAAGCAAGGTAATAATTCAAATAATATAATGGAAAAAGGGAAAATATATTTATTGCTTGTGTCTCTTGTTCAATTCATCTTTTCATCGTCAGAAGACTAGGAAGACGAACCAAAATTAAAACACGAAAGAAAGAAAGAAAGAAAGAAGGATACTGAAAGAAGATACGAAAGCGAAGAAAGAAAGTAGTGAAATGAATTAGCTTTGAACGTTTTTGTACTTCATCTGTGTATGAAAGGGGGCTTTTCAAAAGAGTAAAAGTGGGAGGCGATTTTCGTTTTGTTAAGGTGGTAAGGGGCATCAAGAGATAAAAATGGCAAGATGAAAGTGAGTCCAGTTGAAAATGAGAAGAGGAAAAACAACGATGTATTTAAAGTAATATATTGTTTGATTTACTACGTTGAATGTCACGCGTTCTTAGGATTTTAGGCAGTCAAAAGGGGTTAGAAGAATATAAGGGGCGGGATTGAAGAAAAAGGACAATTCGGTCGGTTGTAGCGGAAAACGCTAAAAAGTCATTTTAGGGTATGGATCGTTTGCACGTTTTGAAAAATAAAAGAAGGGACGAAAAATATATGATAGAGAGAAAAAATAGAAATGATGCTGGGGAGGCGGATTAGGATGAAGAGGTAAAGGATGAGGATGAAAATGAAGAAGAGGGAGATTAAGAATATACGAGCAGAAAAGACGTAGAAAATAAAGAAGAAAGAAAAGGAAAAGGAAGCAGAAGAAGACAAAGAAAAAATAAACGGAATAAATTTAAACAGAAAAAAAGAAAAAAGAAGTAGATAACGAAGAGAAAGCAGAAGGGGAAGAAAAATTGAAAGAAAAAGTAGATAAATGAAAGGAAAGAAAAATTAAACATGAGAGGAAAAATGGGGATGAAGATTAGATTAATAAGTAAGAAAAAACAGATGAAGAAGAAGAGAAAGAAGAGGTAGAATAGAAAAGCAGTAGAACGAGATGAAGAAGATGTAAGAAAAAACAGATGAAAAAGAAGAGTAGCTGAAGAGGAAGCGGGGGGTAGGGAAAGGAAGAGCATGAATGTAAAGAACATAACAGAAGGCAGAAAAAAGAGAAATGAGAAGCAGACAAAGTGAAACACGAAAGAGAGGAAAGAAAGAAGAACAATGAATGAGTGAGAAAGAACAGATAAGACGAAATTAAATGAGGCAGAAAAAGAATAAGAGAGACGGGAGAAGAAAAAAGATGAGAAAAAGTAAGAGGAAGAGGGTGCTAGATCAGGTCGATGGGGGAATAAAGCAATCATTCGGAGAGCTGAATATAGATTAATTATATGGTGAAAATGAAAGAGACAATTATTGTTAAAAGATAATAAAATTGTCAAGAAAGAAAGAATATTTGAATGGTAAGAATGAAGGTAAAACAAATAAAAGCTAAGAATAAAAATGAAGATTTAAACTTAGCAAACGAGAACTAATCAGTAAGAAAAAAAAAAAATTTTTTTAAGGAAGCAAAGAAGAAAGTCTATATTTATAGAAAACACGACTGAAAAAAAAACGATCGGAGTTCGTTTAAGTAAAAAAAAGACAGAATAACAATCTGGATTAATTGAAGAGAAGAAAAACATATGCACGGTTTTAAAAGACACATATTTTTAATTTATGTGAAGTAAACACGACTGGGTGAAGAATTAAAAAAACAGATAAAAATAAATGGACAATATAATGGACATAGAATGAAGAAAGAAAAGAATAGGAGGCCGGTTGACGGTTTGAATGAAAATTAACGTTGACAAAAAGCAAAAAAAGATGGTTGAGAAATAACAAAGAAAGAATAAAGGAAATAAAGAGATCACCTGGATGAAGAAACGAACGAAAAAGATAAAAAATTTTACGAATGAAAACTGTCAATGTGAAAAGACACACGAAATCGAGGATAGAAATAAAACCAAAAGAGGATAAAATGAAGAGAAAAGAAAATTGATGTCAGTCACGCAAAAGTGTACGTAGTAAAGGAAATTCGTATGGATCAGAATGGTACACCTTTATTGACCAGATTGACTGTTGTCGGCATTCTTGAAGGAGGGGTCACGTAATGGTTGCAAACACCCCTGAGTGAAAGTAGTATTATGGAATCGACTGGATTTGAACTTGGTACACACAAGTCGTCAGTCCTCGTCGTTATCCACTTAAGTTAATAGGAGTTAATAATTCAACTAGTCAAAGAAAAATACTCCAGAACACAGAAAATACAGTTTAAATTTACAGAATTAAGAATGGAAAGAAAGGCAAAGTTTATTTAACATGAATTTTTAGCTATATTTAAATACTCGTAAACAGTGCGTCTTGTTATTTTGCTTGTTGACCCAACGTGCACACGAATTGCCGTAACACAAAAAAAAACAGAATGAGTGAGATTGTTGCTTCATGAAGTTACAAAGAGATGACGTATTTTCCCATTACGACAAACAGGGAAGAAAGAAGAGATTTTTTAGGAAGTCTTGTCGTAAATAAAAGCGATTGATAAAGGAAGTACTGCGAGTAGAAAGAACACATTTGGGTAATCCTAGACTGCGGTCGATGCACGTTTATTGTTGTTTATTATATAATAATATACTCAATATCACATCGTACGGTATAAGTAAGCTTTTTTGAAAAAAAACAAAAAGTTGATTAGCTGTTTGAAGTGAATAGGGAGTGAGGTAAATCTATAAATACTCAAAAAATTTAAAGGCTTTGCTAGATGAAAAGTACATTCTTATTTTATTTTATTTTTTCTTAAACGGGATGTAAAAATGCTCACCATGCAAATAACTTTGGAAATCTCTTAAAGAATATAATAAAATAAAATATTTTGAAGAAAACTACACCCACAGCCACACAATCCTCTCTCTCTCTCTCTCTCTCTCTCTCTGTGTCTATCTCTCTTTCTCTCTATCGCTCTCTCTCTCTCTCTCTCTCTCTATATATATATATATATATATATATATATACATATATACACACATATATATATATATATATACATATATACACATATATATATATATATATATATACATATATACACATATATATATATATATATATATATACATATATATATATATATATATATATATATATATATATATATATATATACATATATACATATATATATATATATATATATATATATATATATATATATATATATACATATATATATATAGTAAGTTATGAAAATATATTTATATTTATTTAAGCTGACCGGAGTCTTCTTCGCTTCATCCTCGTAGGGAGTCGTCAGGCAAAAATGTATGACAATTCCGA
This sequence comes from Sepiola atlantica, assembly GCA_963556195.1. NCBI lineage: Eukaryota > Metazoa > Mollusca > Cephalopoda > Sepiida > Sepiolidae > Sepiola > Sepiola atlantica. Next base: position 32,145,728 of record OY744524.1, on the reverse strand, counting down.
TCTAAGATGAAACAGGGAAGCCTTTGTGTAGCTTAAATGTAATACATATATTTTCATAACTTACTACCTAGCTTTACTCCCGTATTGAACACTGTTGGAGTAAATACTGAACATCGATAGATAAACTCTTATATATCCTTATAACATTTTATGTGGATACATGAAATAATATATATATATATATATATATATATATATATATATATATATATGTGTGTGTGTGTATGTGTGTGTGTGTGTGTAGGAGAGTTAGTTTAGAATCTCAATAGATTGATAAGGCACTGATTATACTTTAAATTGTGCACTGAGCTGTACATTGAGATAGCCAAACGCTTTTAAAATAACTCGATAAGCAACACATACACACCCATACACAGGGTATTTGAATCACATTTGACACATTTTGAAAATAATTAAAATATCGTCATATCCCTGCCAATAATTGGTGCCTTCTAAAAATCCAAAGATGAGTTTATGATGAATAAACCTAACTCGAAGTAACTGCGCTAAGCCTCCTCCACAGCTTTCAAGCAGAACTTGCACCTGAAACTCACGACTTTCACGAACCATTTCGTGATACGCCTTTACACGTGTGGCACCATAGCAATCACCTCGCCATTAGCATTGTAGGCGGCACTTATAATGTCAATTTCAACCGCAATAAATAGTTCATATGGTTGGAGTCATGTCAGTTGAGGCAGATGTTAAGAATGTTGTAGTAATGGAGATTTCTAGATAAACATTTGTGGGTTTTCCGAAGATGTACGAGAGATATCAATCCTACCGCTACTTGTATGGATTTCTCGCGACTATTCTCTTCGCCCTACGCTTCAGAAAAGTGAGAAACAAAACCATATAGCCATCTGAATTGGGTATGAATCCATTTACGAAGATGTAGTTTGACTTTATGGGGCGTTTGTTGTAAACCCACTCAAAGGCAATCTCAGTTTGAGAGAACTTGTTATTCATGATGCGCGGGAATTCGCGCGAACAGTATGAAAAAAAAAATTATTCGCATCATGTACGCATCGACTAGACTGCGTACTTGAACATAATGAAGAGTTCCTTGGCGGTGAGTAGTTGGCCATGACCACTCAAGTATGAAGTATATCGTTTATCCTCATTCATCGCTTTCTTCATAGTCGCTAATCTGATACAGTCGTTAGTTACACTGCATCGTTATTACATGATTCTGAAATGATAGAATATTAAAAATATCAAATTTGTTACAAACACCATGAATTAAGTTTTTATAATTAATGCTGAAAGATGTACAAAATATTTGAGAAAATTGTATATATAGAAAAAATAGAAACATGGAAACTACAACTGACGGTTGGAAAACGTCACATAAGAGAGATACATAGGGAGAGTAATTTTCCAGGCGCAGTCTCTATCACCACTACTTTCTATCATGCTCTTGATACCTACTCCGGAGAACAATGTCGGATTTTTTTAACACAAATGACAACGTATATCACGTCCGTCATGAAGACTAGGTTACACTATCTGCAAACACAAACCAAAAATGAACGGGAAATCTAATGAATGCAGTCACAATATTCATCCAGAACGTTTAAATCGTATTCTAAATTTAAAAGTGTGCGGTACTATAGATAAAAAGTAACAATCATTAGATATATAGACAAGTGGTACGGACGTACATCGGAGACAGTACATGAAAATTAAAATCATAGATAATTTGTGACCTGGAAGTAGAGACGGACAAACACATCTAAGCAAATAAACCGAAGGAAAAACAACTGCCAAATCGTTAAGTTTGCCGTCCCAGCAAATCACATAAAGCGGATGTGTTGGGACATCTG
>OY744524.1:32111402-32138902 GCA_963556195.1 Sepiola atlantica | reverse complement strand
AGTCAGTGTTTGCTCCGTCACTGAAGTAACTCTTCTGTAGCCCAATATATAATCTGGTATATGTGTTTACTTTTTATGTAGAAACCATCTACTTTCAGATGGTATCTGCCATTTATCGCCAAGAAGAAATTGTGGCTACGAAGTCACATTTTTCTCCTGTATTGGTCAATGTATACATGAAGCCCTTTGCAGAGATTGCTTCATGATCCACATAATTAAAGCTATCAATGTGGACCACGTAAAATGCATTCGTACATTTATATGGTTCAACATGGAAAAGCAAGATAATAATAACACGTTCTTCCTGGGTGTGTTGATAGCTCGCCCTGTACGGGCGATCAGGTTATCCGTACATTGAAAGCCAATCTTCCCTGATAAATGCTTAAACATTAATATAAATTATAATATATTGTAAACAATGTCTCGTCTGCTGTACAATATCGAGCAGATTTTAAATGTATAAACATCAATACATATCAATAAAGGATGTACTGTCTAGGAGAAACCATCCATAACTATCCAGATTGCAGGATATCAGCTCCAAACAATCTGGACCGAACATCAAACGACACTACCCGAAAAGTTCCCACAATTTCTCTATCATAAAAGAGAAAGAGATATATTATTTATGTAAAAACAAAGCGGTATTCTGTATCAACTTAACTCTCCGTAAATATCTAATTCGGGCAAGTGTTCTTCAGAAAACATCATGATCGAGCACTGTCTGTGTTGCCATTAAAAGTTGGTGTGATAATAGAGATAAGAACGTGAAATGCACCTGTATTTCTCTGCTAAGCTAGGCATGACTACCGGGTGCCTTAGGTTAATTCTTATAACTTCTTGTAAACAATTGCGTGTCAGGAGATAAGCGGTTGGTGATTGCGCTACCATTGTTTTACCATAGTATTTTCTTTTAAATACATCCATTCAAAGGGTATCCGTTGTCGTTTGAGAGAGGAGGCCAGCCAAAAAATGAATTGAAAATATCTTGGTTTCCAATCAATCAAAGAATTGACGGTAATGGATACAAATTATAGTATACAGCTGGAACGGAACACCTGAACACTCCTGTCATATCCGTCGCAAAAGAAAAAAGGTTGTTTCGAAAATCTAATATGCACGTCTGTCAGTTCTTAAGTGGGTATTAGTGAATTTCTTGTCAAATTCCGTGTATAATTTTCTCTAAGTTTAAATGCAACTGTTCCTCGGTGAGTTCGCAAGAAATCGCTGGTTTTATGACATCTACTCGATGTAATATTGATTTATTCATTTTTGAAATAAAACGTTGTAGATTGGTGAAAAAAGAAAAGCTGAGGGGAGTGGTGAAAGAAAAGAGAAAGTGTAAAGGGGAAAGCATATAGGGTGACTGAATGGGGGGTAGGAATAAAAGAGCAAAAAACAAGCTCAATTCAAAGAAATAAAGAGACATACAAAGAGGGCGAGGGGAGATAAAAAGATGCGTTTTGCGAATCAGAATATTAGAATGTAAGAGAAAGAGGGTACAAAATAGACATATACATGATATATATAATCCCTATATTCATAACATTGTGGGACCACTTTTCAAGTGTGTGCGTTTCGAGCATGTACGTGACGTACCCATTAGCACTTTTTATAATATATGTAATCGATAATTTATTGAAATCAAAAATGCAATAAAGTAACATAATGGAGGAAATCTTAAAATGCTATTTAAAAAAGTAATTTGACTGTAAAAATAAATCTATCACAATGCATTCCGGTTTCTTTGGAAACAAATAAGTTATTATAATATTTAAATATAAGCGTTGAAAAAAATAATACTTACTGACCCTTCTAAATTTTAAAGGAATTTGTACGAATTTAAATTGCCGAATTGAAAGTCAATTCTGGCTTTGAGATTGTCATCAAAGGGTGACATTTGCTGAAACAGTATACTTCCACTAATTTTATGACTAGATAGGAAAAGCACGACAATTACTCAAAATGTTATTGGTAGTATGGCCATATGGTTACCATACATTAAATGCGCATCGGTAATGTCCACATTTTTATTTTCTGATACTCATAGCATCAGTCGTTCTTGCATGTGCGTCAAGACCTGAAATATAACCTCTCTTTGAGACAAAATCCCTATGAATACATTAAATATCAATCGCTTTCTATAGGTCAGCTCGCCTTTTATTATTCTCTATGTATAAAAAGTTTCATGCTACCATTTTTCGTGCATTGTAGTGTAATTAAAATACCCCCTGTTTATAAGTGGGATTTCTTGTTAATCATCATGCGTTGAAACAAATAGAAACGGATCTTCTAAGTTATGGAGACAGGTGCGAATATAAGCGTGCTCAGTATCTTATAGTATAGTGCGTTTTGTCACAGTCTAGTCTTCGGCAAAAGCAGTTATATGTGCTGCATTGCGCTACAAATATTTCAACGCATTTGAATTACTCGAAGATGACGTATAATTGGCATGCGACTCACAAATGCAGCCACAAAATATAAGCTGATTGCACATGCCCTACGCAATATTAGTAATATAATTCATAGAATTTTAGGGGGTTAGGGAAACATATTTTCTCTTAATTTTTAAAGTAACCGAAACAGTTATTTTCTAAGTTGCATATTACGAACACTTTTTAAGTACAACATTTATCACTGAAAAATTACATTACTTTTTTCTGTTTTATCACATATATATATATATATATATATATATATATATATATATATATATATATATATATATATATATATATATATATATATAAGTACGAGGGAGATAAAATAAGTAATGCACCTGCCACACTTCCCGTTGTCTGATCTGTGTAATGATATATATGTATGGGTTATGTTGCAAACAACAGCTCTGAACTAAGTGTGGTTTCTGATTTACAGGTGTTTGAACTGAGTCACCTGTGAAATGGAACCAGTCGAGTGTCGCGCAGGGATCCGGTGTTTGTATTTGAAAGGACGCACACCAAAGGAGACTTTTGATGAAATGAACTTATGATGAGGATGCTTAATCATATGACCTTTCTTCATCAGTGCCAATAGCAAGACGTCTTACATAAAATCTTAAAACCTTTTTTCTAGAGAAACATCCACTGACAGAAAGATGCATATAAACAGATCACCGGTACATATAAAAAATAACACAAAACTATCCAAAGATTTACCTCTTCAAATTTCGGCAACAAATCAGTTTATATTATTTTTTTTTAAGGATTAGTCATAACAATAACAATAAAATAGAAATAAAGATAGATAAATAATATAAAAAATATAAATAATTAAAAAAAATAAAAAAAAAAATTTAAAAAATTAAATCAGATTATAAAATACAAAAAAATTTCAAAAATAAATAAATAAAATAAAAACAAAAATAAAAACAAAAATAAAAATAGAAATAATATTAAATTAGAAAATAAAGGTTAAAGAGGATCAATGTTTTTTTACAGAAGCTTTTTTAAGAAAACATCTTGCAAGAGGATGGGTATTTATTTAATCCTCTCCAGGAGTTAGGCACAAGGCCAGTTTTTATCTTACTCCCAGAAGTAAGATGTGACCCAAGGTCGGGTCGAGAAAGTGGGGTTTAAAAATTGCCTGGGCAGGCCCGTCGGCATTCCCCGGTAGGGGTGCCTCAGGCAGTAAGCAATAAACTTACCCTCCTCAAAGAGGGGAAGCAAAGCCTGGGAGGGTGGACCTACTAGAACTGCACAGGACAAACCCATAGACCGGCGTAAATCAAGCCCCAAAGGCCAAGACAATACCAGTCTATGGGGTGCAGTATCCATCGGAACATATACAACACTTTCATCTTAGCCAAAAGGCCAAGAGGATGAGTAGCGTAAGAGGGTAGGAGGAAGAGTATAGTGGAAGATAAGGACAAACATAATTTAGGGGGAAGAAACAAGTTTTACATATAATTATTTTTATTTATACAGACATATGCATAAGCCGCGACACTGGCATGGCGATGTTATCGATCAATAACTATTTTATCAGGTGGAGGCAAACTCTAATACTTTCCTCACACAATATTTCGCAGGTATGAAATGGAAAAAGAAAAAAAAAACGAAAGTCAACAGTTATAATTGCAAGGTCATCTGGTCAAACGTGAACAAGTTGAAAACTTGAAGAAAAAAAATTTGTGAACTCATATTAAAGGTAAAAAAGGGTCAATTTCCCGTGGCACATTTTCAAGGCTTTCTTATATCTAGACAATATCCGGCAAGCAGTCGATATGTATTAAGAGTTTGTGCGACGTCGTCAAATGTATGCGAAATGTAGTAAGGGGAAGCCGAACAACTGTCTTCCGTTTGGCTTTTTTCGGGGTGAAGGGTAACGGAAGGTAAGTCATTTAGATGTGTTTAGGTAGATTTTTCACTTTTTATATTTTTTTTATTAATTTGACCTAAGAACACCTGGTCGCTACTGGTAATAATATCAATTACGGGAAAAATGTATGCATACTTGACTTCAAGCAATTATGGAATGATACGTGAACTATGGCTTGGCATATATCAAACATGGAACAATATGTTCAATCAAATATCAACGGATGCTAGAAAATATATTCATAATTATTGATGCAGTAATATTCTCAAATTACTCAGTGAAGTACAGAATACGTCAATAAGATAGATGGGACGTACAACGATTTAAAGAAGTAAGTTTTTAAACACTTAAGGCGAATGCGGACGATAATCTGAATTCGAAGTGGTTTCCCCCCTAATAAGGCAACTAAATATTCTAGGAAGTTGAAAAAAAATCCTCAAAAAATGTTAGTTCTATGATGGCCCATTTGACGATGAACTTACACAAATATTAAGTCATTTATTATTTAACTAATAAATCATCACATATTAAGACGAAAGCCACTCAATTATAAAGGTCAACAAGACCGATAGATGTTCAGTTTAATGTCGAATAATATCATGAGGAGATTGAATACACCAAGACTGTTTATAACAAGTATTTGTTGACATTATAATTACAGAAGAGCTTGCTGTAGTCATGGGGTAATGTGTTCAAAACATGGGAAGTTCCGGGGAAGAACTTTTTTCACTAAAATTCCTCCTGGCGTATGGAGACAGAGGAGGACGGAATGTTATTTTCCGTTCTGTTAGAAGACAAGTTTTTTTGTGAATTTTTAAGGTAGGAGAAGCAAAGACTTGATCCCAGTCGGGCACATTTATAGAAATAACGATAGAGTAGATAACAACTTTTCTGTAAGAAAGGGAGCGTAAAAAACAGAAGATATCTTGTCCAAGGATATTGCGATTTTGTAATTTGTCAAGACAAGAAAGAGTGCTCTGAGTGGCATCTCCCAGCATATCGCAGTGGTACTCCATTTTGAAACGTGTCTGACTACGACACGAACTGACAACACTTGTGTGCCAAGTTCGAATCAAGTTCGTTCCGCATAAACATTTACACTTAGGATGTTGGCAGTATGCATATGGTCCCTCCCGTAAGTCCCCGATGTCTTTCTAGAAACAATTCTGACTTGAAATATGGCGGGAAAACCGAAGCTTACAATATAATTATCAGATTCATACGAGATGAATTAATAGAATGAGGAATACATAAGATGCCAAATATTTCCTAGAAAGGTGGAATCAAACACACATTGAACAAGATTTGATATAAGTTTTGCATTTTAGATCTGGAGTGAAAATAAGTCCGAGGAGATTATAATAACAATGGACTTTCAAGGAGAGAGCCATTCATTCAAAAAAATGCTATACCTCAATCTACTAAAATTTAATTTTAAAAAATCCATCTGTATCTTTTTTTCTTGTATTTGACAATTTTCTGTTCAGAAATGTTCTTTTTTTATTTGTATTATTAAAATGTAATGGATCATTACTATCACCGAAATAAATTATTTTAAACGAAATACCTTTGAACAATTAGTAAACAAAAGCAATTGTTTTTAATTTACCTATTCATGAGTGATCTATTTGCGTTAAACTTTAGGCTCAGAAATTGATATTCAGTAATAAGAAATGTAATCGACATATTTTTCCGATGAAGCTCAGAAGCTGAAATGCGACAGTTTACTGTGTATAATGAGTAATAAAGAGTATTGATTTACTCCTCTCCAGGAGTTAGGCACAAGGCCAGTTTTTATCTTACTCCCACAAGTAAGATGTGACCCAAGGTCGGGTCGGGAAAGTGGGGTTTAAAAATTGCCTGGGCAGTCCCATCGGCATTCCCGGTAGGGGCGCCTCAGGAAGTAAGACATAAACTTACTCCTCCCCAAAGAAGGGAGGCGAAGCCTGGGAGGGTGGACCTCCAAGAACTGCACAGGACAGTCCATAGACCGGCGTAAATCAAGCTCCGAAGGCCAAGACAATACCAGTCTATGGGGTGCAGTATCCATCGGAACAGATACTACACTTTGATCTTAGCCAAAAGGCCAATGAGTAATAAAGAGTATCATAATACTATTACCCGGCAAACAAAGGTGTACAGTCATTTTATTCTGGAACAACTTAAAAAAATATGATTTTCCTGTGTAATTAAAGTGGTAGAAGTTGTATTATGTAACCCAACAGTTGACGGTTGAGTGTTTTCATGTCTTCCTTGGTATGATTACTTAATAATACATAGTATGAACTTATTCGCACCACATTTAGTATGAGAGGAACTTGAGATGGCATGTACGTCAGGGTGTGGATTTCTACTCCTATGATAATAATTCACTCTTATAGAGTTCAAAATAATTGGTAATATTTGTAGCATAAAAATCATAAATAATCACCATACACGCCCTACTGCTAAACAACTACTATTACTACTAAACGTTTACCGGGTAAAACTGTCTTTGTGATAATTGCACAACATTTTTCCGGAAGCATCATTGGATTACTGTCTATATCTTTGAGAAATGTACATCATACTACTACTACTACTACTACTACTACTACTACTACTACTACTACTAAATATTATTATTACACTTCCACTACTATTATTGCTACACATCTGATTTATAGTTAGTATTTTTTTTAACATGGTTCACCCCAAACAAGGCAGGCCGCCACTGTAGACGTAAGGGGCTACTGAGAAAAAAAAAAAGGGGAGAAGGTTGGGGGGGGGGGGTCAGCCTAAATTTGGATCTGAGCAGCAAGATGTCTGTTTATATTAGTTTTAAATTTCTGCATGTCAGTACTGTCGGAGAAACAGGGGGAAGGGAGGGAGTTCCAGATGCCAGCAGCACGAGGAAAGAAGCTATTTGAGTAGAAGGCTCGCCGGCATCTGGGGACCTCCACAGTGAATGAATGAGATTTAGTTATTGTCGAGTTAGTCTAGTGAATTTACCTCGCGGGGGGCACCAGAGTAGCAAATTCATCGGAGAATAATCGATTGAAGTATTTGTAAAACAAACATAAGGATGCTACATTGTGGCGATGGGACATGGACTGGAGCTTGGTTGACAGTGAGGGACCTATTAGGTTGGCGACTCTTTTTTGGACCTTGTCAAGGAGGGAGAGACTAGTAGATGATGCACCAGCCCAGATGTGGCAAGGTAATCCGGAGGGAGGGTTCAAATATAGTGATTTTAAATACAGTATCATTTAAATTTACCCTCAGATGTTCCATTGGAAACTATTTGTAAATTATTTGTAAATAATATTTTAAAGATATGTTTCAAAATGAAAGAAAAATAAACAAATTAAACACTATTTGATGATAGAAATAACTGTAGACAAATGATGCAACTTGGCATTGTGCGTCTAGATGAACACTCAGCTCAATAGCATCGACCTAAATGAAAACCAACACATTAAGGCATATTTAATCTTCTATTCAATTGACAGGTTTAGGAAAATGCACGGAGAAGGCGTGGTAGCTTAAGTATTTCTTTATGTTTCATATATGATAGTGGGATTAAACATGGCCACTACGTGTACTACGTCTGTGGTAATTATACCATTCTCCTAGAGATCACATTCTCTTGTTTATTAGGGGATTATGTAGTATCTGTTCTGTTATCAATACACCATCCGCCAAAGCAGTACTCCTCATTTTTAGGGGCGGGCAATTCAAGTATATGTGCTGTTGACATGAGACAATCAACCTAGGTGCACATTCTTACCATAGGGATGTATTATAAGTTATGTTTTAATAATGCACCTATTCCTGTCATTATCTCCTTATTTGGAGAGACAGTGTAATATGTATTCTACTGTCATGATCCCATAATCCTTGACATTACCTCCTCCTTTTTTGGAGGGGGTGTAGTGTAGTAAATAACCTGTCATTATGATATCATACTCCCAGACATTTACTCTTTAGATAGGGGTGGATACTGTAGTATCTTTTCTACATGAAAGCATCCTTCCAGGAATTCCGTCCTTCTTCGGTAAGGCTCGTGTAATATATGTAAAATCCTCCCAGTAATTACTTTTTCGAAAGGTACAGTGTAATATATGTGTGTTCGTTATGGTACAATCCCGCCAAGTTTCAAGACTATACGACGGGAGGGAATATATAATTGCAGATGCACCTAACAACAGCAACAACAACAACTGCTGTTGCTACCAAGGAAAACGAAAGAAAACAAAGATATACACTGTGGTCGCAGACGATGCAGGTGGATATTAGGAGCTGGGAGGGATAGCACTTCCTATAACTACATTGGAAGCGCATCAAGGGTATTTCAACATTGAGGAGTCTTATTGTACACATATTTTATGTGGGATCATAATTGAGTAAAACTATTAATCAAAGGAACGAAGTGTATTAGGCATCTAGGGAGAATTATTCTAAGTCAGACTCCATCGGAAATCAAAGATTTTTGATCAGCGAGATATAACTGTCGCAAGAACTATAAGCGAGTAAATACTAATAACCTGTTATAGATTCCAAAATAAATAATTCGATATAATTGTATGAAAGAAAATGGTACATTTTGGCATATAAAACTTTTGACATTAATATTTAAACAATTTTGATAATTATTGACACTAATTATTTTAGAAATATTATACATCTTTGCATTGACCTTTGTTATTATCATGATAAGTAATTGGGGTTATGATTTTAGGCGGGTGTTGCCTTGTCCATTTTAGATTGACACTAAATTCAAGCATATTGTCATGGATAGAGAACAACTGAAGACAGATAATATATATTTAGTCGGCTGTTTATGTTAATACAAAGCAAGACAGAAGGATGAGCCTGAAGGCCTTACACATCTAATGATATAGTCGGTATATATTTGTGATGAGCAGATGCGCGGCACACGCTCGGGCACTTGTCCGCACGGCGCGAGACTTACTGTGACGATGTGGCATCATTGAGTGATAAGAGTTCCAGTCGAAAGGTCAGACAATTGACTTGGCCCCGACGAGATATCTAAATGCTATTGATATCAAGTTACTGTTTTGCTTGCACCTTTAAAGGTCAAGTGGCCGATATTCCCATCAACTCTCGAACAAATAATGACCGCAAATATTTTGATACGTTTTCGCGTCTAGTATTATTTCAACTTCACTATAAAGCAAGAAAACTTACCGGTATTAACTTTATTGTCTTTTTTCCAATTATATACATACCTTTACTCCAACTATCTTCTCTGTCTCTCGATTTCTCTCTCTCTCTTTCTTTCTCTCTCTCTCTCTCTCTCTCTCTCTCTATATATATATATATATATATATATATATATATATGTATATATATATATATATATGTCTTTTTTTCTCTCTCTCTTTATTTCAATGACTTTCATGTTATTTAAAAATATATACATTTTTTTTCTTCCCTGTAGTGTAGTTCACCTTGTATGCTATGTTGCATCTATTTTATCTACTTTGAGTCCCATTGTATACCCCTAAATATTGTTATTTGACCAGGTCTGTACTAATTTTATTCATGCAAACACCCACAATCCTAATTATTTCTAATTTGCTATATAATTAGGACTATTAAACTCTCTAGCCTTGATGTAGTCTGTTAGGTTTAAAATATGTAGATATTTTAATTTAAAAACAAATATTTTCTTTTTAGATATATGCATTTTAAGATATGTCATGAAAAGCATGCTATTATTTTCCCATTGTTAACATATCTTTAACGATGTCGTTTCATAATTCTTTAATTTTATATTTACTGCATGGAGGTCAAACAAAATATACTGAAGGAGGAAAAGTGTTAGTAGATGAGCGAATTTGTAAGTGAATTGCAAGTTTTGATTAATTATAACAATCAAAAGTAATTTAATTTCAAACATAACTCAATCCCTAAAAAAAGTAATTAAAACATATATTAAAATAGTTTTAGGGAAAAAAAACTTTGATAATCACAGCTTTAAAATAATGAATAATAATACATATTTGTGTATATATTCAACAAATAATTTGACGTTAATTTATACACGAACAAAAAACCACGAGAACACACACACACACACACACACACACACATATATATATATATATATATATATATATATATATATATATATATATATATATATATAAGAACATTAAATTATTTTAAATATTTTTTGTACCTACGTACGACGTTGTTTCGAGCTAATATATATACATCAGCGAAGGGCAGTAACACGCTCGGACGGTAATAAGGCGTGAAACTTGTTCACAGATACAACTGTAATCCGGTACCGTTCAACTACTCCCATTAGGCTACGAGAAATTACCACGAAATAACAAATAAATTAGGTGATATTTGTACTGAAAGCGGCGAGTATAGACACAAACACATTCGAATAGCAGTCAACGACTTAGTCGGAACATCGCAGTTAAGCGTTTACGGTGAATGTTTATTTTAAAATGTTTCCGACAAGGCTACACTTTTAATTGTAACTTTAAATATATATATATATATATATATATATATATATATATATATATATATATATATATATATATATGTTTGTGTGTGTTTATGTATATATATATGTGTATGTATATATATATATATATATATATATATATATATATATATATATAATATTTATAAATAAATATTAAATTATTTATACCTACAGACGCTAGCGTTTCAAGCTTATTGCTCTCATCAGTGCAGTAACAATTTCAGACGGTCGGGAGGCGCGAACCTGGTTCACAGAGTAAGCCATATCCACCCGGCCCACGGAAACTGTCACGTAATTTAGGGAAATTAAGATCTATATGTACCTGGAAGCGGGCACAGATAGAAGACTAGTCGAGAGTGTTCGACGAACGTATTCGGAACTTTGCATTAGAGCTTTTTGACAGTCTATTTTTAACTTCCCCGAGAGTACTCAACTTTAATTTCTTAAAGGGGCTTAGTATAATATTTATAAATAAATATTAAATTATTTATACCTACAGACGCTAGCGTTTCAAGCTTATTGCTCTCATCAGTGCAGGGAAGTAACAATTTCAGACGGTCGGGAGGCGCGAACCTGGTTCACAGAGTAAGCCATATCCACCCGGCCCACGGAAACTGTCACGTAATTTAGGGAAATTAAGATCTATATGTACCTGGAAGCGGGCACAGATAGAAGACTAGTCGAGAGTGTTCGACGAACGTATTAATATATATATATATATATATATATATATATATATATATATATTAATTGATCAAGTTCAAATGTGTTAATAAAGTGAACCTATAACCAAGGTTTTCAAGAGTGTTCAATACCAAGTAGAGCATTTATAAAATTACATAAACAATAATATATCATTACGTCAATCAACCAACGTTTCAATGCGGTAATACACATCGAAACGTTTGTTGATTGACGTAAGGCTATAATATTGTGTTTGTAATTATATATATATATATATATATATATATATATATATATATATATATATATATATAACAAAAATAGTACAAGCCAGATATGACACCCAATTTATATAGGCTATTACAGAGAAAACCCCAGAAAAAACAGTTCTTACTGCCACCAAGAACGGAACATATACATTCCTGGTTTAGTTACTCACGCGATGGGAAAAATCATACGGTGTGACCAATTTCACACGCTCGCCGTAGTTTCATGATGTCTGTTTTAGATATGCGTTTAAAAATATGCATTTAAAAGGCATGTATGTATATTTTAGCTTGCGTGTGTGTTTTACATCGGTACGGCTAATGACGTTATATATCAAAATGGTTGAACCTGGCATAGATTTCGACATGATTCTCAGTGCAAAACTTAAACGTGTTATCCCTGTTTAGCAAATCTGATTTTAATTCACTTCTAACGCTAATTATTCTTAATATTGAAGTAGATATTTTTCTCTAACAAACCACAAGATCTTATTGCCAACAATGCGATCAAATTCGTAATTAATGACTGGAGGAAAGTTAATTTTAGGTGTCATTAATGGGGTGTAGGGAAGAAAGCTCTTGACCTTTATCGAGGAACGATTATTTCTAATGTGATTATCATTAACTGGGTGATCTTAAGGCAGTTATCTGTAAACCGTGTTCAACAACGTTACGCGCATCCAGCTCTTTAATTCGAGTCACATTATTTCTGTATCTTTCTTTTTCGCTTTAGTGGTTATTAGTTTCGTGCTGTTCCATAGGGGCAGTTACGCGGGAGTGTGTCGCTCTTCTGACAGCAAACCTCGTTTATTCGCTCATCAGTTTTTATCGCATTCATCGTTTTGTTAAACTATTTAATGATGAGACAAGGAGTCTGCCATTCCGTCAATTTGATCTCATTCTTATTTTTTGATTTCACTATGTTATTATCCCTTTCCTTCTTTGCTTGTTGTTTTTATTCTATTATCTTTCAAACGTTTTACCTATTAGTTTATGCATTTCTTTATTTATTGTTTTTTAGAGTTATTTGTTTTTTTTTAATCTTTGCCATATCTTGTTTCGTGTTTCTATCGTTTTTTTTTCATTCTTTTTTATTGTTAATGTTTTTCGATTCTATGTTTGTTTTAACGTTCTTAGTGACCTTGCAAGCCAAGTGCGGGTAAATCCCACCAACATCTGCACCGACTAAATACTAGTCAGCGATTACAGATCGAAAGTCGTTCTACAACAACCTCAGCAAAGAGTTCTCCTTCTATCCTCTGTGTGTCTAAAACCAAACAGAATCTCCATGAACAAAGTTTCCTTAAAGGAAGTCTCCATCTTTGGAACATATTGCCACAGAACTACTTCCCAACAGATTACAACAGGATCCTCCCTAATCTAATGTTATCAAATACCCATCGAACCGTTCTCTTACATATTTAAATTATTTTTTTATTCCATTCATCACATTGCATCCTCTCATAGTGTTGTTCATCATCCGACTGACAATCTCATTAACGCTTACCCCCGAGGGCTTTGTTTTAAATTGTTTTACTATTTGCTTATTTTTAGTTTCATTCATTCTTTATTTTTTACGTACTGTCTTTCTTTTATTTTTTTATGTTTTGTTAAGCGCTTCTTTTATTGTTATTCTTTCCTTTTATATATCTAACATTTGTTCTTTGTATATACAATGTTGATATTAACGTTCCTAGAGTCCTTGTTCTCTTTTTATTTGGGGATAAGTAGGTAGTGTAGTATCTATTTAGTTTTCATTGAACAACCCGACCAGGCATTACATCCTCCTTTTGTGGGGCAGTATAGTATATGTTCGTTTCTCATCATACTATGTTACAAGACAGTAACTCTTCCTTTTAAAGGATGCAATATAGCATGTATTCTTTATCATATAATAATCTATCAAGCAATTATATCCTCTGTGTGGGAGGATAATAATAAGAATGCTCTTTTTCTTTTTAGTGTTGTTAGTATTGTAGTATATGTAATGTTGTCATGATACTATGCTATAGGCATTATCGCTTCTTGTTTTGTGCAGTTATTTTATTATATTTTCTTTTGTGAAAAGACCCCTCCGACATAACCTCATCCTTTAGGTGTAGTGCATAAACAGTGTTGTTGTTATGAGACTATCCACGAGGGATTACCTTCTCTTTTTAAGGGGAATAGCGTAGTACATGTTCTGCCTTTATGGTATCATTTTTCAGACAGTACGTCCTCCTACGACGGAACTCTAGTATATGTTCAGTCGTTATGATGCAATCCTCTGATACATTACCCTCTTTTTGGAGGGAGGGGTAGTGTAGTAGATATATTTATACGAGGAATCAATACACTCTACATAGACATATAAATAGATAGTTATGTCCAATACAGTAATTATAGAGAAAAAATTAAACATACACAACTGTTTATTCGACGTCATCTATTACATCTTATATATAAAGTAAAGACGTTTTTTCCCCTGTACCTTCGCGTCGAATAGGAAAATAAACTCGAACTCAATACGTTACTACAATCACTAGAGCATCACGCGTATTTGCCCGAGCGTGTTCTTAGCAAACTCTACACTCTTACATCCACCTCGGGCAAATTACTACTTTCGTTCCTCCATCAGTCAACATAAACAACATTACGTTTTACTTAAAAAAAATAATCCTACAGAATTTGAACCAACGGAATACGTTAAGAAAAAAATAACACTTAGAGATTAGCTGAATGATATTCCGTAATTCTTCCTTCACACGGATTTCCCCCATTCTTTTACTGGCTATTCATTTAAATTATACCTTAACATTTAAAAAATAACTGTTCACTATTTTGAGAAATTTTTAATTTGTACAATAAAAAAACAATTATTACTTTTATAAATTATTACTAAATAAAATACAATAACAATTGCTTTTTTGGGAAAACTTCCCTCACCGTTAAATACTTAGAGAAAATTAACAAAACATAAACAAACCGATTAGATACTTTTATTCTTTACGTTTTTCACATTATTTTACATAAACGACACCGATTACATAATAACACATAAATTACATTTCATCTGTAAAAAATAATATACAAAAATTACGTGTTCCTTACTAAAACAAAACAAATAAATTTACTTCTACAGATGTTTGACCCACCGTAATACGTTACGAAAAAAAAACCAACGGATAACGTTCAGAAAAAAAACCGTTACAGATTAGTCGAATGACATCCCCTAATTCTTGCTTCGCACGAATTTTCCCCATTCTTTTAATGTCTGTTGACTATTTTGAGAAACTTTTAATTCGTACAATAAACAAAACAAATATTACTTTTATAAATTATTACTAACTAAAATACACTAACATTGCTTCTTTGGGAAAAGTTCCCTAACCGTTAAATACTTTGAGAAAATAAACAAAACATAAACAAACCGAATAGATACATTTTTCCTTTACGTTTTTCTCATTATTACACTTAAAGGACACCGATTACGTAATAACAAAAATGAAAAATTTCAACTATAAAAAATAAGATAAAAAAATTACGTTTTTAATTACTTAAAGAAAAACAAAAAACTTTACTTCTACAGAATTTGACCCAACGTAATACGTTCGGAAAAAAAAACGGTTATAGATTAGCCGATTTACATTCACTAATTCTACCTTCGCACGTATTCTTCCCATTATTTTAATGGCTATTGATTTAAATGATAACTGTTTACTTTCAAAATAACTGTTCACTATTTTGATACAGTTTATTTCATACAATAAAAATAAATATTATTATTTTTATAAATTATTAATAAATAAATTACACTAACAATTGCTCTCTTGTGAAAAGTTCCCTCAACGTTAAATACTTTGAGAAAATTAACAAAACATACACAAACAGAATAGATACATTTTTTTAAAATCCAATGTTGGGGGGGGGATTGAAATCTCAGCGATTAATTAAATAGGCCTACATAGCCCCATTCAAATCACCCCCCATTATCTTTGTATAGAAATTCCATTTCCTTTGGCTGAAAAGACAAATGGAAAATGAGCACCACACACATAGTTAATGTAACCTGCAGAGCATTACAAATTGTATTCGGAGGGTCGGGGGAAAATAAATTGACGATTATATGATTATTTTCAATAAGGAAGACTATTCGCTATTTTTGTAATTGACTGCGATTAAGTGACATGAGTCAAATGCCTAGCAGCGGGGTGTGGCGGGATTGATAGGTTGATGTGGTGGATCTGTTTTGAAAAGTAACAAAATTCAAATACACCGAAAAGAAAAATATTGTATTCGAGGGGGGGGGGAATAAAACACCGAATTGTACAATATATTTAAATCGACAGAAGAAAAATCCATCAACGTTATTTCTACTATTTCGAAAAGTAAAACAAATAAAACTAAACCGAAATAAAAAAACATGTATTGGGAGGAGGGGATTGCCTATTATATGATTATTTTTAATAATAAAGACTATTCTCTATTTTTAAATGACTGCGATTGAGTCACATGAGCCAAATGCCTGGTGGCGGACGATGGTGGCCGTGAAAAGTGCGGCCCGTTTTATGTTACGATTCACCTTCTGGCGAGCAAATTATGGGGCGATTAGATATAACTCTTTCTCAAACACTAAATTAGAGATTGTTCTTGCATTGCAAGCATGCTTCACAGAGAAAATGTATATATCCAACAATTTCAGATGGCGATGGAGCATAATGGAGGTGCAACAAAAATTGAGGTCCTCTGACATAGATTCAGTTATCAGTGCGGAAATTCCGGATCCAGTGGCAGATCCGCTTTTATATGATATCATTAGGCACCATATGATTCATGGACCATGTGGAAACATAAACAGATGTTCACTCCGTTTCAAAGATGGACACTGCAGTAAGAGATATCCCAGACACTTCTTGAGTGAAACTCAATCGGATACAAATGGCTACCCACAATATCGACGACTATCTCCTTTAGCTGGAGGTTTTGAGACGACAGCTACCCTACCTGGCAACATAACAGTTCCTGTAGACACCCGATGGGTTGTACCACCTAATAAACTGCTTTGTAAGATTTTTGATGCACATATCAATGTCGAATATTGCAACAGCATGAAATCAATAAAATACATTTGTAAATATGTAAATAACGGTAGTGATCAAGATACCTTCACAATTGAAAGTAATGCTCATGATGAAGTTAAGAGATACGAAATGGGACGTCACATATCAACCAATGAAACCATTTGAAAAATACTTAACTTTCACATACATGTATATCATCCCCCACTTATTCACATATCAGTTCATCTAGAAAATGGACAGCGGCTATACTTTACTGAAAGTACTGCGGCAAATAGAGTTGCCAATCCACCTTCAACCACTCTAACAGCTTTCTTCAAATTGTGTCGACATATTTTTTTGCACGTACACTTTTGTACTCGGACGTTCCACTTTATTATACCTGGGACACAAAAACTAAGGTCTTCAAGCAACGATTACAGGGTAAGCCAGTTCCAGGCTATCCGTGCGTTAAAAAAAACAGAAGTTTGGGGCAGGGTATACACCGTGCATCAAAATCAATTTCACTGCTTCTGTTTGAGACTGCGTCTACACAATGTTAGAGGTACACAGAGCTTTAATGATCTAAAAACGCTCAATGGTCAAGTTATGACTACATTCAGGGATGCATGTAGTGCACATGGACTACTTGAAGATGATAACCACTGGGATGCTACACTACAGAAAGCATCTATATCTGATTCTGCAAACAATTTGAGACACATCCGGTCATTACTGCATGGACGCGTGAAATTAGTTATCAAACTCATGAGCAAGCATCAATTGTTCGACATGGTATCGCACAACTAAATAATGAGCAAATTCATATTTTTCGTACTATAGTTAATACTGTAGAAGATCAGCAAGGTGGCCTGATATTCCTTGATGCACCTGGAGGTACAGGAAAGACATTTGTTTCCAAGTTAATTCTTGCTAAAGTTAGGTCAGAAGGCAAAATAGCTGTGGCAGTGGCATCATCGGGCATTACAACCACTCTTCTTCCTGGTGGTAGGACAGCTCACTCCACATTTAAGTTGCCATTATCCTTAACAAAAGATGCTGATCCAATTTGTCAGATAGAAAGAGGATCAGATCCAGCTATAGTTTTACAGAATTGTTCCTTGATCGTATGGGATGAATGTACAATGGCACATAAACAAGCGTTCGAGGCTCTAGATAAAACATTGTGTGATCTCAAGAAATGTGATGTTGTTATGGGTGGCATACCACTTTTATTATCTGGTGACTTCCGACAAACGCTTCCTATTGTTCCATGTGGAAGTCCCGCTGACGAGCTTAATGCTTGCATTAAATTGTCATATTTGTGGAAGTACATTAAGACTGTAACGTTATTTACAAACAGGCGTGTACATCTTAATAGTGACCCAATCGCTGGTGAGTTTGCCTCCCTACTCTTAAACATAGGTGATGGCAAGCTTGCAGCAACCAACAATGGCACGATTGTTATTACTCCAGGTATTGGCTCAATTGTTTCATCACTCACAGAACTTAGTAGCAAAGTTTATCCAAATATAGCCGAAAACTATGTGCATCCTGAATGGCTAATGGAGAGACCAATTCTAGCTACTAAAAATGACATGGTACATGTCATCAATCAACAACTGCTTGATGAAATTCCAGGTGATGAACAAACTTTCACTTCTGTGGATTCTACTCTCGATGACGACCAGGCTGTACAATACCCTACAGAATTTTAAAATTCATTAGAAGTCCCTGGTATGCCAACAAACAAGTTAAAGCTGAAAGCTGAATGCCCAATTATGTTACTCCGGAATCTTAATGTTCTAAGGCTATGTAATGGGACGAGACTGTGTGGTAAACGCATGAAACCTCATGTGATAGAAGCTGTAATACTAACTGGTGTGGCAAGGAGCAAACTGCCATTCAATCCCAGAATACCCATTATTCCGTCGGATTCTGCAATAGAATTTAAAAGGCTTCAGTTCCCAGTTAAATTGTGTTTTGCCATGACAATTAACAAGTCCCAAGGACAATCATTGGCAGTGGTTAGTCTAAACTTGACTTCACCTTGCTTTAGCCATGGGCAGTTTTATGTAGGATATTCAAGAGTAGGCTCTCCACAATGTCTATACATATTGGCACCAGAAGGTAAAACATCAATCCTATTTTAATTACTTAAATTACTTCCCGTGAAATGATTTATTTTCTGAATCTATTTATTTAACTTAAAAATTAAAATAAGGCTGTTATATTTCCCCGGGCAACGCCGGGACACGGGTCCTGCTAGTATTATATAAAGCTTCTTTTCTTTTAAATAATGGCGACCGATGCGAACGAATAGTTTGCTGCTCTTCTAATCCGTCATGTTTTTGGTTCCAGCGCAAATAGTGGCATCCTATAACTGGTCGTTGTCACGACAGATATATGTATTGCAATGATTCAAAGAAATTGAATGCATGCAAAATATCGACAAATAACGGAAAAGTCGTCGGCAAGTAAATAGTTTTACGCCTGCCTGAAAATCAATGAAACGTAGCCGATGCCGATTGCTGAGGAAAACCTATTATTTAATATCTACGAATGCCGTTTTTTACTTTGTACGATGAATTTTTAAGTGTAACTATGTATAAAGAAAGCATTTTTTTTTAACTATTTAAATTATAGATAACTGTAATTATAATTTAGTATGATTTAGTGTGATCAATTACATACGAATGCTATGATAACGGACATCTCCGGTTGCCACATTGTCGCGTTACTTGATCAACATACATTTCAAACACTTTGATTTGTACTATATAACTCTGTATTGGATAAAGTTATAATTACGAATGGGGATGGTCGATAGCAGAGTGGTTAACGACGCAGACTGAGGGCCTGTGCCGGGTTCGAATCCAGTTCGTTCTACAGAAAAAAACCTTCATCAAAACCCTTGTCAACCTTATGGCTAAGATCAGAGCGTTGTTTCTGTTCCGATGAATGTTCACTCTGTAGACCGGTACTGTCTTGGCCTTCGGACGTTGATTCCGCCGGTCTGAGGTACTGCCATGTTCAGTTCTAGGAGGTCCGCCCTCCCAGGCTTTGCATTCTCACACTTTGAGAAAGGGGTTTGTTTATTGCTAATCGCCTAAGGCGTCCCTACCGGGGAATTCCGACGGGGCTGTCCAGGTATTTTTGACCGTCTTCTTCGTTTAGGGCGCTGACTTATCAAATCCCACTTTCCCGACCTTGTTTCTCATCTTACTGCTGTGTGAGGAAGATAAATACCAAGTTATAATTATTAATTTGTTGTAAATACAACAGTATACATTTCTTTACGGATACCTATAGTAAATTAAATATAATTTGAATCATTCTACAACTAAATATCTTCATATGCAAACTACGAGGTTGCCCTTTTTTAAGTAGTTCCTTTTACGACGTGTTCGGCCATGTCTTATTATTTACACATATCTTAAACTTACATTGTCGATTTACATTACTTCAAGCTTCTTCTTGAGCAAGAAACTTTAATAATATTTAATTTGTGTTAATGTTAGGGGTCTTTGAAAATACAAGACACGTTTTAGACACGATGTTTTTCTATTTTTATGAAAGAAAAATGCCCCACAGCGACCGAAATAGATATCCTCAGTGCACCCTTTAGATGCCTTTGCTCACGGACCTGTATCGACGTGGTTCGCAAAGGTCAGAGCTATACGTTTTAGGCTTAATGATGAAGAATGCAAAGACGAACATCCCTCTATAGATGAACACCATTTGGTGTTCATTTATTAGGAAAACTGAAACTTTATAATACAAACACTAGCAAAAAGGCTTAACATATCAGGATCTAACATTTATGAGTATTTAGTAAACATTGACCACACAGAATCGATATGATGCTAGGTGCAACATGATTTCTATGAAATGGGACCTTTTGGATAGCATTTCCATCCGTAAATGTATTTATAAACATTAGGATTATGCACTTTTTTATGAAATTGTGATATACGATAGAAGATACATCATTTACCGTTATGTGATAAAACAGTCCTTAGGTAAGCGAGATTAGCTACCCCTAGATACCCCAAAAGTAGCTAGTCACACTGAGATATATATGCTTTGTATCTGTTGGATTGATAAATACATCTGTACCATCGGCTTCTGACAAGTAACCAGATAATTACTGCTTAAAATTTGATGAATGAAATGCAGTAATGAAAATGGCCGACGATTGGCCAACAGAAATGGTCCTGTATTCCTTCACGATAATAGTAGACCACGCGTTTCTGTGGACACCAGAAAAAAAACCTGTTGAGGCTTGGCTGGAATGTGTTACTTCATTCTCTTCATTAACCAGATATGGCTCGTTTATATTACCACTTATTAAGATCCTTGCCGAATAATATCAATGGTAAAAACTGTTTTCGATGCTATAAACACACTATAAAGCAAAACACAATTCTGGAAAATAGATTGTTCAAGTTAATGAAACAATGAGAAACGTTTGTGCAACCAAATGTTTAATATATAGTTGATTAAATATGTAATAGTATATATTTTCTGACTTTTCATATTCTTTAAAATTCGGCACGACTACTCTTGACAGCCTGATACAAACCCAACACACCGAATTATTTACGTGTGAACACATATCAAAAAGAGTGCATCCTCTTTAGTAAGTTATATTTAAAACAAAAGTGTGTAGCGCCAGGCTATATTCTAATATCCTTGGAAACAAACATCTTTTTGTATAATTCTTTGTCACAAACCAACGTTTCCTTTATTGTTTTTTCTATCCGCCGCTAAGCGCAAATCGCCATAGTTATTTAAAAGAATATATCTAACGCATGGTGTAACACGAACAACTAATATTTATTCTACCGTATTTCGGCTATGGAGGTGTAGGCCTTAGGAATGGAACCTATTGATGTGCGAGTGGTAATAGTTATTTCTAGTTCAATCCTGATATTATTTATTAAAGAAAACACGGCGAACCGGATAAAATATACAAATATTTGAATTCAAACAAAGCGCACACATTTTGTATAATTTAGAATTGTTCTCAACTTGAGTTTAATGCCTTGAACATCTCTACCTTCCAATGCCTCCTGTCGAACTTAGACATCGATACAAATGTCTAACTGTAGACTTTATTCAATTAACATGAGTAAATCGTTCTTCTTCTTTAAGGCATGATCGGTAGAATTCTTATCGGATCGTCTGTAGCGAAGAGTAAACCTTCCAGAAGACATTAAGCTAGAACTGATTATTACTAAACAAATTTATACGTTGTGCCACGTATACATGATAAAAAATAATCAATACTAATCTTTGAAATCTCGAAAAATAAATACAAACTCATAATTTCAAAAAAACACGCACCAATAATCGCACAACGACGCCAATGAAGCATCCATTTATACTCAAGTTCTGTTTAGGTTGCTATAATTGTAATTAAAATAAAAGAAATACTACTGTTTCTTTGTATCTATGATTATTTTAATAAAGATCTATTTAAAACGATATTGAGTGTCTCTGTTTAGCAAACGTCTGATTTTTTAAAGTTGAATTTCATTTTATACCCATAATATGTTCGTGTGTTTCACTAACACATGAACTGTAGATCAAATACCAGATAAAAAAATTATCAAGTGTTCCCAACATACTCGATTGAAGGGTCCTTATTACAATAAGGGTTTACTATAAGAGAAAAACACGCCGAACAGTTTAAAAAGCTATCAAGTCGTTTCAGAAGAAACGGCCGATGCCGACGAACCTTGATGTTTTCTCTGCTCACACTGATCTCGTCTGGACGCTGTCCTCCTGGCCATCCATCACATAAGTGACCAGTCGCCAGTAAACGGCTAATCGGTCAGCGTTTCGTCTGAACTCTGTCATCCTATACCCTTGATCTGACGAGTGAAACTGGCCTGAGGGTGTGAGGCGTGCTTCATTGACTTCGGAGACGCCTTTTGCGGGACGTTTCGTTTTTTTCATTCCTTTTTATGTTTCAGCTTCCGAAATAAAAGAAACAAAATAGAAGCCAATCATCGAACAATATCTTGAAATTAAATAGATATAGAAACATTTGGAGGCGATGGAATTTTCCGTCGTACTTAAATCAGTCTTATTCAACATGGCTTCTAACAGACATGCAACACTAAACAAATGCATACATGTACACATAATTCACTCTGTTGTATTTATTCGCTTTCATAGTCTCTCTCTCTCTCTCTCCTTCTCTCTCTCTCTCTTTATGTGTGTGTGTGTGTTAAAGAGTAAGGCTACTAACATTTGTAAACAGTTTTTTCTAGAATATATTTATTATTTTGTTATTTAATCATTTTACAATTTTATATAACGCGTTTCAAGCTGTGGTCCGCTCTCATCAGATATGTAAATCCGTTAAATAAAATTATAAAATTATTAAATAACAAAATAATAAATAAATGTTAAAAGCAACTTTTTACAAATTTTACACATATACTTTTCTCTCATTGGAACTGCACTAAAACTGCACTATCATCTTCTCTCTCTCTCTCTCACTCGCTCTATCTATCTATCTATCTATCTATCTATCTATCTATCTATCTATCTATCTCTTTCTCTCTTTCTCTCTCTCTCTCTCTCTCTCTCTCTCTCTATATATATATATATATATATATATATATATATATATATAATTTATTTAGATACTGCATATTACACATTTCAGCAATGTGCCGCGGTTTCATCCAAAAGGGCAGATTTAGACATCTTTAGAAAATCTCTGTGCCCAGTAGAAACATCGGCAAGCTGAAACGATTGTAGTCACGGCCCGATAGGGAATGGCGTCAACAATGACAGAAAAATATGTATCTCTGAGGGGGGGCCCCGAAAAAAATCCGGTGTGGGATAGTGATTAACTAAGACTTCAGTAAGTTCGATGTTAGTTCGTGTTTGAAAGGCCATCATGTTATTCCCTTGCAAGTTTTATATATATATATATATATATATATATATATATGTGTGTGTGTGTGTGTGTGTGTGTGTGTGCATTTGTTTCATTTTACTTCAGTCGACGTTCTTAGAAATCAAGGGGCTTTTCCAGGGCTAACACTTTATTTTTGAATGAGATACATGGATATTAAAATATTCCATTAACATTCGCTTTACCTGTCAAATGAACAAATGTCAAGAACATTAATTTTTCTCTCCCCAATTGACCAGTAAACTCTGTTATAGTATATGTTTATTGAGGTCTCTTGGTCTTAATAAATTCCAGGACAAGAATCCATCTGGTCTGGTGGAGTATCCAGCCAAGTCCTGTTACTTGAGATAACGTTACTAGAAGTTGCACCATTCCTCGTATGAACCTCTGTATAGCCGTGTTGAAGGATTATTATTATGGCTTTTAATACAATATTATATTGAATATTGTATCAGAGTTTACATGTAGGGTAAAGTATCCTTATATCAGGTTCTCCTAACGAACTCTTGTACAGAGAGACGTAAAACACTCGAGTAGGTAATTCAAACTTAATATGTGTGTTCGTACTTCTCTGTTTTAGAAAGCTTTATTATCACTGCGTAGTTTTCTTAATTAGCTATTATCATATTTTCAACGATATTTTGAGACAATATTTCTTTTAAGATATAAATGAAGACAGGGTAATTGTAGTTGTTTATCTACAACACCAATTATTTTACCACCAATCTTGCTCTAGGTAACAGCAATATATATATATATATATATATATATATATATATATATATATATATATATATATATATGTTATGAACATTTGTTCTTAATCTACATCCATATACGTTTCATCATTACGGGAAACGCCAGGCATTATTCACACAGGCCACCAGGATCAAATCGCAGAACCCGAGTTACATTTAAAGCTCAAATTTCAACGTATTTGCCTATACGGCCGTTGCACATAACTTGGTAAATCAGCGAGAGATGAATCCTTCTTAAAGGCAGCTGACGTAAAGAGTACAACTGTTGAAAAGAACATTGCAGTGGCCACGAAAACAGCTGTGTTAATACTACTCGCTAAAAAGCGCAGCCTATATTTGGGAGAGACAAATAATTATACTATATATCATATATATACATATATATATATATATATATATATATCTCGCTCTATTTCTCTCTCTCTCTCTCTCTCTCTATATATATATATATATATATATATATATATATATATATATATATATATATATATATATATATATATAAGGAAGCAGAGTGCTCGATTATTTAAAATTGAAATTCAAAATAACGGCGTAATATTAATTTATTTAAAGAAGTTCAGAACACCATTGGGGCCATCGCTTTTGAATCAACAAGTTATTAACACGTGATCGCGTCTTGTCGACTTTCGTCAACCATTGTTGTCAGTCCTGCTTGGACAATAGTCTATTTTATAAGTAGGACCTACAACAATGGCTGACGTAATTTAACGAGACGTGATCACTTGTAGGCTACTTGTTGATTTGACACCGACAGTACTAATGCTATGCTGAACTTTTGTAATATAAATAAATATATTATTATTATTATTATTATTATTATTATTATTATTATTATTATACGAAAACTAAGTTAATCAATGTTTGTTTTCATGAGGCTTTTTTACTATGTATTTTAGTCATCTGTTACTAAATGTCTATTTATTATTGTTATCGTCTCACTATATATTTTTTATCAATCGCCTTTACTTGATAGGTTGTCTTCCCCTCGCATGCGCGTATCCCCCGCCCTTTTTTTTACTCACTTTCTACCTATGTTAAATAAAGGGCAGAAAATACAAAAAATGCTTTGAGTAGTCCATCATAAAGAATAGATAATATCACTATAGGTGATAATACGATTTAGCCTAGAACTAAATAGAAAAGAGTAAACGACAGAGAGTGAGAGGGTGAGATTGGTGAACAGTATAATATTTTGACTCATTTCCTTATTTTTATTTTTCTATTTTCTCTTTTTATTTATTCTTTATTTAACTAGATTTTACATTTTCTAACTCTCTTTTTTAAAATCCAGAACTCCTAACCACAATTACATATACATGACTCAATAGATAATATTTGTTTATTATTTGTACTCACTATGAGTTCTTACACAGGTTATCATCAGTGATTTCTCACCGACAACAACCTTTGGTATTCCCTGGAGTCTGAGTGACAACAAGTCACCCTAGATTTCGTATATTCCCCACCTCTTTTCGATAGCCACCGAAAATAACCTTGCAGTATTGCAAAAGCCGTTTACCATATATTTCTCGCTGGTAAGGATCATTGGTCTTCTTTAGAATGTTGGTGGCAATAAACATCCCCAACGTTCCAGCACCCTCTGCACTTCACGTGGAGGTCTAGTTCGTGCAGTCCCTCCTCGGTCTTCTCATCCTATTTGACCATAATCAAATAGTTTGTCTGGTGGCAGCCGAGGTTGGGACTATTGAATATTTTCATTTTTTTGGAGGGTGGATGAAGGGGAATGGGAGAAAAGTGGAAGGAGAGCGGTAGAAGAGTGCGGGAGAATAGAGCGTGAGAGGAGAGGGGGGGAAGGATATTGTTGTATTTCTCGCAATTTATGTTCATTGGTTCATTTTTGTGTCGTGTCAGCTGAGGCCGGTGTAATTTATTGGGGTGGGGGCTAATCAAGTTGTGTTTGTTATATTTTCTGGTGTTCTTTCTGTGGTTTTTTTTGCCTGTTTTAGATTCCATGTGATCCTTTGTAGCTTATTCGGGTTGGTTTCCGCATTAACAGAGTGGTATTAAGATTGCAGCTGTTTTGACCATTGCCGTCATTCGTATAGTTTCATTGATCTCTTTGATTCCAATTTCTCCTAGTCTTTTTTTCCAGTGTTTTTTTTATTGTTCCTAGTACTCCAACGATTATTGGTATTATACTGACTTTCTTCATGCTCAATATTTCTTTCAGTTCTCTTGCATCTTCCGTGTATTTGCTTCGTTTTTCCGTCTCTTTGATCATCACAGTGTGCGCTGCTGGAACGGCTAATTCTACGAATGTTCCTTCTTGTCGATTATTATAACACACGTCTCCTAGCTTGTATGAGTTTGTCTGTTTGTATATATATATATATATATATATATATATATATATATATATATATATATATATATATATATATATATATATATATAATTTGGTAATTCGGTTACAGACGTTTATGAGACGCAGGGCTAGGCGCCTCCTCCTCTAGTTTTAAATAGATGCTACCTTTACACTAACTATTTCAAAATTAATTTCTTAAATACATATAAAAATTGTTGTTGTCAAGCAAATACCATCGCCTTGTCAAAGTTATATAGGACTAGGTCCTATAAACGCTAGTTTTGCATAGGTGCTTAGCCCCTTCCTAAGTACCCGCTCACCCATATTTAAAAATAAATAGGTGTTATGTTGAAGGAGAGGCTACGTTCCGGCCCCTATAGTTTCAAATATGGGCTCATCCATCTGGCAGATCCCATATTTTAAATAAGATTTTACACACTCGGTAAAAGTGCAGAATAGTTAACAGTCGGGAAAACTTTAAAAGTAAATTTTAAAAAAACAACACTAAATTATTACAAAACACAATAGAATTTACATATTTACCCAGATGTATATATATACGTGCTGAAACTGGGGTTGATATTTTTTATCAAAATTCATTTTGTTCAAAGCTGCCTTTACATAGAGAAAAAAACAAATAT
>OY744524.1:32081402-32106402 GCA_963556195.1 Sepiola atlantica | reverse complement strand
CCACGGTGGTAAAGAAAGTAATGGTTGTAAGGAGAAATAAGCAAAATTTGAATTTGGAAAAAACCAAAAAGAAAGAGAAGAATAAAAAAGAATGATAATGATATCATTTTGAGGGAACCTATCGTATTCATGGGTAGAAATGTGAGATAGACAAAAAGTAATCATAATCGAAGAAAAGCAATTATAGGAAGAAGCCAAAGGCGAATAATAGTAACAGTAAAGTGAATAATAATAATAATAATAATAATAATAATAATAATAATAATAATAATAATAATAATAATAATAATAATAATACCAATAATAATAATAATAATAATAATAATACAAAATATAATAATAATAATAATAATAATAATACCAATAATAATAATAATAATAATAATAATAATAATAATAATAATAATAATAATAATAATAATAAAGGGCATATATAGAAAGGACATCACACGAGGTTATGTTATTTACCTACGGGAGGTTTGACACAAGGTTGAAATATCTTCATCACACAAAGCCATAGTTAAAACTGATGCAAATCCATCCAAATCTGAACATTCCTCCCACACACAAATTCATAGTCATGCACACATACATGTAGTGACAACAGCTTCAACTGGTATTTATTTACCTCCTCTCCAGGAGGTTAGGCACAAGGCCAGGTTTATCTTACTCCCACAAGTAAGATGTGACCCAATGTCGGGTCGGGAAAGTGGGGTTTGAAAAGCCAGCGCCCGAGAAGGTGAGCACTCTGGCCATTAAACATTGCCTGAGCAGCCCCGTCGGAATAACCCGGTAGGGGCGCCTCAGGCAGTAAGCAATAAACTTACTCCTCCCCAAAGAGGGGAGACAAAGCTTGGGAGGGTGGACCTCCTAGAACTGCACAGGACCGAGCCATAGACCGACGTAAATCAAGCCCCGAAGGCCAAGACAATACCAGTGTATGGGGTGTAGTATCCATCGAAACAGATACTACACTTTGATCTTAGTAGATATAAAAAATGATGAGAACAATATACTAAATAAATAAAACAAGATAACTATGTATACATAAAGATTGGCGACGAATAATTAAATATATAGAAAAGAGGAATTATAGCGAGTAATAAATGGTAAACTGCTGTTCCGATTACGTAAATTAAGTTGCAATTGTTGAAAAGGTGAGAAGTGTTTTAAAGCTTATGGGACTAGTTGTCACTTGGACACCAGGGGAACACCACTGGTAATTGTAAGTGAGCAACCACTGAAAATGACTTGCGTGAAACCTCCTAGGTAATAAATAAATATTAAGAAGATAAAAAGAAGAAAAAATGCATTGGTAAAAAAAGTAAACAAAAAATGATAACAAGAACACATAACATATTATAACCAGTGGAAGAAGTTCGAGTAAAGCAGAACAATTTCGAGGTTATTAGGACCAATATTAATAGTACGCGGAATTGGGCATCATTCTACATGAATAAATGCGAAATGATTACTTATTTATTACTACTATAGGTCAATCAAAACATGTTACTCTAACTCAAATAATTAATACACTATATTTATTTATCTTCCTCCCACGAGGTAAGATGTGACACAAGGTCGGGAAAGTGGGAAAGAACCAGCGCTCGAGAATTTGAGCACTCTGGCTGTTAAAAAATTGCCCGGGCAGCCCCGTCGGCATTCCCCGGTAGAGGCGCCTCAGACAGTAAGCAATAAACTTACTCCTCCCCAAAGTGGGGAGGCAAAGCCTAGAACTGCACAGGACCAGCATCCCCCAATAGACCGGCGTAAATCCAGACCCAAAGGCGCGAACGCTACCGGTTTATTAGGCGGGGTAAAAAACCCTGGCTTAACTATATTCATAGTCAAACAAAGTAGTTGCTAATATATTCTTTTGTTTACCTAATTTACATGATAATATTTTTAAACAATTCAAAATAAATAATTGTTTGCTGTTATTCGATTATAATTCGATTGCTTTATTTGCTTATATATATATGGAATAGATTTGTCGATATTACCAGTAATTAATTAAAGTGATAATAAGAAAAAAATGACAAAAAATCGAAAACATGTTTATTATTTTTCTAAGTGCGTGCCCCCCTCCTGCAAGGGGAATAATTTCTTCCGACAAAATATTTATTTCAAATTCCTTTCCGCCGCCTCCACAACAATCGGCATGCACACCTTATGTTAAGTGGTTTAAATATTTGTATTAATTTACCTAAAAAGTTAGAATAGCTAACAGATGGGGCATCATTTTATGTAAAATATATATGAATCTGATCGCCCACTCTAAATTCTAAAAAAAGTGTTTATTTTTCGTCTTTCCGTTTTCCACTGTGTTCACTCTTCACACGTAATCGCCTGAAACAGCTGAATTTAATTTTAGGGGAGGGGGATTTAGCGGCGGCTGTTAATCTACAAATTTACGCATATTTTATTTCTTTAATCTTATATTTTGTTAAACTGCACATCTTTGTTTAAATTTTAATTATAAGCAACTGATTTGTTTAGTTGGGTTTATCTTTCTCGTGTCAATTAAATAAATAATTTCTTTAAAATTGGCTTATTACATTTCTAATTTTTAAGGCGTAAATAAAAATGTAAAAAGTTCGGGCAGTATTGTAGATTGACAATAAAGAAATACGAAATTCTTCTATGTATGTGATTACGTGTGAATACTCTACAGAAACTTAATGATGATTATAATTTTAACATTTGTTATGAAAAAGAAGATAAGACCTCCTCTTATCTTTCAAAATTACAAAGATATATTCTTCTTTTACTATTCATTAAGTCTTTTTTTCTGTCTTTAATAATAAAGGCGAAAAGCAAATAGCAACCATTTTGAATTGCTCAGTAATAAGAAATTGTTTTATGTGACCATTCGACGTTCCAGTCTTTCATTTATTCATTTCATTGTATAACTAATTTTTAATGGGGAATTCATTTTCATTTTTTATTCTGAAACAAAATAAAACCCCTCGACTTTGAACACATTAAATCAAATATCAATTAACCTTATTTTCTAATAAATTAAATTTTACTATGTTCATGCACAGTAACTTTCTCAACATTAGAATATATTAAATAACACTACAACAATTATATTTTTGTTGTTTTCCTCTAAATTACAAAAATGTCAAATAGAAATTATTTCATAAAGACAACTATGGTTTCAGTAGTTGCTTACCAGAGGGCGTTTTTTTTGCTAGTTTTTAATATTATGTCAACCTTTGGCATGGCTAAAAGTCACTCAAGGATAAGGGTTCATGCGAAAAAATGAGTTTCAACCGAAAGATGAAAAACACTATAAGCGTACTAAAATTGATCAATAGTATGCACTGCGTTTGATTAGTGATGGGGAGGTGTTTGGAAGAAGGAAAGAGGTTTAAAAATAATAAAATAAGGACAGAAAATATGAAGGAATCAGATTGAAAAATAATAAAATACATTAAGAGATGCAGTAATAATAATAATCCAACAACAATAGTAACATTGTTAATATTAATACTACTACTAAAACTAATAATATTAGGAGGTAAAAAACGGATAGATGATGTAGAACAAAGCGCAATCTATACATATAGGCTAAAAGAAAAGAAGTGAACAAATACTTTCCGCTGAACCATCATTCTAATAGCACGGCAATTACATACAATAATATGAAGGAGACATATAATATGTAAATATAGTAGTTATAGTAGTAGTATTACTAGTAGTAGTATTAGTAGTAGTAGTAACAGTATTATTATTATTAGTAGTAGTAGTAGTGGTCGTAGTAATAGTAGTAGTAGTGTTAGGAGTAGTATTGCTGTCAGTCATAAGTGTGAGAACTGAAGAAGTAAATCACTTCAGGTAAATTGGAAGTTAACACTGTTAAAGTCAAAACGAAAAATAATGTGACAATAAAAAACAAAAGAAAACAAAACGGGGATCAAGATAAAAAGGAAAGTAAACCTTGATGCGAAAATCAATAAAATATCATATCAAACTTCACCGGTAGATAATATTATAAGTACACTGTCCCTCTGTTTGTAGTCTACATTTCGTCACTTCTTACGTCATAATTCCCTACGTTTTAAGCTCGTATGGGCATAATTATCAAATGTAAATAATTGTAAACTGATGCTTTACATAATTTACACGGCTGACATAGTATACATTCATTTAACTCATTATTCAATGTATAAACACGCAAAATAGAATTTTACAGATGGACGGTGATGGATACTTTGAATATCTATTCAAACAAAATTGCGTCATTAAATCAATAATGAGGATCAGTGATCTCTTATTTTTATTTTATTTCGTATTAAATATCAACATAATTTAATGAATACATCTGAACGGAAATCAATACACAAGAAGTAGATTTGGTTATCTATTTTGTTACTAAATTAAATAATAAAAGTTGGCAATTAACCACAAGTTAATGGATCAAAATACGTTTCTACCCCATTATTTGTTTACGTATGTGTTACAAAAGTTCAAAAAATGTTTAATCTAATTAATGTTGATATCATTGTTTAATATTTACATAAAATTGTCATTAAAATGTAGGTATTAATTTATTTATTATTTATTAATACTCTTTTAATACTAGAGGCGCTTAAAATCAATCAGTCGTCTATATAACAACAAATACTGATAATTACCGATGAAGTTATTTTTTACTAAGGTTTGCCCACTTATCATGGTCCAAATGCCACTAGATGATCAGGATTAAATGAGTGTCGTGTGGAAGGTGAGACAACACCGTGATTGTAGCGATTAGGCAGAATTTGATTATGTACGAAAGCGACTCGACAAGATATTGTTTATATTAGACTTAAAACGAATATTTTGAAGTCAGCTGGGAAGCAGCTCCGCGATACTGTGTTTCGAAGACGGGTAGTTCTAGGAAATAAACTGTGATCATGGAATCGTCGATAGCTTTAGGAAGATAGATAGGAAAATTATAGTAGAAAGTTGTTGCAGCTAGATGAGGTTTTGCTGTGAATGTTTTACAGGGGGGCATGCATTTAAGCAAAGTCGAGCACCTTCAATGAAAATAAGGGTAGAGTAGAGAAAGACGAACAAAATATATTCTGTGATGAACAGATAATAGGGGGAAAAAAGGGCATCATCCATTTAATGTCGAAGTCGGTTCTGTAATCTGTCAAGACGGGAAAAGAGTGCTGTGAGCAGCAGCTACCAAGATGTGGCAACAGTATTCCATCTTGGGACATATTTGGCTGTAATACAGGTAGCGGATTGCGTCAGGAGTGAGATAGCTTTTGAAACAGTAGAATAATCTAATTATTTTTCCAGCAAACTTGGTAACGGATTTGATGTAAGTCTTCCATTCAGGTCTCTAGTGAAACTCAGTCTCATAAGCTTGTCAGAGCAGGGAGTTTCCTCAAAACGATAGCCATTCATTTAAATTAGGGCACAGTTACGGCCAGAGCATTCATGGTGAAAAGAAATAGGTTGGTGTTTTGGATGCATTACACGTAACCAGCCACCTTTTCCCCATCCTACCACGTGCTCAAGGTCGGAAGAGAGAGAGAAATACAGCGTAAGAAAGATGTTGGTCATTGCTGCTTTTAAACGGTTGTGTCGCCTGCATAGATGTCGACGAATGATCTTAGAATGTGATCAGGGTGATCATTGATGTAGGTCAGGAAGAAGGTTGGACCTGGAATGGATCCTTGCGGCAGGCCAGCATTGATTCTATGAGACTCGGACTCATGCCCATCAACGACTACGTTTATGAACCTAACAGAGAAAAACGATTTCATGAGTAAAATAACATTTCCGAATACTCAATAGCTCGAACTCTTGTGAAAAAGACTTCTATGCAAAATCTTATCAAATGCCTTAGAAATGTCAAGAGCTATTATTGTAGAAACGAAGCCCCCGTCAATAGATTCACTTATCCTGTGTTATATTACAGTCAGCCCATCATATGTTGATCTCGCAGAACGAACACCATACTGCTTGTCACTTAATAGGTTATGTTGGCTGAGTTAATTCACAACTTCTCCATTTATCACGGACCCAATCAACTTACCTATGGCGTACATGCGACTAATTGGTCTGTACTGAAATGCAGAAGACCGATCTCCAGTATTCGTAAATACTGGATAAACTTACGAAGTGTTGCAAGGTGTTGGGAAGCATTTCTCGTTTAAGTAACTTTTGAACAGCTTTTTAAGAAGTGGAGCTAGTTCCGGTTGCAGCTTATTAAGCATCATGATGAGAATGTTGTCAAGCCCAGTTCTCTTTGCTGGCATCAAGGTTGTTGATGAATTAGGCAACATCCGGACAGATATATGGATGTCGCTCAGAGTATGTGCAGTCTTAGCGAGTAATTCAGGAGGTAGATGGCCCTGGTAGCAAAGTGTGGAGTTTGATGCAAAGTTCTGACAAAATCACATCAGGCCCATGGATGATGGTTTGGATAGAGGTAACGTACCTGTTTAAGACTATGCTTGATTTTCACACGCACTTGTCCGAACCAAGTCTCTGCTCAGCTACTTTAGATTAACGGATTGGGCATATGACGCTCGTGCGTTTTTCATACACGGTTTGCAATGGTTGTTGGCGGTACTAAATGCGGCTTTAGTTTCAGAACATCTATTTAGTTGAAAGCAAATGATATAGTGATTTATGTGTACAATGGCAGCTGACTGTTTGTTTTTGTTAGAATTTCTTAGAGTGTATGAATCTCTCTAAAGCATCGGTTAACCAATCAATTAGGTTGGATGCTATAGATGCCACATTATTTTCAAACCAAGGTATTTCTCATATGAACGATCTGAGGTTGTCCCAGTAAGCCATCGATTATCGATACACTGTGCGATGGAGAGGGACATCACATATCTTGTTGCACTAAGTGATCAGAACATCCCAGCGGAGACAGAACGGTGGATGAGCACATTGAGGGTAAGTTGTCGGAAAGGGATCAAGAACACTTTCAAATAGTCCATCAACATCGGGTAAGCGTGTACGTTTGTCAACAATTTTTGTTAGCCTATAAGCTATGCAGAAATCGTGATAAAACTTTCCTTTTTCATCTGTCGTCAGCAGTGTAAACATTGAAATCTCCACACATATGAATAGGGATGAGCAGAGAGGATATGGTGATTTATTCAGAAATCCTTGCAAAAATAGTAACTCCGTCATCGTGGTGACGATAAAGAGCAAATATGAAAGCACATATAGGGCAATTTAATGTTACTTTGGAGATGTCTCTGCAACATTGCACACCATCCCTAATCTTCCATGGCCATTACGATTTTGAGGGTCCGGTTTGATTGTCATGTTGGAGTAATCTTTATGAATTAAATCATCGACAGAAATAGACGGGTAAATGCCAGTTACTTATAAGAACAACAATTCGGATTTTGTCTCTCTTAATTGGAGTTCATCCTCTAGAAGGTTGGAACGTAGACCCGTGATGTAGGAGAACGAGACCTGATAATAGTTGTCTACGATAAAAGTTGATATTTTCATTGATTACTATTCATATTAATTATTTTAATATCCATACATACAACGAAAACAAAGAAAATCGCCCTTTTATTGAGATCAAACAAAATATCAATAACATGCATGTGCTCGCATTATGCCAATAAAATGAATCCAATAATTATTTTGTTTTCGGTATTTTTTAGAGGAGGATTAATACTTAATATTATTCGGATTATAACGACTTCTATTCTAAGCTTTGATTTTATTCACACAACGTATCGGTCAATGTAACCTTTGACCGTCTTCACGTGGGTGTTGTCAAACTCGGAAAAACATTATTTCGAACTCTGAAATCTCTAAAGTATTTTGAATTACACTCTGTTCTAAGCAAGGAGGGTAGATTTTCACGCACCGCAACCCAGTCATGACGAGTTTTCAGTAAAAAAGTATATAAATTTGCATGAATACAAATGGTACAACTTTGGTGATCGGCTTGATTTAGCTGTCGACATTTTTGCAGGAGGGACCACGTAACGGTTGCCAACATTCCTACGTGAAAGCGGTATTATGGAATCGACTGGTTCCAACATGGCACACCTATCTCGTCAGTCCATGTGGTTAACCACTTCAGTCATTCTTAATTACATGTTCTAGTATCGCCCGTAATCAGAATTTTACCTTCAGCTCCTAGAAGATTGTCGCTTCGAACTGATTATCCCTTAGCACTTTATACATTGTGCCTTGAGTTCAGAAACATATTCCTGACTTTTTATCATATTCATTTCAATAATTATTTGAAATGTAAAACGAATCGAGGTTTATAATGAAACTGTCTTCGTCGGCGAGGTTGAACTCGACACTTTTACAACTATATAACGGGAAATTCAGTTATATGTCTTTTATTATTTCCTTCCTCTACATTTCAAAGCGCATCAACGTTTGAAGATGAACATCGATTCCATATATATTTCTGATACATTTGTTTGTTCTTTATTAAGTTTCATCTTGATGTGTGTATTACTCGCCTCTGTACGTTTACATGTCATCATTGTAAACACTTATTTCATGAAATTTGAAAAGGTGATAATGTAAACGAAGACGAATTCTTAAAAAAACAGATTCTCAACATTAAATTAATTACGAAATGCAACTCAGCAGAATGCATTACGGTTTCTTCCTTAACAAATTATCGTTTTCAAGTTGTAAAACACATGAATATATTCGTGAAGATTCGAAAATAAGAAATATTCCAACTGTGGGATAATAAGTAATATCTTAGCAAACCATTATTACAATCTTGGACGCTATGTACATCCGATAATTTCATGAAGATCAAAAAGTACATTACGAACTATGTTACACTGTTATCAAACGTTTTGCTCAATTTAGAAGTTAATAAGCTCACGATTCTTAAATAATTAT
Organism: Sepiola atlantica; assembly: GCA_963556195.1. Classification (NCBI taxonomy): domain Eukaryota; kingdom Metazoa; phylum Mollusca; class Cephalopoda; order Sepiida; family Sepiolidae; genus Sepiola; species Sepiola atlantica. The sequence goes on along the minus strand of OY744524.1, from coordinate 32,097,537 downwards.
ATTTAAAATATACATTACTTTCACATAATCACGTTCCCGGGTTCCCGGTTGACTCACTAAACGAAGTTCGTGCCCTCAGACCGTCTATACTTATCAATTCCTATACTGATGAGAACAATAAGCTTGAAAGGCCAGCGTATGTAGGTAATAATAATTTAATATTGATTTATAAATATGTTTATATCATCAAAACATTATTTGTGAAGAATTAACATGACCGTAATTCCCTAGCCTAGACCCTAACAAACCTGTGTTTTTCCACGACCGAACCCCCTATTATTCTGATAGATTAATTCCTCTTGGATCAACAGTATTTGACACCATTAATGCATTCTTCATGAATCTTCCAACGGTTTATCTTTGTCTTTCTATTCTCAACCCATTTTTTATCTTGACATTTTTTTCACTTTTGACACTCTTCTTACACACTTACATTGACATTTTATGATTTTCTTCAAATCATGACATTTGGTTTATTCATCGCGACCGTATCTATCTATTTAAATTCTTCTGATGATAAAAAACATTCTTTGAAAAGCATGACTTAAAGAAGGAACAAATAAACATTATTTTATTAAATACACCGTGTTTTGAATATCTGAAGACGTAATAGATTTGTAATTCTCACATTTTTTTTTATTTCTCTTGTTTCATTAATCTATCTGTCCTTCTATCTCTCTCTCTTTCTGTCAAATGGAACAAACATTTTTTTCTGTCAAATGGAACAGACACTTATAAATGAAAGAAAAATTAAATGGTTTCTCAAATGAAACACTTTTATCAAATGGAATATACATCTGAAGAGAGCATAATGGATAAACGATAAATGCTGGAAACGCGGTGTGAAATTATATTTTTAAAAAACTTAAAATGTTAAAATGATAAGATAATAAATAATTATTGAACAAGTTTTTTTTTACTAGCGTTGGTAACCACACTTCTTTAAATATATGTCTCTCGCAGTTTGGTTGGTTTATTATTGGTCCGTTGTGATATTATAGTGAAACTCTGTAATACAAACTTAATATCACCGGTGAATATTTTCTCTAGAAATATCTTTACATGTCTGTCTGATTGGAGATTCAATGGGCAAAGATAGCACATTGCATCTCCGAAAAGACATTACGGTAGAAACACGACATTCATAAAAAAACAACATATTATGATAAAAATAAATTACTTTCTCTTTAATGCTTAAAAGTTTATTCGGAAAATATAAGTTAACCCACCTATTTCTGACAGAATGTGTTCCCCGTAACATATTACGGGGAACACATTCTGTCAGAAATAGATGGGTTAACTTATATTTTCCGAATAAACTTTTAAGCATTAAAGAGAAAGTAATTTATTTTTATCATAATATGTTTGTTTTTTTCAAATAACGAACTAATTACTAGCTTTTTCCCAGATTTGTTTTCCTACGTCCAACAGCAGCAATTTAACACTCAGTGGTTATTTTGTCTGAGGCACCCCTTCAAAAATAGGTATTGCGTATGGATGGAGAAGCCTCGGGCAACAACCAATAATATAAATACATTTAATCACGTGGTTTGTACGTACGTGATCATGTTTCAAACATGAGCTCGTCTAATAAACACAGAGGAGAACCATGAATAAATATTTCATATAGCTTGTTGACAAAATTACGAAATATATCATTCCAACATCGATTAAACCCTCATGAAGAGAAGTATGTTGTCTCGTCTTGTTAAGAGAAGGAACTTTTTGCATTTTAAAATTTTTAATGCAAACTACGACTAAGGCCAACAGTGGAGTGTACCTACTTTTCTCGACAAGGGCGGTAGTAATCCAACTACTGTGAATCCAGGCTGATGTCTCTCAAGCAGGATTTTATACTCACTACGGCTATGTTATGTAATAAGCTAACACAGTGAGCAAATTAATAGTATATTCTTAATGTGAGAATATACATATATATATATATATATATATATATATATATATATATATATATATATATATATATATATATATAATTGTTACTTTAAATTGATATATTTTGAAGAGTGGAATTCCTTTAAGCTATGTAAAGAAGATGTAGTTTAAATTATATTTAGGGTCAGATGAATGAGGCAATATATTCTAAAAATATTTAAATTGTTCCAATAGATAAATCAATAAACATATTAAAACGTTTGTTATTATTACTGAAGCCAGATTTCGCTGACAAACAATCTTATGTTAATAAGTAAAAAAGACCGAAGATAAGCAACCGTGAAATTTTCACGATCGCATGACAGTTTAATAGGATTTCTTTAAAAACAATCCCTTTTGTTATTAATATTACATTAGACGTATAACATAGACTGTATCAACTCTGGTTGAGTCTTTTCTTATCTTCAAATAAAATCTCAAACTAAACACTTTATTAAATCCAGTAAAGAGTTTTTGCACAAAATGTTAAATTCCCAACAAATAAAATATAATATATTTGTACTTTTATAATTGCTTGTTTCATGTTCAGCCTATCCATATAAGCTAATTCTAGACAGACAACCACTCCTACCCACGAACACTATTTGTCGCTTCAAATTTCAGGATTGGCACTCAAGTGAGTAGTATTAAAACATCCGTCAAAATTATAGCTTAAATGGCTGTTCTTTCATTAGTTGAACACTTTTTTGCCGACTGCCTTTCGCAGCAGCTCAGCGGTATAGGTTTAAAACTCATATCGGTTGATGGTGTTGCTCACCGTGTCCACGTGGGCTGAGGCGTCGAAATTTTCCGGGGTGTCGATTCTAGCGACCGGAATGAATAATTATCACTCCACTAATTATTTCGGAATGGTGAAATATATATGTATGTAGATTAAAAAATATTTATTACTATATATATATATATATATATATAAGATTTAGATGAGTTATTATTTTATTTTTCTCTTACTGATCTCCCAATTTGAGTGTATTGTTTAAATAAATGATATTGATCTATTTTCAGTTTTCCAATAATTAGTTAGTTGTATTTACTTAGTATGATCATACATGTACATATCCTTGCTTACATATCAATACGAGCATTATCGTATTTGATAAGTTATTTTTGATCATACCTAAATTTACAATATTTATCTATCTAACATTATTTTTCTTCTTCAAAATGAATGTATGCGAAAGTTGGCCCCATTTCTCCTAAGAAAGATAAAGTCAAAAATAGGTCCATTTCCGGTTAATTCAACTCATTTATGAGACGCACCATCTTTTTCATATACCGTTTATGTAGATTTAATATCAGATTCGCATGGTTAACACTTTTGCATATTGGTTTTGTAAAAGTTAATTGTATTAATCAACTATTATTTGTTATTGCTTTTTAATTCAATGATTTTTATTTTTATTTTACTATAATCAATGTTCTTTTTCACAATAGTGTTTTAATTTTTGTGCAGAGTATTTGCGTTCAAACGTTTTCTAATGATGTTAAACATTTTCAAACGTCGATCGACTCAAGAAAGAGCGACCGACTCGATTTTTGTAAATTGCTAATAAAAATCAGATGTGTTTCTTTCTTTTCTTTTCTTTAGATCCCATTTAAAAGATTAATAAGTATGTTTCGAAATTGGCAAACTGTTAACGTTTCGTTTATGAAAAGTTACTTATTTTAACCTAGCAAGGCTACTGGATATTTTCCTAGGAAATAGTAATTTATGTTTATTTATGTCCTAGTGTTGTCACACACGAAGTAAATTGTGCAGTACAAGCCTAAAACAAATGATCGAAGTGAAACAAACAAACAACAACAACAATACGCAAATACGCGAATCACACCTTGCTAAAAGAAAAAAAATACCCGATTAAAGTAAAAAAACGAGAGATAATTTTTACTTACGAATAAATACTAATCCCATTACTCTGTCTGGCTGTTTCTTTATCTCCCTCTCTTATTTCTTTCTCTCTCATTAACGCCGCCGTATTATTATTATTTTGTTTTATTGTGTGAAACAATAGTTTTGTCGATCGTAAAAGAATAATTTAGATGCTTAGAACATATACTAGACATTTATTTATTTGCACGAAATATAACACAAATTAAATTACAAACAAATTAGGCACAAGGTCATCAAAAGGGTAATTGGAGGTCGTCGGTCATCTTTGGTCGAAAGTTTTGAAAATGTCTATAATACACTTAACTAGAATCATCTTAGTAACCACAATACGACATTTACTCTTGGGGGCCATCCTACTAACAATATCTCTAAATTGTTGAAAAATGTTGTTTTCATGATTACATTTACTTACTGAAATTCATTGGATTAAAATGGAGAGTAGAATCTTAGAGACACGGTAAAGTAAGTATGAACAAAATTGTTTTTTGTGACAAGGCATTTATAAATCAATGATACGCCTTTCTTCCAAAACAACTGATTTAATTTATAATTGTATTCTCTTTTAATAGTATTTACTTAAGTGTAGTATCGGTTCTGTTGTTATTGGACCGTCCTACTAAAAATGACCTCAACATTTTAACGGGGATGAATGTAATCTTTCAGGATCGTACATACTCGTGTGAATGGGGGAGTAATTGAAGTGTCTGTTCTTTTGTCGTGGAACCATCGTCTCATGGACTAGCTCTTCTTTTTTTGTTTGGGGGGGGGGTAGATCAGGCAGTAGAATACTAGATGTGTTGTTGTCATGATACCATCTTACCAGGATTAGTGTCGTATATGTTCGTTATTACCTCATCCTTTGGAGATCAGTGTATGTAAGGGAACATTCTATTTGCTAGTTCTCTCTTGCTCTCTCTCTCTCGCTATCTCTCCCTTTGTCTTTCTTACTATATATATATATATATATATATATATATATATATATATATATATATATATATATATAAAGGGTGACTAAAAAAAACGGGCCCCGTGTACACTTTATGTGATATCTCCTTTATTCATTCACCGATTGCCCTTATTTTACAGGACATGGCAGAATCAACGACCGTGAGTACACCAAGACCTAAGTGGGAGCTGGGACAAAGAATACACTGTGTTAAATTTTACTACAAGACAGGCTCGTTTAAGAAAACCCAGGACAGTTTCATGCATCAGTTCGGATGTGAAAGGGCTCCACCCAAAATCAGAATTCAGAACTGGATGGACCACTTCGAGAAGTATGGGACCGTGGAGAACTTCAACGCTGCCAGTGAGAACCGTCCAAGCCACTCGGCACGTCCCAAGAAGCGAACAGCCGAGCTGGTCGAAAGTGTGAGAGGGTCTCTCCAGGAGAATCCGAAACGCTCTGTGCGTAAGCAAAGTCAGTCCCTCGGTATCTCCCGTGAGACTTGCAGGAGACTGCTGGTGAAAGATATCAGGGCTTATAGAATACAGACGCTGCAGACCCTTACAGCCTCAGCTAAGAATCAGATGAGCGCTATGGCAGTCAAGATGCTCGATAAGATCGAGGAGACACCAGGTTTCCTTAACCTCCTTTGGACCTAAGATTAAGCCAACTTCCATCTTGACGGAAAGGCGAACTCCAAGACCAATGTCTTCTGGAAGTAGCCACCAAGCCCCTGCACTCACCTAAGTGCATGGTGTGGGCTGCAATCTCGGTCAGAGGCATCATCGGATCAATCTTCATCGAATAATCTGGCGCAGCAGTGACAGTCACCAAGGAGCGGTATGTGGAGGTCCTCAAAACCTTCAAAAGTGAGCTCCATACCCTCTACCCGTCGCCCATAAGTAAGTTCTGGTTCACGCAAGACGGAGCAAGTTCTCACACCTCAAACCTGTCCCGAGAGTGGCTGAAAAAGAAATTCGGAGGCCGAGTGATCAGTCTCAAGACTAATTTTGAGTGGCCACCCCATAGCCCGGATCTAAGCCCCCCCCCCTAGATTAATTCCTTGTGGGCTATCTTAAGGACAGAATGTACGCAGGCAAACCCAGAACCATCACGGAACTCAAGGAAGCCATCAGGGAAGAGATGAGAGCCATTCCCAATTCAGTATGTAAGAACTTCATGGACAACTTTGTTCTGCGCCTCAAGAAATGCACGGAGCTAAAAGGAGTCCATCTAGAACACATGCTGTAGAACAGAGAAAAAAGGCCAAAGACCCTAGTGTTTTGATATGATATTGTGAATATAATAAACTAGTTATGCCCCAACATTTACTTCATTCGGACGACACACTAAGAAACGGGACATAATTAGATTTGTGGCTCGTTTTTATTGGGTCACCCTATATATATATATATATATATATATAGAGAGAGAGAGAGAGAGAGAGAGAGAGAGAAAGGGCGAGATAGAGTAATGCAGTATTAGTGCAGTTCGAACAAGAAAAAAATGTATTTTTAAAGAGGTGAGGCTACCAACATTTGTAACAAAAAACTTTTTTAACCATTGTTTGTTAGTTTATTATTTTATAGTTTTATAATTTTGTGATTTCACAACGCGTTTCGAGCTTTCCTTCTTTGCTCCTTTCAAATATATACTACAGTTTGATTTTCTGCGTATGTGCGCGCATATGTGCGCGTGCACGTGCGTGTGTGCAGGTGTATGTGTTTTCACAGTTTACGCTTCTCTGTGTCAAAGTTATTTGGGTTGTTTTTTTTTAAGTATGGGTGATTTTGACTTTTATGTTTTCGGTCAACTTCGTCGTCGTGGTGGAGTACACTTTCTACAGAATGCCTAAATTTGATCTCAAAATGTGATTACCTTGTCAGCGTGTGTGCGCATATGTGTGGGGCTAGCTATGGTCCGCGGCCAGCGCGTACACATATGACATAATAATAGAAATGACTCATACGCATTCAAAAACCAACAAACTCATTCACAGATGTTCACGTCATCATCAAAAATGTTATCTATGTACTAGAGTGCATACACAGAAACGAATCTTATATAGGCGCCCCCAAGACACTTAATAATAGAGCTGCTTTACATGAAAGCAACATAAAAATCAAAGACAATAAAAGGTTGTGTGTCTCTAAACATGTCCACTCGTGACGCGGATGTTAATTCAAAATTATGCATATCTTCCAAACACAAAACAACGCATATCTTCTTAGACAAGAAAAAACACTTTATATCTAAATTAAACCCAACATTAAACAAAACATAAAACTAATGAGACAAAATGCGGACCACACACACCTACATCCGTATAAGAACAAACGTACGTACATGTATAGGCGGAAACCCATATTCATACACACGCATGGGCGTGTGCGCACCCACATACATACAACGGATGGGTGCCACGCGTGCGTGTGGGTGTGTGTATGCGCATACATACATATACAACTTGATATGAACGCGCGTGTCTGTGTCTGTATATCAATCTGTTACTCAATTCATCAATTATCTATCCATCCATCTATCAATCCATAGATCTACCAATGTGTCTATTAATCCATCTACCTATCTATCTATCTATCTATATATATATATATATATATATATATATATATATATATATATATATATATATATATATGTATCTCTCTATATATGGATTCATCCACCTATCCATCATATTCTATTTATCTATCTATCTATCGATCTATCCATCAATATATCTATCCATATCTCTACTCAGTTGTCTATCCATCCGTCTACCTACCTACTTATCTATCTATCTATCTATATATCTATCTATCTATCTATCTATCTATCTATCTATCTATCTACTTATCGATCTATCTATCTAATTGTGTATCTATCTATCTATGTATGTATCTATCTATCTATCTATCTATCTATTTACTAATCTATCTATGTATTTTTATATTTTTATCCAATTCAATTCTACATATATACATGACTATTCGCACTGACCTTTATTTCCGCTCTCTCTTTTTCTCTCTCTCTCTCTCTCTCTCTCTCTATATATATATATATATATATATATATATATATATATATGTGTGTATGTGTGTGTATGTGTATGTGTATTTATATATATGTATACACATATATATTTAATATAAAACAAACAAAAGTATACTTTTAGTAGATACAAGGTGACCATAGCAAGCCCCCCCCCCCCCCACGCGCACACAAGCAGACACTCAGAGTTCCAACAAGGTCATAAAATTTGAAGACCAAGTTCAAGCATTCTGTCCGCGATGTTGACTGATTAGACAGGTATACACAGAAGTAGAAGAGAGTCCTGTAGAAAGGTCTAGTATAGGTCCGCTTTGAAATGATTTAAAACCCGGTGGTATCGATGTTGTTCTACTCTTCTATAATTGATATATATATATATATATATATATATATATATATATATATATATATATATATATATAGCATAATATGAAATGAAATTAAATCATAAAATAAGGTGCGAATCAAATTTTATTAGAATCTAATGTCTAGGCAAAGTCCTTAACTCATGAGTTTTCAAAGACAATTCTTTTCCATTGAATTCTAATGAAATTTGATTTGCACCTTATTTCATTATTTCATTTCATATCATGATATTACTGCTCTATCTAGTATATTGAACTTCAGTTTCATCCGGATGTTCACTAATCAAAGATAATTGTTGCCTCTTATATCTTTTGTGTAATTAACTTCATATATATATATATATATATATATAGATAGATAGAGAGAGAGAGAGACAGAGAGAGGGGGAGATAGAAAGAGAGAGAGAGAGATAGAGAGAGATAATTATTATGATTTTCTATGTAATTAGATGAATGTTTTAATTCAGTTATTGTTTCTTGTTATCTTTTATTTCACCGCTTTCTTTTATCAGATTACATTTTAATTCTACCTACTATACCGAAAGTATTGTGTTTTTATTTTAATTCTCTTTTCAATTCTTGCCTTTTATTTTTTTGCGTTTCTCAGATGTTTCTGATTTCGAAAACCACTATCGTCTGCGTCAAGCGTTCCAAGGGAATTGCGAGTGTCCGGCCCGATTATCATATAATTGTGGCAGCCATGGTTGTAATTTATTGAATCGAAAGGCGCTTCGGCGTGGCGGGCGATCCATTCACATTTATGATAATTTGACTGCTCCGTCACCTTCGTTAGCGAAGGGTCACGCCAACTGACCCGCGGATAATCACCAAACGAAGATTTATCCTTCAGGCGAGAGACTCAGCAGGAAGTCGGATATTTGAATCTTAGAGGTGCAGTCGTCGCTTGATTCAAATATTTATATTGTTTCGAAAAACTCATCTATTCTTCCTTTCTTAAACATCCACGACTTTGCAATCTCAAATCGAGTACGACTGTACACTAACAGTTAAATGAATAAAGGCACTCGCTCGTATCTTCTCTTTATCTCTCTCAGAATGTATATATATATATATATATATATATATATATATATATATATATATATATATATATATATATATTCAGAGAGAGCGAGAGCAAAAATACATATCTGTATATAAAAAAATCATGTCTATACTAGGTCTCTTAAAAGACGAGCACTCTGCAGAGAAGGATATACAGTTTATTTCGAAGCTATAATGAAAAGTGTATTCTCCTTGAAATAAGACACTTTTTGAGACTTACTATGTATTAGGGTGAATCGTAAATATTTATTTCTCATTCCCCACTTGTGGTGGCAACATTTATCAGGATTAAAGTAGTGACAGTTAGTTGTGATTGGGATCTAGGTCTACAATCATTACACAAGCATAATAGTAGTATATATGCACTCTGATGATAGTATTTATTTAGTATATATATATATATATATATATATATATATATATATATATATATATATATATATATATATATATATATATATAGGGTGGCCCAAAAGTAGGTATACAGTTATCATTTAATGTTTGAAGTTTTGTAACTAGGTTATTCGAAAAACTTCAACCATATAAAAAATAGTTTAATAACTATAAACCTTCTTTTGGGCCACCCTGTATATATATACATATATATATATATATATATATATATATATATATATATATATATATATATATACATATATAGATAGATAGATAGATAGATAGATAGATAGATAGATAGATAGATAGATATATAAACACAATTTTAATGGAACATGTTACTAAGGCAAAAAATATAGACATTTGTAGCATTTGGGTAGATGAAATAGAAGTTGAAATGTGTTTAAAACGAGAGAAAGATATAATTTCATGAATTTTCAAAGCCGGCTCCTGTCCACATTACTAAGAGTAAATACGTGAAAGTAAAATTAATGCACTCCGATTAGAACTTACAATATCAGGTGAATGAAAGACCATTGACAATCTGTGACGAAGTAAAAAAAAAATGGGGAAGGAAGGTCACAAGTTGATCACATCAAGGCATAGAAGCCACTCCCTTTGTTTACATAGAGGGGGTTAATGGCTTAATATAGATTGTTCCCAGTACTTTAAGAAGGAATCGCCAATGTGATCTACTTAAGAGACATACACTCTTAGTAGTGTAAACCAATGCACATTCGGCGCCATTATAAGGTGTTGAGCAATAGCTGACCCGGATGTGTAAACTCAGTTATTTAACTTACTTAATCGACCCTGGCGTATTGCAGGAGTGTGTGTTGTTTTATTCTAGATTCAAACCTTTGCACTGTCTTTCCGACGTATACAGCATCGAACCGACATTAACATTTATAAATAATATTAGTATTATTGTAGGGTGGGAGAACAGCCTTTTCACGGACCTAAACAAAGGTCCAGCAGAAAAAAAAAACGATTCTAGGGTTTGAAGCCTGAAAACAGCGACGCACAGTTGTAGAAATACGTTTGCAAATTTCATGCTAACATTACCTAACCAAGGTAATCTAAGGTACGTCGGACATGTTGGAGGAGCAATAAGTGTTGGCTTATTAAACTAGGTTATCTTGGCATCGATATTTGAACTCACAATATCAAAAGGGAAACCATTATTGATGAGAACATATTTGATTAATTACCCTATAGAAATACCGTCGGTTTGCTGATACATGACGTTATCGAAACTGAATTCTACAGTAATGATCAAACCGCATCTTCAACGAAGACTACCTCGGAGATTGTGGGAATAACTGATAAACAACGATATAGTGCATCGGCACAGATATCGATGGTTTCTTGCAAGAGAGCACATGATAATAGACTGCTGATATCGAAAGGGTAGCTCCACTAATTTTCAGCAGAAAAGGGGCAGTTACTTATATTCAACAAAATTAAATAAATCCTATATATATATAAATATATATATAATATATATATATATATTATATATATATATATATATATATATATATATATATATATGCCTACATACTTTTTCAATCTCAAATCGAGTCGTACACGAAAAAAAAATGTGTATAATAAAGCCGAATAATTATTTACAATGTTTGCTTAAAAAATTCTGACTAAATACACACAATATATATATATATATATATATATATATATATATATATATATATATATATGTATAATTATTTTTATTTACACCGACATGTATAAAAAGCCGCTACATTGGGTTTCGATGTTTTTTTCCGCCTGATGATACCTTAGTTTCTAATAAATATGAGACCAATAAGATCGACAAGCCAGTGTAGCGGCTTTTTGTACATGTCAGTATGAACAAAACATATTATATAAATAGCTCTATTTTCGATTGAGCCCTTTTTCATGAGCCCAGTTTAACGAAATTCTGTGGATTTCTAACCTGTGGATATCTATTTTGCTTCATATATATATATATATATATATATATATATATATATATATATATATATATATATATATATATATATATATATATATATATATATATATTCGTGCGATAATAAAATATAAGCAGATAATGATGTAAATGAAATTAAAAACTGTCATATTTAAGCATATGTATAAAACTCCTTTAAGCCACTTTATGTTCGTACGTACGTTATCACTTTTCACACATGTATTAAAAATGAGATCGTCCGATTAACTATGGCGTGTGATTGCCTACATGTTGGTTTAGGTTAAAAGTCAGAGTGTATGCATTTTCCAATTAATTGTTCCAAAATCAAGGTATGTCTTATCGTCAACAAAAACAGCACAATTGTAAATACATACATCTTTAAATGTAGCATTCGTTTTATTGATTAGAAGGTTATTCAGCTGACAATCATTTCGACAGTTGTTTTAAATAGAAATTGCTACGATTTAAATAAATACATGAAGACAATTCATATTCGTTTCATTTATTTTAGACATATCTAACTGACAATGGTAATTAATTTTAGAGAAAGAACAAAGATTAATTTATTTTTAATAGAATTGACTTTGACAGACATTTATTATTTCAAAATTATATAATTAGCAAAAATACATTTTATAGATGTATAAAGCGCCGTGGAATTTCCACGGTTCCCGTTAGTATTTATAAATCTCTGAGATATAACACTTACAACAATTATTTACACTCGAAAAATAATTTATCAAAATGAAAATAATATCTAAGCATGAGCTATATTCATTGAAAAATAAGCGCAACGTTGGAAGAGATTTTGATAAAAATAACATTTTTTTAGATACAGCGTGGAGACTCAGGGATACCGACTCTTCTAATCGACTGAATAAGGTCGCGTGTTTGAGAGAATGACTTGCTTTAAATTGTTGTTTTATTTAAGCAGTTCGACCTTTTTCATTACCAATATGGAATGAAACTCTCGCAGAAATAGTTTTTCAAATAATAAATAAAATATATCTCAAATTTGAGTTGTCTTTGTTGTTTTCTTAAATACTAACTTCACATCTAAAACCAGAAGTAAATTTCAAGATGGCCACCTTGTCACACGTCTAGAGAAAAACATGAGACGTTTGTAATGGAATATATGTCAACTATTTTAACTCCCTTTATTATTTTACATATTTAATTTAAGGATATTGTTGTCTTAATATTTATCCTATAACAAGGATAATTAGCATGTTGTGCGTATTAAAAATGTCCATTTTGTTAATGACATCTAAAACACTGGGAACAATATTGCATCATTGTGCTCTTACATTTAAAAGAAATACTGACGTGCACAATGTCCGTTGAGCTTGTTAGTATTGTATCTGCTCGGTCTCAGGAGCACATCCTCATAGGAATTACCTTCTCTGTTTGTTTCTCAACGGGGAATGCCGACAGGGCCGACCAGGAGAGACGTTTCACCTGTCGATAGTAACCAACTTTCCACGGGAGATATGTGTCCATCTTTCCTGCAATAGAATGTATGTAAACAAACTAGCATTTAACACATGATGTATTTACGTGCTTATATAGATGAGGAGACATATTAAAAACGCAGTTACCCAGGTTAAACTCGCAGTTCCAAATAAATTACCCGGAACATGTAGCAGACAAAAATAGAAAAACTAGCAAAAATTATCGAGTAGAATTTTAATCATATAAATCAGTCTTAGCGTATGTTATAGCTCCGCCATTGATTCAAGCGAAAAACAGGGGGGGGGGGGCAGAAAACAGTATGTCATATCAACAAGTAATAAACCAATGCCATTTAGACTATTTATTTAAATTCTACTGGATAATTTTTCCTAATTCTTGCTGAGTATACTTATGTTTGTCTGATACGTAAGTATAATCAGTAGTTTTTTTTTATTTGGAAATGCGTTTTTACTAATTGCGATCATCTACATAACTACTGGCCTTTATCATTTTTTCTTTTCGATAATAAGACTGCTCTGGGTCCTGGGACTCTTCTTAATACTTGTTTATAAGTGTGGTTTCAAACCGTAGTCAAATGAATATCTATTGTAGGTGATGAGATGATCTTCCTATTGTAATCTCAATCAATTCAATCCTATTAGTTTCCAACGATGGAACTTTATATGCAACTACTATGTACGCTTTGTAAAGTATATTTCTTGTGTGAAACATTCTCTCTTTTGTGCATTTAATATGAATATGCCTAGATCATTTTTAACCCACTGCTTCTTAAAAATCACTTCAACCCCAAACCAAAATGAAATAGAAATAGTTCGCCTTGCTTTAAAGGTCGAACACACGGATCATATTACATTTCAGTATGGATTTGAAATAGAAACTAATATTTCCTATCCCGTTCTTAGTATCGGAGATAATTACCCACCAGCAAATTAAGCGGTCAACGCCCGGGATAACAAATGTTGATGTAGTGTACAGTATTTCCATCCATGATCCTTAGCCATGGTCAAAATTGTCCGCTGTGGTTCATATAATATTTATTGGTGTTTAAGAAAGGAAAATACTCAATTGAGGATACACAATAGTATTTTAGGGGTATGTTGAAACTAAATCGCTTTTTACAAAATACTAATTTATTTTGTTCTCTAAATTTTGGCAGACTATCCATGCGACAGGATTACCAGTGGGGAAGTAGAGAAAGAAATAGGAATAATGAATGTGATAACTATTAATAGCTATGACAGGGATAACCACAAACGACTGTCATTGCGATAACAAATTAAATTAGAGATTATAATACATATCTAGGTAGTGTTTAGAATTGAAGACTACCTTCGTTTGACAGAGATTCATTAATGAAAATCGGTTGTTGATTTTGCAACCTCAATATTTCTATTTGTTGTTAAGCAAGGAAAAGTTTAAATGAAAAGAGAGTGGGTTATATACGGTGAACTATTCGGGAAACGAGGACAGAGCAAATATATACACCGAGTCGCGCAGACACCCTGCGCGATGCTCCCCAGTGGGTATTCAGTTGTGATAGCACTGCCATTCAAGAAATGATGTTCGAGAGTAAGATAAATTCAACACACATTATCAATAAAATAATACGCTGACCGAATACACCAAGCAAGTTTAGTTTCTTTTATCAATTCTCCATGAGGTCTAACCTTGAAGAATTATAGTCATGACTTCTGACGCATATACATAATATACAACATCACACATAATGATTTTAATTACTTTACTGACTTTTGTAGGTGGTCCCCCTAAAGGGGATAGGGTCCGCAATGTTACAATTGTAGTATAATTAACTATTTCAAGTAATTAAAAAATGGGGAGCATAATCTATCTCATTAGAAAACACTTGTCTGCGCCTGCTTGATGTGTTGCTTGTTAGCATCCTTGCATAACGGATGACGTCACAAATGTATTACATAATCCGCTAAAACAATAAGAGTGGGAAAAGAGATTATTACCGACATTATAAACGATAAATGGTGAACTTGTTTGCTTGTTTGTATCCGTTCACAGTGGATGGTGTCACAAAGTGAGCTGCCGTTATGGGAGGGAAGGGAACGAGAAAGATAAGAAAGATGAAGTGATTGAAAGAGATGAGGAGCGGATAAGATATATAGAGGAAAAAAGGTAGCGAGAAGAAAGAGAGCGAGAGAAAGAGAGGGGGTGTATACAAGGGCAGGGGAAAGAGATATGTATGAAGAACAAATGAAAATAATGATTCCTATGAATAAATATGTATACTTACTTGAAAATAAATGACGTAATAAACTAAAAATGGTACCTTCTGAATGGTCAGGGAAATGAGTGGTAGATAACCTTAACGGGGGTCGTCTTGTATAGTACTAACACTCTGATAATGTTCCCTGTAAACTTGTTATCATCATGTCGCGTGAACACTTCATCTGGGGATGAATATTTTAAATGGTGGAAATAATTACGAATAACATGAAGACGATAATAGGAGATGTAATATTGAACTAAATAAATATAGGGGAGAGTGGAAAAAGAGAAAATGGAGTAGGAAGATAGAGGGGAATAGAAGGGAGCATACAAAGTTGAAGATGTAGGGTCACAAAAAAAAACACAATTTTACTGAAATATTTTTCAATTAGTACATGAATGTTTTAGATGCAAAGTGCAAATAATAAAAGTATTAGACGAATGGTAAAAGGAGTGGTGAGATTACTTAAATAAATTAAATTATAAAAAAGGTAAAGAAAAAGGAAATATGAAAAGAGAAAGAGACGAAAAATGGGTGATAGTTAGAAAGTGACAAAAAGAAGAATTAAACAGCAAATGTGTGTATATTATGACATCACAGCATATTTTGAAATCCTTTTAATAATTGGTGTTCATCAGTTGATTCTATTACAATTGTTTAAGACATTGACACTATTTACGTATGTAGGCTTCAAATCATTTTCTATCTATTCGTCTGGTATGCACTGTGACAACGCTGGCTCAACAAGAAAATGGTCGTCGAATTTAATTATGAA
>OY744524.1:32073902-32076402 GCA_963556195.1 Sepiola atlantica | reverse complement strand
TATTACAAAGAGATATGTGATTA
Source organism: Sepiola atlantica (assembly GCA_963556195.1). Taxonomy (NCBI): domain Eukaryota; kingdom Metazoa; phylum Mollusca; class Cephalopoda; order Sepiida; family Sepiolidae; genus Sepiola; species Sepiola atlantica. The sequence continues at coordinate 32,076,379 of OY744524.1, read as the reverse complement.
TACATAAAGAATAGAGCAAAGAGTTTATAAAGCCACCGATTGGCTGATCTAAACAATGTGTTTGGAAATAGTGCATATTTGTAATAGTTAGACTTAAGACGTTGGTGTTATGCAATTTTGCAGCTTCTGTCTTAAAAGGAAATAAGGTTATATAGTGTGATCAACAACCCGGCCGGGTAAATTAGTAATATTCTGAATAATATTACTGTGTTTTATTAGAAGTTTCCATCAAGTTTCTGTTACCTTCTACGAGGCATACATTCTGAGATGACTATGTAATCCGAAACTGTATAATCTACATTGGCCAGCGATTAACTAATTGACTTGTACAAAAGAATATCTTATATTTGTGCCTTGCAGTAGAGCATTACAGTAGAATTTGGGCTTTTTTTTCTGTATTGTCGAATGTTTTCACACCATGTAGTTGAACGGCTACGAAGTGTTAGGCGTGTTAATCCATATTATCATGTAAGCCAACACCATTTAGTTTGGGCAGCATATTTGTTCGTTCTTATTGCTTAGTTTTTACTTGATTTTTTTTTTCTGGCGAAAGAGAAGGAATCGTGAAAAGAGGGAAACAAAAGCTCGAACGCACAAACGGGGAGAAAAGAAAGGAAAAGTGAAATAATGGAGGCAAAGCAAGGAGCAAGCGGTCTATGACAAATTGACCATGTTTAACAGTTCTCGGGCGAATAAATGATCATTTTTACTCGTGGTTCGTAGTTCCTCTTACAACGAAAAAAGAAGAATAAAACAAAAAAACAGCCCCGTGTTTCTGGACACTGAGTTATGATTAATGAGAAAGATCCAGGTGAGGCGGCAATAGATACCGGTTGGTCGAATGAAAAAGGCGCGAAGTATAAAAAAAACCCCAAAAAACTCTTACTAAAAGAAAGGGGAGCATAAATAAAAAGTAAATATATAAAACTCGACCCTGACAAGACAAATGAATAGGTCTTTCTTTCTTCTTCTTTATTCTTTATTCTTTATTCTTTAAGTAATGTGTCCGAATAACGGAATAATAGAAATTCAGACGCACCTTCACCCTTTTAAAGGGAAAAGAAAAGCAGTGAAATAATAAAGGTTTATTTCCATAAAAATACTATGACTCACACAAACAATTATTTTGCATAAATTAGCGATCACCTCTCAAGGAATAAGTAAATGCATTAATTCCTTTACATTAAAACGTTGCTGCGCAAGATACCACTGTTTCAATAAGAACATCATATATGTTTTTGGCTATAGAAAGGATACAGAGAAAGGTGGAGCTGTTGTTAATGTAGTATTACTTTTGCATAGAGCTCAGAACAATCGTACTTTAGACTTGTCTGGTCTGTACGAGATTCTCCTAGTTGACCACATCTATTCATTAATAAACACTACAGGGTTTACCACCCACACTTAAAAAAGGTAAAGCACATCGGTTGCATGCGACGTTGGGGAAGGTCTGGCATGAACAAAGAAAGGAACGCCGCAGACGCTATGTCGTCACTCTCACTCAATGTGTTTGTGGTTTAGCAGCTGAAACTTCGTTGTTTGCCCCACGCAGAGGCAGAGACGACCAGAGGACGACGGATTCTGATAGAGAATCTTCCTAGAGTTTTACAAAAGCCCTGTTAGTTTGATAGGCTTACTACGCTTAGTAAATGTTGGGCTTTAGGTGTGTACAGTCGTCGTTTGGTCTTCGGCTATATCGAAATTTCTTAAATCATTTTCTTCCGAACACAAGAAAATAATACATTCTTAAACCAATTAAAAAAAATAAAAATACTCAATGCTATTTTTATTAAAACCTAGCAACCCACAATAAATAACATTACGTATTAAACCAGTAACAACAGTTTAAAATGATTCAAGTAATACTATTCAACTTGTGATACTCATTCTTGTGTCCAGGAATTTAAATTGTTTACTTTTTTTCCTGGAACTGCACCGGTTAGTTCATTTGACATCATACTGAATTTACATACGCGTTTTCGGCGGCGTTTTGAAATTTTCTCTTTTTTCTCCCGCTTTTTTGTGTATTTGTTTTCGGAATTTGACGATGATTCGAAAAATAATCGAAAACGTTAGTTATACATATTGAACATACATTACCTTCGTTTTCATTTTCAAACGAAAAAGATGATTAGAAAAAAAAAAGGTTTAACCAAGCAGAATAATTCTGTTATGCCTAAGAATATTTTCGCAAATGAAAAAACGCTGTCTAAATACACTAATATATATATATATATATATATATATATATATATATATATATATATATATATATATATATATATATATATATATATATAGTAAGCTATGAAAATATATTTATGGCAATTAAGCTACATAGAGGCTCACGCGTTTCATCCCCGGGGGAATCTTCATGCGTGAGCCTCTCTGTAGCTTAATTGCCATAAATATATTTTCATAGCTGACTACCTAGTTCTACTTACGTATCGAGCACTGCTGAATTAAATACTGACAAT
>OY744524.1:32063902-32068902 GCA_963556195.1 Sepiola atlantica | reverse complement strand
ATTAATACAAGCATCCAGAGCTGCCGAAATTGTGCAAAAATATTTAAATATTTGATTCATCCTAGTAAAATAATAATCATATCTATTCATCAAGTGTAATTATCCTCAAAGGTCTTTGAACTCATAATTTAAGTTTTAATTTATTTTTCTTAATTAATTAAAATTTTAATAATAATTTGGTTAATGACTGAAAAAATCAACCCCCAACAAAATATATAATCAACGAAATTAAAATCATGAGCTTAAACCTATAAGCTATACATTAATTTCAAACTTCATTCATAGGCCTATATATTATTTTTACTATTATAATTACAATTATGTATTTTATTCACTGTATTATTTATATTCTTCAATATTGTTCTTTCTATTTCCCCAGAAGATTACTACGTTTAAGTAAAATGTGTTGAGTATGAATTTCAGACAGTATTTTTGATTTTTAATTCAGCCAACATTTTAACACTGTGAACTTTGAAAGTTTCGAACTGTTTAGTATGACTTCACGTGTTGTCTTTATTAGGTTGTCTTAAGATGGATGCTATAATGTAATGAGATTACTTTCTTTCTACCGATCTCAATTCGTAGATTTTGTTATTATTTTTTATCTTCTTTTTACATATTCAGCTAATTATTTTGTATAATCGTTCGAACTTACATTATATCTTTTTTAAATGAAGATACATCATTTCTATATCTAGTTTTATTTAACTCTGTGACATTACATTCATACACTGTGTTTTAGATAAGAGATTTGACTCGTAATGGACATTCATTATCATGTCTACAATTACATTTGAATGCAAATTAGGGTTAAAATAGTTATTAGATACTTTAACATTGTGTATACTATTTATGTTAGTATTATTAGAAGCTATAATAGTTGAAGCTAAGTTAGTTGATGATGAATGTGATAATTTTACAGTGTGTTAATTAATAATCTACAATAATAATTTGATAGTAATCATGAGAAATATTATTTGAGAAGTGATTACTAAATGGTGGTGTACACCATATAACATATTAGCCTTATATTTTCTTGTTATAACACTATCATTTGTGAGATGTTTATTCGTGTGAATTTTTGTTGTTGGTGCGTATTTAGATCCAAGTCATGTACATGCAAATTATCTGTTGAATTCCCGTTTATTTTGTATAGGCATGCATGCACCGCTGTTTCGCAGTCATAGATTAACATGGAGAGTTGTTGATGCTGAGATGAGAAGCCTGGCCGCTTGTGCATTAAAAAGAAATATTATATCAAACCCATGAACACTAGCGAATTTGTGACGTTTCGATTATCGGTCCTAGAAAACAAATTCTATATACGAAGTATACTGATTTATGTGGACACCGTCTTATAACAAACTAGTTCAGAAGACGAGTTAAGAAAACATACATATTCGATCAACAGTTCGAATCTCGCTATGTCTATCACCACGGTGGAGTCTTTAAAACAAACACATTACTATTCATATATATATATATATATATATATATATATATATATATATATATATATATATATATATATATATATATACATTGTGGTATTTAAGCAGCATATTTTGATTTAGGCAAATATTATTTAATAACACTAAATGGGCCGTGTTATTAAATAATGTGTGCCTATGTATATATACATATGTATGTATATGTATATATATATATTTATATATATATATATGTATATATATATACATATATATATATACATATATGTATATATATGTAAAAACAAAAATGGAATAAAGGATAAGTAATTCAACAACTCACAAAAATAAACTAAAAAAAAACCATATTGTATAGTTCTGCCGAAATAACATGAGTTTTTGAGTTTATTTTTGTTAGTTGTTGAATCGCTTATCCTTTATTCCATTTTTATTTTTACATGTCTGTAACATTGTCTCTTTTTTCTCATATGTATATATATATATGTATATAAATATATGTATATATATGTATATGTATATATATACATATATATATGAATATATATAAATATGTATGTATATATATGTGTACATATGTATATATCTATATATATACATGTGTATATATATGTGTATATATAGGTATGTATATATATGGGTATGTATATATATGCGCGTATATATTTATGTATATATGTATATATATATGTGTGTATATGTATATATATGTATATATGTATATATATATATATTTATATATGCATATATATGGGTGTGTGTTTATATATATATATGTGTATATGTATATATATATATGTGTACGCATATATATATGTATTTATATATGTATATATATGGGTGTGTGTTTATATATATATATATATATATATATATATATATATGTATACATATATATCTATATGTGTATATATTTATATCTGTATATTTGTATATATGTGGGTATATATATATATATATATGTATATATGTGTATATATATGTATATGTATATATATATATATATATTTATATATATATATATATATATATATATGGGTTTAACATGTAAACATTAATATAATAAGATAATATGTTATTAATATATTGTTATATTAACAAATCTTCTTCTCAATATATAAGTACAGCTTCCTAAATAGTATAAAAATATACGTATGGCTAGTGAACTTAATATACACGCATGTATTTAATTCCATTGAATGAAAACTAGACTAAAGGTATTTAACCTGACATTTGCGTTCGGGAATGAAACGCAATCGTATTTCCATAGCTTTTTTGCCTTATATATATATATATATATATATATATATATATATATATATATATATATATATATATATATATATATATATATATATATATATATATATTAGATACGAATGTTGATATGCGTGTCCTGTGTGTACGTACACTTATACATACATATCTATAGGCTGTGGTCAACAAGGTTTTGTTAACCCTTTAAATATATTTGGTAAAAAGGGATGATGATATCTGCTATTTCACTGAGATTTTCATCTTCACCTTGCACGACGCGAAACTCTCTCGAATCCCTGGTGACTTATGGCAAATATTTATTCTAATTTGGGTCTTAGTAGGAAATATTGTTCGGACGCCTTGGCATAAACCTTCATTAGCAGTAGCAACAGCAGCAGCAGCAGCAGCAGCAGCAGCCGTTGAAGAAATGCGGAAACAGACAGAATCGGTAAACAGATATCATGGAATTATGCGCCCTAATTAGCGGCTAGACATGTCTGAGAGTAGATAAATGTATTTTGGAAAATGCGGGGCTTGAACCCTGTCCCCTGATGGTGAGATTTCTAACAAAGATGAATTCGATGTTTCAACAACGTGAGTAACCGAAAGCCCATACCTCCTCTTACGCTAAACAGAAGCGAAATTGGCGCATCTGTACAGGTCCATTGGTACACACGTACACACGCGCGCCAACTGAGAGGAACATCCACTGACAAAGAAGGAGAAGGAGTTAGGGAAAAAAGAGAATTGAGATAAAGAGAGCCTAGTGAGAGGGGACGAGTGACAAATAGATATATAAGAGAGAGAGAGAGAGAGGTGGAGTGACAGAGAGATAGAAAGGGAGAGAGAGAGAGAAATACTGTCAGATAGAGAGAAAACCTATCCAACCCAACACATAAACATGCGTGCATGCGTATACGTGTATGTGCATAGGGACATGATTTTTTGTTTGTTTGTTTATATGTTGATTTTGTACGCGTGAACTTGCATCTTCTAGGTGTCTGGAGCATTTGTGTTTGTCAAAAGGGCGCCAGAGGTGCATATTCGAACTCAGCTTAAAATGCAAATATAATACGATACATACAAACACACGGCCACGCACACCCACACAGAACACGCATTTATACTCAAATACCCACATACACATCCTACTTTTGAAGATAATTGTGGTTTCATGACATATATAATAATTCTAAATATTTACAGCTAAAATCTGAAAAACTTGTTTAAGATTTATATTTAAGGGTACGAACATAAATAGATAAACTGCTACTCTGATTTGCAAGATTGTTTACGCCAGATATTAGATGTTTTATAAAGCCCAATATCGATAGCCATTCTTAGTCATTTATCATTAGAACAACAGTTTTTTAAATTTTTAATATATATTTACAAAAAGGCTGGGACCTATTAAGTAAAACTGTCACAGATTAACTTCAGAAATATAATTTATTTAGAGAAGTTTAACATAAATTTAAAATAGAATTTTAAATTCGGTCATTTTATCATGTTGATTGGATATCCATTAGCAAGTAAAATACTAGTAATTTCACCAAGTTCCGCACCAATATTATAAAAAGCACCACAACACGCGAAGTTGTTATATTCAATGGTGATTAACTTACTGACTCGTCACAATTCTCTATCTATTGTAAACTTCCATTGTTAGGTTCCAATTATCAAAAATAACTCTTCTAGTCAACATGCTGAGAGTAGTTTACACGACTCGAACAGTTTCCTCTTATTTCCATATATGTTTTACCAGCAATTCAAAAGAATGCTGCTGTTTATAAATTCCTATGGCAATGTTGACCTGACTACGTTGGCAAGACATCCCAAAGATTAGAAATTAAAATATCCCAATACCTGCCATGTGGTATTCGTTTACTGATATCAGTTATCACCAAGTTGGTACACATATTTTTTCTAACCAGTATTAAGATATATGATTGTTTTTGTTTTACACAGTGCAAGGTCGAATTATCATCTCAATATTATTGAGGCGTTAGTTATTAACAATGTGTAACTAGCCTGAGTAGACAAACGATTTTGAAACATAAGTCGGAGATCAATCATTATTCAAATACCCCCTAAATTTGAGGAATGCACCCCCTGTTTGTTTCTCTCCCATTTTCTTTTACTCCAACGGAAACAATGTACACCTCATTTCTCATCCGATGTTCTTTGTTTTTTTAAATGTATCATTTGAACGTTTACACTTAGATGATCAGACGATGAAGTATTAAGGAAAATGTTACCAATTTTTTTTCCGCCCGAACGTTTCATTGATTAAAA
>OY744524.1:32031402-32058902 GCA_963556195.1 Sepiola atlantica | reverse complement strand
TGTATGTTCTTGCGGTTCGATGTCCCTTAAAACATGTTTTATATCAAGGCAAAGATAGAAAGAAAACGTAGCAACATTTTCACATATATCTGTTATAATCACTTTGTAATTTTAGTAATTCATTAAATATTTAAAAAATGCTACATTATTTGTATTTTTAGAACTGGCAACCGATTTTATTTTAATGTTTTTTTATACTTTGTACTTATCTTATTAAATGATACTTAGCCATTTATATTCATCATTGGCATGTTGGTATTTGTATCCCTTACTTTACATAATGCCGCTCCGTATTTCGTAGTTGAAATAAATATCTAATAGTATATATCACTTCAATTCTTTAGGCATCGCATACATGATCAGAAACAGAAAAAGACGGCCAATGTGATCGTCAAGTCGTAAATTTTCCTTCATTGCTTGTTGTTTTCGATGAAGCAGTCAGAACAAAGCGCAACAGTAAGGTCTACGATATATTTCACGCAAGGAAAGAGGGCGACACATGGTTTTGCGACGGATATTAGTGTGTATCCTATATATTTCTGATGTCCTATTGTATACCGTTTCAGCTTTGAATGTATTGTCGTAAAATTCTTTCAGTCTATAAGTCATCGCTACTTGCATAATTGAAGGGAGTTTATAAGTTAGAAATAAAGAAAGGGAGATAACGTGACACCAGGCGTAGTTTAGTAATATCTACATTTAGTAGCTGATCCAATGTCTTCATTATAAATACTCCGAGAATAAAACTAAAGGGCATGAATCCCCCCAAAATATTACTAGAGAAATAAATTAAAATGTAAATTATACAAGAAGTTTCAGAATTGCTTGTGCTCATAGGTTTAAGTATTTACTCATTTTATTTTTACAAGAAATTGCAACATATTTTTCAAATGATTTAATGCGAAAACGCAATGTCAATTGCACCCGATTCCTTGCATTAAACTTATTGAACTTACAATGGTGTTATACTCATCGTTAGATGTTATGTTCAGTTCAGTATCGTTCCCAGTAGTATTCCATGGACATTTTTTTTTAAATATCGTCGGACACATATTTGTAAAGCGTGTCTCTATATAGCGTGTAGCATGTTTGAAATAATAAATACTAGAGAAATCAGTAAACAAAGTATAAATTACATCGGATATATAACTACATAATACTGTCAGCGAGTATTAAACCACAGTCAGTGTGGTAAAATATCACCTATTACACCATCTTTTCTGTAATAATATTTAGTACAATTACACCTCAGTCTAAGCCTGACGTGTCCATCATGTTTCATTCATGTATATCCAACATTCTTTCTTTTATTGTAATTCACTGATCAAGCTCTAAATATGACTCTCTGCCCTGATCAATACTGAACGCAACCTAGTGGTTGTTAAGAAATGTTGAGGAACAATGCACAGACAAATAGGAATAAATTAATACACTCACACTAGACGATTTAAACTAATAGGTATGGTGTCCTCCCTTTCTCTTTATGTCTAAACTGTTTGACTTTAACCATTATTTTCGTTTCAAAATTGTAAAAAAATCTCCACGCTTTGGCGTTCATAAAAGTTATAATTGTTGCTTTCTTTTCTTTACTTTCATTTCTTCTTTCCAAGCCATCATCCTATGTATTTCTCGCGTTCCTTGAGAGATACATACTACTGATTATAACGGATATACAAAAATCGTGGTTTTCATTTTTCGCGTGTCTCACATTAACAGCAAGGCCGACAATTGGACAATTCTCTGGCAATTCAAAATTAATATCTTTATGAATGTTCTAGATTGAACTATTTACATACACACGAAACGATAATGATTACATAAACAATATAATTTTTAAGATTTCATTTTTATTTCCATATATATATATATATATATATATATATATATATATATAATTTTAAATGAATAGTATTAAATAATTTTTACTTACATACGCTAGCGTTTCAAGCTTTCGCTCTCATCAATGCAGGAATAATAATCTCGAACCCTTGCCACTCCGTAAGCAAGCGCTGTAACCATTATGCTACGTGACACCACCACATTCACGAAAGGAATTTAAGTTATATTTATGCGGAGGGCGGCATTTAAAGAAAGCCTTACTTAGAGATGCAACGAGCGTTGTCGGAATAGGCCTAATAGCTACGTGTCAGTCTATTTTTAACTCTGCAAATATGGCTCAACTTTAATATCATTAAAAGGGGCTAATAATATTATATATATATATATATATATATATATATATATATATATATATATATATATATATATATGTGTGTGTGTGTGCGTCGCTCCTAGAAAAAGTAGAGCACTGTAACTGTAGTATTAACACAGCATGACGTCATAAACTTTAAATGCATCGTTCCTTTCATTAAAAAAATAGAGCGCTCTTAGACGTTAAGCCGCCGATAAACTGTAAAAAATTATCACAGTTTATTCGCTGTCCAAAATTGGCCGAGTAGTTAAGGCGTCGGATTTGAGTTGCAAAATACTCGTAATCCGGGGTTTCGAATCGCATGACCGGTAGTGAATAGTCATATCTCTATGCTTGTGAGTCCCGATTATTAAGGACGAAACGTATACGTGAATAGATAATAAACAACAACAAATATATATATATATATATATATATATATATATATATATATATAATCAATGAATAATATTAAATTATTTTTCCATAGATATGCAATAGTTTCGAGCTTTCGCTCTCATCAGTGCAGGGATGATAATTTCGGACGGTTGCACTGCTTGAACCCCTGTCACAGAGAAAACCGTAAGCAAGCGCTGTAACCATTATGTTACGGGACATCACCACATTCAAAAAAGCAATGTAAGTTCTATTCATGCAGAGTGCGGCCTATCAAGAACGAGTGACTTGGAGATTCTACGAAGTTGTCGTAATATGCCTTATAGCTACGTGCCAGTCTCTTTTTTTTTCTCAAATTAACCCATATATATATATATATATATATATATATATATATATATATATATATATATATATGTGTGTGTGTGTGTGTGTGTGTGTGTGTGTGTGTGGGTGTGTATGTTTCATTCTAAAACCTGCAATCACCAGTATGGCAGGACACAATCTCTGCCGATCACACAGTTTGAACACTTATACGAAAGTTATAGTTAACTCGGTAGTCGTAGCGCGCACCGATGTGCCCATCACGCATTGTCTAGAAATGGAGGAGTTAATTAAATGGCAAAGTCAGCTGCCATATAAGCAGACTTCCGAGAGCAGTTAATAGGTGAGTGCTAAAATGCCTTCGTTCCGTACCTAGTTACTCTTAATACACTTTGTAAGTGTACCGGCGCGAGGAGACAATAATAAATGAAGTCTTCCACAGCGAACATTCGCGTTATTTTGGAGTCGTCTTTCCTTAGACAAGTCATTGTTTGATATTCTAGTATATCATGCTTTTTATCCAAGTTCGACAGACGATATAGAGTGATCTAATGTGTGTGATCGTGTTTCATGATATATTTCGAAGAAAGACTCCTTTATCAAATAGTAGGTGTTTCAACTCTCTAAAACCCGTGCTTAAGAAGAAACTAGTCACCGAAAAAGTAGCAGAAACTCGCTGTGAAGCGAGCAGACAACATTGGCTGTTGTTTGGAAGCAACAGCTTACCTTGCGGGCTTGTATATATACAGGTTGATTCATAAGTCACTTCACTTAGCTATTTAAAATGATTACCATATGAAGCATAAACATATTTTGAACTTTTGATGATTGTTATCTTACTCTCTACTTACTGCTATTTTTTATTTTAAATGTGTTCGTTTATATATTTGTTTCTATATATATTTATTTCAGAATCAATCAAATATGCTACAAAGAGTCGTATATTACTTGCAAAAAAAAATGGAGCTATGCATGCAGAACGGAGGTGGAAATTTTGAAAATTTGCTGTAATTTTAAACTCCCATGAATGAATTTGTAGAATAAGCTTTTTGTTTTGTATTACGGTATATTTAACTTTAGAATTTCAAAAATAAATAGGTAAGTGACTTATGAATCACCCTGTATACATCTACACATTTATAGAGGGTATTATTGAAAGTGATGCAGTCCAGACAAAATCCATTTCGCAATCTTATGAAAGATGAGCTGTTATTAATCTTGCAGTCCATTTCCTACAGAATATACATTGCTAGTCTTCGCCTACTCTATCGGTATTTGCATAGTTGATGCTCAACTGAGCTTCGAACCCTGTTCCCTACTCCCGTAACTCCTTAGCAGAAGATCGTCTTATATCCAGCACTATAAGGAACTCTCCTTTTTTCTCCGTGTTCTTTAAATACAAACAGAACTCCAGCCCACAGTTTCTTTCGAGGAACTTCACACCTGTGCAACACCTTTGCACTGGAATGTTTCCTTACAAACTACAATATTTTCGTTTTCAAGACGAATGTCAAAACATATCTGCCGAGTCTTCTTGTGACTTAATTACTGTTCTAAATTGTTTCATAATACTGTGCGACATCCTACTGATAATCTCACCAGGCCTTATCCTCAGGTTGCGTTTGACTTAGGCTATTGGTGAACTATTATTCTAAAAAATATCGAAGCCGCCGAGTCAATAGTTCACAATGTGTGCATGATTCAATTATGTAGTAGTTTATTACAATGAAAGTAGTTCACGGTTTATGCGAATGTGTGTATTTCGTGTAATTAATTGTAGTCAAACTATAACGACACACATCTAATAATGTTGTTATAGTCTGTTAAGTGATGTATTTGACAAGTATTTCTTTATTAAGTCTATCTTACTTAATGTTTGTTCACACTCTATTTGCTGAATCCATTCATAGGAAAGCAGTTTTTTTTACAGCAAATCAACACTTGTATTATCTTCTGCTGAATCGAAACTATTCATTGAATCCCCCTTGCACTTGAGTCAGATGTGGAGATACATTGTATGTTTATTATATTCTAAAACTATTAATGCATAAATGAATAGAATCGGTCTAACAAGATGTTAACTTGTAATTGCCGAGCTCAAAATCCGCGACGGTATTTTCTGGCAATCACACACTCTCAATGTGTAAATAAGATAAATGTTAATTTAGTATCAGTAAATAGTTATATAGATTTGACAAGAACCGCTTTTTTAAGTATTGCTATCTATCGGAACTTAAAAATATAACAATTGGTGTGAAAACACTTATGGGGAAATATTAGAGGTATCTGTGGCTATTTGGATTACAACCATTGCAACTATTTATTCTGACGCGATTTTATTCGAAAATTTATGAACGGAAATATATATTTTAAGACACATTTCTTGCAAAAAAATAATAATGGTTATCTATATTACACGTATCATCATCATAATAATAATAATAATAATAATAATAATAATAATAATAATAATAATAATAATAATAATAATAATAATAATAATAATAATAATAATAATAATAATAATAATAATAATTCATTTACCATCTAATTTACATACGCGTGTCTGGTTTGTAATTTAATGGGATAATAACGCTGAAAATGAGACTTACTCTTTATCTAAATGTATACGGAGACATTACGAACTATACGTGAGTAATCAATCATCGAGTGAAATACATATATAGCTAAGATAGTGCTAAGCGTCTTGTTAAGATAATTATAAATTCGTGTTGAGTACAACATTTTTTAACTGAATCGCAGAACTAAGTTATATGCCACCATGTATTTTGTGTTATTAAACTATATTCAAAAGAAATATCTAGGAGAAAAAACGCTTATTAACTCACAATTACTTTAATAATAGATATTGTAGATATTGTCATGGAAATAATGACGTTAATATGAGCCTCGAAAAGGCGATAAAAATACTTTATCAAAACTTTGGTTTCAACTCGTTTCTAGATTATAATAATAAAAAGATGGAGACGAATTTCTGCTCTTCATCATTAATACAGAAGTAAAAAAAGAAACAACTAAATAAATGCGCTTTAAATCCGCTAATAACAACCAAATGTCCAAGAAAATCAGTAACGGAAGAGGAGAAAGAAAAAGTTTATAAGTGGCTATTTTAAAAGTTACTGAGATACATTGGTCGCTGTGGGCGCCAAAATCTAGGTCAACATGGCGACGGTCTGAAAATCCATTCGTCATTGGGAGGCCGTGCGAACGCAGCGACAGAACAAAGGGAGCTCACTGACAGAAGACATCTATCAGGACGCCCAATACACCAGGCTCGTTTCCAGAGCGGCTGCCCCTTTTCGTACAGCTTCGCCGGTCGAATGATGAACGGCAATGAATAATTAATTCGGGAGAATAGAGGCCCCCAAAGAGGGTTTCGGTAAAAGGAAAAACAGGACAAAAAAAACTTTGCTTCTCGTAATGATAGTCTAATCTGATTACGTCATGTCACGTGATTGCAGCTTGTAAGGTCCCAATTTTGTTACAGGAAACAAGGAAAGAAAAGTAAACTTTTTTTTCTTCTATTTCTTTCACATGTTGTTCTACCTCTACCGATCTGGTTCTTACATTATTTGATATTAACTTTTTTATCTCATCTAAGACGTTCGCCTCTATTGACATCTCTGATAATATTCGATTGTGTTGCTATTATTTTACTTAGTGCAATGTAAAATGCACTCAGAGATGCGTGTATTATAACACAATATATATATATATATATATATATATATATATATATAAGTTTTGAAGATATATTTATGGCAATAAAGCTACACAAAGGTTTCCGCGTTTCATCCACGTAGGTAATCGTCAGGCTACGTGGATGAAACTCGGAATCCTCTATGTAGCTTGATTGCCATAACTATATGCACGATATATCATATGAAATGATATGGAGACAAGATTTATGAAAAGAACAAAAAGAAAAAAACCAAATAAAACACAAGAAGAGATAATAAAAAAACAGAGCATTTTCTGTTCTGTTCCGAGCGAACCCGGTACATCTCTCGTTTTCGTGTGATTTTTACTTGTGTTTTATTTGTGTTTATTTGTGTTTGCTTTTGTATTCTTCATACATCTTTTCTCAACAGCATTTATATCATGATATATAGTTTATTTTATTCCTTATATATATATATATATATATATATATATATATATATATATATGCTAGACTGCGAAATGCAGACGCATGTGTATAAATATTCTTAAATATAAATCTAGAAAAGTAGAGAAGAAGTGGAATAAACTCTTAAAATATAGAATCTGGAATTGAGATTTGAAGAATTAAATGTACACTTTATCACCCTTAATCCCAAGATTGCTACAATGCAATATGTTTGTCTTAGCTCTTTCTTGGATATTGGTACTTCGATTAAAACAAGAATGCCATAAAACACCCAAATATTTTTTCGTCTAAATCGTCACGTTAAGTAAACAGAAAAAAGTGATGACTTAAGCGAATAAACAAGTAAGGGCAACTGATTTCTGACTTAATTTAGTGACACAAAGAGTTGATGACTTTATCACTAAATATTATCACTTTATCATTTTATTACTAAGTTTTAATGTTCTTTTCAAAAGAAAGTCGGATTTTTAAAAATGTTTAAATGAAATAAAAAATCTATTTGTCATATGAAAAAAATGCAAAAAATACTATAATATTGAAAAGTTAAAATATAGAAGTTGGTGCCGACAATTAGAGATAGTTAATAATCAGGAAGAGTTGAATGTAAGTCAATTATATCAAAGTTCGGTGTAATTATTCTTTGATTAAAATATAATGACACATGTGCTTTGCATGTAACACAAACAAAATAAAAATTTCCCGACCTGTACAATATGGAATCCATAGCCGAGAAATGTCAGCCACAGAATACACTCCACTCGAGGTAATGTGGTGAAAAGCACTCCCTCATGAAGTCCTCACATTTTAAATTATGCTTTAAACAAATTAAACTTTATTTAATGAATCACCTAATTCAGTATTGTTTATTATTGTCTTTGCATTGCTTATTTTACTCTTAATTTAATTCTTTACATCTCAATTCCAGCTTCAATATTTTAAGAGTTATTTCCATTTGTCCTGTATTTTTCAGGTTTTTATTTAAGAATATTAATACACATGCGTCCGCATTTTTTAGTCCACTTTTTTAAAGCATTGCAGTTTGAAAATGTACAATGTATTTTTTATTATAATTTAAAACAAGAACAAATAACAAGACACTAAAGCATCAGTGACCAGGTTCACCTAGAGTCACCTATATGTTGAGTTGTTGGAAATATTAATAAGGTTTGCTAACTGAGTTTAACTAATAATAATTATGAAATCACAATAATGTAAACGTCTAATTAATTAGTGACCTAGCCTTGGATTTATTTCTTTTAATCTGCTGAAAAAAATTAAAACTTCCCTTAGTAATCTGCATAATAGCAATGCTAAGAAATTCTAACAAACTTCATTACAATAATTAAGAAGAAATGTGTATATTAAGTATAATTATTTAAAATATTTACCATTTTTGGACATCCTTACAAAAATATTCAGTACTGCCCATAGAGGCAAAATCACAACAACTTATATTGTAATAAATATCGACGAATATGCTTTAGTTTTAAAGTTTAATTGTAAAAATTAGATTTTAGTGAAACTGGAAACTGAATGATTGTCTTTAAGTAAAGCTTCGTTGACGTCGCATAGCAGATAATGTATGGCGGTGAACTCCAGGGTGTCTTATTGTTTATTATACTTTCGCTCTACCATACATTTGAAATTAATCTTTAGTGAAATTTAGACCACTTTTTAATATATTTTTTGGAATGTTCCTGTTTTATATTTTTCCAATTTTATTTTGTTTTCAAGAATAAAAAAATGATTTTTTACTGTGCTAACTACACATTGATGCATTAACGACAAGTCGTTTATAATTTTGAACTCATTAAAAAAATGTCAACTGAATTATTTAACGACATCGTGTAGCAGGTCGTGTCGCAAACTCAACAAAAACATTTTCGTGTGTGCCGCTCGAATATTCAGGAACCATAAATATTCTAAAATATGTTTGTAAAAGTTTTTTTGTAGGGGGTACATTCTTTATAAAACTATATCAAACTCAACCATAATGTTCTAAATATTATCTTGGTGGGGGGATTTTAATACATGAAGATTTGCTAAGTATCTTAAGCAAGTTTAAATAACTTTCTATTCGACAGTTTAATACTTCCAAATTTATTTCAAATGTCGAAAACGAAGTAATTGATTAATTACAGGGTTACCCCCCAAAAAACGGGCACCACATCTAATTAGGCCCCGTTTCTTAGTGTTTCGTCCAAATGAAATGAATTTTGGGGCATAACTAGTTTATTATATTCACAACATCATATCAAAACACTAGGGTATTTGTCCTTTTTTCTCTGTTCTACAGCATGTGTTCTAGATGGACTTCTTTTAACTCCGTGCATTTCTTGAGGCGCAGAACGAAGTTGTCCATGACGTTCTTACAGACTGAATTGGGAATGTCTCTCATCTCCTCCCTGATGGCTTCCTCGAGTTCCGTGATGGTTCTGGGTTTCCTTGCGTACATTCTGTCCTTAAGATAGCCCCACAGGAACTAATCTGGGGGGGGGGGGCTTAGGTTCGGGCTATGGGGTGGCCACTCAAAATCAGTCTTGAGACTGATCACTCGGCCTCCGAAGTTCTCTTTCAGCCAATCTCAGGACAGGTGTGAGGTGTGAGAACTTGCTCCGTCTTGCTGGAAGCAGAGCTTGCTCATGAGCGACGGGTAGAGGGTGTGGAGCTCACTCTTGAAGGGTTTGATAGCCTCCACATACCGCTCCTTGGTGACTGTCACTGCTGCGCCAGATTCTTCGATGAAGATTGGTCCGATGATGCCTCGGACCGAGATTGCCACACACACCGTGCAATTAGGAGAGTGCAGGGGCTTGGTAGCTACTTCATTGAGTCTGGAGGATCCCCAGAAGACATTTATCTTGGAGTTCGCCTTTCCGTCAAGCTTGAAGTGGGCTTCATCTGAGATCCAAAGGAGGTTAAGGAAACCTGGTGTCTCCTCGATTGTATCGAGCATCATGACTGTCATAGCGCTCCTCTGCTTCTTGTCTGAGGCTGTAAGGGTCTGCAGCGTCTGTATTCTGTATGGGTAAGCCCTGGTATTGTTCACCAACACTCTCCCGCAAGTCTTACGGGAGATACCGAGGGACTTACTTCGGTTACTCACAGAGCATTTCGGACTCTCCTGGAGAGACTCTCTCACACTTTCGACCAGCTCGGCTGTCCGCTTCTTGGGACGTGCTGAGTTGCTTAGACGGTTCTCACTGGCAGCGTTGAAGTTCTCCACGGTCCCAAACTTCTTGAAGTGGTCCACCCAGTTCTGAATTCTGCTTTTGGGTTGAGCCTTTTCACATCCGAACTGATGCATGAAATTGTCCTGGGTTTTCTTAAACAAGCCTGTCTTGTAGTAAAATTTAACACAGTGTATTCTTTGTCCCAGCTCCCACTGAGGTATTGGTGTACTCACGGTCGTTGATTCTGCCATGTCCTGTAAAATAAGGGCAATCGGTGAATAAATAAAGGAGATGTCACATAAAGTGTACACGGGGCCCGTTTTTTTTAGTCACCCTGTATCTCCACTATCAGCAAACTATTAAAATGGCTGACTTGTTTAAGAAGAAACCGAAATGCACAATGATGGATTGTATCTCGCAATAAGATTTTAATTTACTACTTTTGTATTAATATAATAATGGTACATTTTTTTGTTTATGGACCGGGTTGAAATAATAATATTATTTACAAAGACATTCTTTACATGGCGATTGGGGGAGGGGGGTTAGCTTACGATTATATACTTTCACCTAACAATTTAATAAACCAACAATATCGTAAGAATTAAATTTATCTTGATTTCTCCGCTACGAAAAAAGAAAAAATATACAAATATTTAGGGGTATACATCTTCAACATACACAAGAGGTAATTTTTTTGTATATAGCCAATCTTCATTTACTAAATTAATAAACAGAATTTTCAATTTGGCATTTGTTATTGCTTTCTTTCATCTAAACGTGTGGCTTTAATTTGCAGTATGGCTGTGGTGGTCTTTTTTACTGAAAATCATCAGTTGTTTTTATATTTCTACTAAAGTCACCCCACTCTTTTTCTCATGTCACGATTGTTTATACTCTCATGTTTATACTTAGCTCATCCAGATCTATCTCTTTATCGTCAATCCTTAAATTATATTCATAATTTAAAAAGTTATGTCGAGTTAAAGGGCATGAATAGCGTTACTCAATAAGCATTTTTTGTCAATTTCAGCTGTTGAACACTTGCATATTTTAAACTTCTTTTGAGATATCGATATTTTTAGATTATTTGTGCTTTTTACTACATTTTGGGCATGACAAATACATTTAAACAGTTATGGTAATTCAAAGTTAATGAGGGGTGTTATCCTACACACTGATGACCACAAATATTTTGAATAACTTTTTTTCTACTTGACCAAATTTTAATTTCGTTATGTATGAAAACACATTGTGGCTAGTATATTCTTGCGAAAAAATCCGCATCAAGTTTGGATTAAAAATTGGACACCATTGGGGAAATGTTGACCGTTAGCATTTATATATATATATATATATATATATATATATATATATCGTGATTCTAAACATAACTTAAGAACTGTTATGTATCCCATGTGACCGCTTGCAACTTTCATTCCTTCACTGGCGAGGGGAACAAAACCCGAAACGATATTGTCTTTACGTACGAACACAATTTAATATTTTAACATATTTACTATACACACACACACACACATATATATATATATATATATATATATATATATATATATATATATATACATATATATATATATATAAAATAAATGCATAAATAAATAAATTATTTTTTAATTAATAAGAATATAATAACAGATTATAATTTAACATCATTTAATTAAAATTCATATTGTTCATATATATAATTATACATATATTTTTGTATATATATATATATGTGTGTGTGTGTTTATATATATATATATATATATATATATATATATGACCGACAAAAAGTCACGTGTTTAATAATCTATAGACTCCGAAAATTGCGGAGATTATTGGTGTATCTTTTTGTGTATTAAGTTGTTTGTTTGGTTGCTTGTCCGTGGTCATAGTTTATTACGGCATTGTTTTGTAAACTTATCGATTAAAAGAACAATTGTGCACATAGATCAAACATAATAATATTAACTAAATCACACAATTCGGGAGGGCATGAGTGAATGGGAGGAGCTAGAATATAAATCACTACACATACCTCCACTGGAAGGTAACGGAAAGTGCTGCACTCCTGCGAATACGTGTTATGATTAATATTTCAAAGAACCTCTCCTAGCTTTATAAAAGATAGTTTAATGATTAAGATATATTTGGTTAGGAGAAAGTAAATAGAATTTCAGAGATGGGCTAAAGTAGTGGGGAGTACTAAACACCAATAGAGACATACAAAGTCAGATTTACAAAAATGCGAACAGCTAAATCACATACACTATGAATGCAGTACACTAGTACACGCGCAATACAACAATAAATAGTATTTGGATGGGAGGCACAACGTCTGAACTTTCGACATGCCGACAAATGGCACAAATATAAACCGAAGACAGTATTGACAAAAGACTCATCAAATCCATTCGAGACATAGAGGTACAAACAGAGAACCCTATTCTAAGCAAGAATAATGGATGTAATAATCAACAATAAAAAAAACTCTGCTACTCACCTGGCACGCTAGGAAGTGTAGTATCTGTTCCGATGGATACTGCACCCTATAGACGGGTGTCGTCTTGTCCTTCGGGGCTTTATTCACCTGTCTGTGGGGTTGTCCTGTGCAGTTCTAGGAGGTCCACCCTCACAGGCTTTGCCTCCCCTCTTTGGGGAGAAGTAAGTTTATTGCTGACTGCCTGAGGCGCCCCCACTGGGGAATGCCGACAGGGCTGCCCAGGCAATTTTTAATGGCCAGAGTGCTCACTTTCTCGGGCGCTGGCTTTTCAAACCCCACTTTCCCAACCCGATCTTGGGTCACATATTACCTTGTGGGAGTAAGATAAAACTGGTCTTGTGCCTAACTCCTGAAGAGGATTAAATAAACATATTTTCTTGGCCTTTTGGCTAAGATCAAAGTGTAGTATCTGTTCCGATGGATACTGCACCTTATAGACTGGTATTGTCTTGGCCCTCGGGGCTTGATTTACGCTGGTCTATGGGTTTGTCCTGTGCAGTTCTAGGAGGTCCACCCTTCCAGGCTTCGCCTCCCCTCTTTGGGAAGGAGTAAGTTTATTGTTTACTGCCTGAGGCGCCCCTACCGGGGAATGCCGACTGGGCTGCCCAGGCAATTTTTAAACCCCATTTTCCCGACCCGACCTTGGGTCACATCTTACTTGTGGGAGTACGATAAAAGCTGGCCTTGTGCCTAACTCCTGAAGAGGAGTAAATCAATACTCATACATTCCTCTTTTCAGCAGATCAGAAGGGTGTGATCAAGAATGTAGAACATCGAAGGTAATACACGGGACTTGTAAAATAACTTATAGGAATATAGAACATGAATAAAGTTACTCTAATACCCAAAATACCCTGTGTTTCTAACGGTGCTGACATGCAGAAATTTATAACTAATCTAAACAGACATCTCACTGCGCAGCTGTCAATTTAGGTTGACCCCCCGCAAAAAAGGTGTCACCACTTTTCTCAGTAGCTCCTTACGTCTACAGTGGCGACCTGCCTTGTTTGGGGGTGGACTATCTTAGAAAAAAACACAGAAAAAACTGGAGAAATGTATCGTATTTAAAAAAGTATGTGTGTGGGGTTTGTGAGTTTAGGTATTTTAGCGTCGTTCTTCTATACAGAAGTGTGCAGAAAATTGACTTAAACATGCAAGGATACTCTGATTTTTTAGTATTTTGGATAAGTGTTAGCATAGTGGGTGCGCGGCTATAGACAGACTAGTATCAATGGATTAACACGATACTAATCAACTAGAGACAGATAAGTGGAAACTATTAACAGCTCAAATGAGCGAATAGATTTCGCACTATCTTAATAACCGTGAATTACTCCTCGATGAACATAAGGAATGCTGTAAATAAATCAGAAGAACACATGCCCTTCTATAAAACGACTAAACCTTCCTGACAGTGCTACAACACAGAAAAAACATTACACCGACTACAAAAAAGCCTACACATGAACAACTGTATCATTCAGGATGTAGACAATATCTGACAATATTACCAATTGTATGGAGAAAGCAAGGGAACCATAGAGACTTTAAACTGACAACTGTATGACAAAAGGTTACACATATAAAGCCAGAGAAAATTATTTTCGCGTGGAACTCTCTATCACCCATGATGTTGATCATATTCATTATGCCACGCAACAGAATACATTGGGTGTTCAATGACGTTTATGAATTCAAAGACAAAAAGAAAAGTAAACTCATGTATGGGCTAAAACATAATTATTTGCAAAATATCAAAATGGGCAAAACTATCTAATACATGAAAATATACTATTCATTTAGTTCCACCAAATAAAGGAAAGGGTGCACTACTAGAGATGAAAAAGAGAACACTTGAGAACGCGTATGCATCCACGCTATCAAATATATTAAAAAGAAAGGACAAATTTGAAGTAAATATGAAAAACACTCTAAACTATATAACTTCATATTAGAAACAAAATTAAAGGAAAGAAATACATGAACAGTATCACAAGAAAGATATTCTGCAGTCCTCTTCGGCTGGACAAAGTAAGAATTCCGGTACCTACTCCAAAGAACTTGGAAATAAGTAGAAGCATGACTAAAAATCAAGAAAGAGTATCACTGCAAAAAGCACAACAAAAATGAACACTACAAGGAGCATGGAAAGTGCAATAATGATAAGAAAAGCAAAATTAGGATCGACAATTAATAAGAGTTTCCCAAAGGGGAAATATACGAACACTTTTAATCATGTCTATGAAAATAGCATATGACCCGAAAAACTGACAACTGCACAAAACAACGCAATTACAATAAACTATATATACGCCAATATAAAAATAAAACAGAAAAAGTATAAAATATGTGTGGACAAAGTAATAAAAGGGTAAATCTCAACATAAAGAAATGCAGTAACATAGCAGAAAAAGGATTTTAAAAAACCACACAGGAATGTGTGGGGAGGCTGATCACTATGCAAATGGATGCAATTTCAAGATGAAGACGGAAAACGGAGAGATTATTGGAAAAACGCATGAAATTTTCTGGAACATATGAATACAAACGGAAGAGGACCGGATGTTATGATTGTCCACAAGAAAGAACAATGCGGTCAAATAATATAAATTGTTGTCCAAAAACTGGAGAGCAAGGAATAAGAAAAACTAATGAACTAAAGAGAGCATGTCAGAGAATTGACGGGATTATAGAATATTAAGAACATCGATGTATTTCTAACAAGGATAAAAGCAATATGGATATTTTTAAACATAAAAAGGGAAAACAGAGTAAGAGAATGTAAAATCAAAGCATAACGCTGATGAACGAAAATGGAATGTTAGGAAAAATCCTCGAGTTGGGGAACCAAACTCACATAACCAGATATTTCCGCCAAATGACAGACACATTGAAATAGAATGACATTGTGGGCACATAACTAGAAATACAGAATAGACATTACACGAAATCATTAAAACGGAAAAGATCACCAAAATAATATAATTTGGCCTCGCTCGCTTTTAATAAAACATGTTGTAGCAATGGTACATATTGTTACAACGGAAAAATGCATGTAAAGTATCAAGAAAAGAGGGAGTGCAGTAAATAGGTTTCCACTGGAATAGCGTGAAGTCTACTGGAATACTGCGGAGGCGGGGGAGGGGGTATCACTACTCACAAGACAATGGTATCTCAATTGTAGAAAAAACGCAAAGTTGTTTGCAAAGGTTTTCGAAAAAGAGCAGAGAGTACTGGAACTCCGGGGAGATTATTGTCAATCAGATTCCAGTAAGTTACGGGGATGTAAGGGATTGTGTTAGGACACTTAGTGAATACGTACTATTATGAAATGAAAACTTGAAATACTATAGATGAATAATCGAAAATTAGAAACAATGAACAGTATAGCCCAGCCCGATTTTGGAATTTCCAGATATATTTGTAAGCGCAATTCCTACAAATATCTGAGCATTTTGAAGCGGACACAGTTAGATCAATAGAACCGCAAGAGATAGTTTGATGGGAATACATTAGAAAACTAAAAAGAGAAACTTATGGTAAAGTATAAAATAGAAATAGTAAAATATCCTGAACAATTATTGGATAAAAACAACCCAGGTCCCTAGATCAACACACTAGCAAACTAATTAACATGGACAACGCACACTATTCGAGGAATTATTCCGATCGTCTCTATGCAAAATAGAAAGAAGGGGGAAGAAACTGCGAAATAATTAAGACAACATAGACAGTGCTATCTAAATAGGACTTGAAAAATGAGTAACACAAGACAGAGAGAGAGGCTGATTACAACCGCATACAACACGACTAAGTTGAACAATAAGGGCATCATTAAAACCGGAAAGAAACAGCGTAGAAAGAAAATTGAAACAAGACGCAACAACGAGTACGATTTATATAACGCCTAAATAAAGTGCGCTTGGGAATAATGGTCATGCTTACGGAAAAGACACGTATGAAAACGCTATTGCAAGTAAGCTACACAGAAATAAGAGTATACCAATGTAGGTTTAAGTGTGTTTTATCTTATATATAAAGTGGAGACTTTTTTCCCTGTACCTTCGCGTCGAATAGGAAAATAACCTCGAACTCAATAGGTTACTACAATCACTACAACATCAAGCTCATTCGCTCGAGCGTGTTCTTAGCAAGCTCTACAATCTTACATCCACTCGGGCAAATTATTACTTTCGTTCCTCCATCAGTAACTCTCCCCAAAACAGACACCATACAGGTAGTAGCAGGAACATTTCTCTCTAACATTTTACTCCTCCCACGCTACCAGTCTACACCGGGAACAACTACACAACGGATACTTTCACACAATTTACACTTATTATTTACGTTATGTATGCCTACAACTCACCACACAGTAGCATACGTTGCACATAAAATATAACAGACGCTCTCTTCAATAGATCTGACTACGTCACTTCCGCCAAATAATGTTACGCAATCGTCTACTCTAAGCCTCAACAAAAAACTTCAGTTCACGAAATGCCTGCCAGATTCACTACACTTAAACAAGTATACCGATTCCCCTTACCGATCTAACTTTTCGTCAGGTAATACACCCTTCCTGTTATGCTATTTCCGTTATACATTCATCTACTTCAGTTCTTATCATTGCTGCTACAATACTAACGTAATAGGTTCAGAAACAAAAAAAAACACTTACAGATTAAGCGATTGACATTCTCTTATTCTTACTTCGTAGCATTTTCAAGTTAGCGAATAACAGAATAAATTAAACTGAACACAATGACAATCGCAAACACTACTACTTATTCAACTTCATTGTAATAATATAATAAATAACTTAGTATAGTTCCGACATAAAGTACACCATTCCTTCTTTCTACATATTATATTATAATACATGCTAAACAATATTCCAAATAACTTTTATATTTCGTAGGGGGGGGTATTCAGTTTACACGTATTTTTCAATTTTTTTCATTACTCTACATAACAGACACAGATTACATAATAACAAAATTTAAAAATTAAAACTCTAAAATATAAGATACAATTTTTTTAACGTTTTCCTTCTGTTACGAAATATACACCTCAAGAATCAATATATACCAATAATTATACATTTCACTTCTTTTAAAAACAAACAAATATGTGACTTCTACACTATTTGAACCGAACTTTTTTTTAAAAATCCGTTTATAAACTAAGCAAATACTTTTTACAAATGGGATTTCAATTATCCTTTCACTTAAAAAAACAAAACAAAAACAAACAAATATGTGAGTTCTACACCACTTGAACCGACTTGTTTCTTAGAATTCGTTCATAAACTAAGCAAATACTTTTTACAAATGGGATTTCAATTATCGACTATGAGAAACAATATTCAAAAAACTACATCCTTGACTTTTATTATAATAAATAAGGGTGGACATGTATTCAATTTACACGGATTTTCTATTTTCGTCATCATTACACGTAACGGACATCGACTACATAATAACGTGCCACCCAAAAAAACTAACCCGACGTAATCAAATACGAATTTGTAAACGTCGCTAATTAAATATGATATACTTCTACAAAAAAACAAACTGAATAATTCCGATATTTCATATTATAATAATTTAAAAAAATCAATTCTAACAATTAATATAAAGATTTACGCTTTACTTATTTACATGAAGTTAAAACAACTGTTACTTATACAGAATTTGAACTTTCTTAAAATCGTTTTAAACGATCACTATTAACTATTTTGATAGAATTTGAATTCTTACAATAAAAAAATCACTAAATACTTATTTAATTGATAGATTTTCACTTCAGAAATTACTGTTGCCTACTTTCAGAAACTTTTCATTCATACAATAAGAAAAATCGCTGACTTTACATTCGGTCTGGCACTTCCGGTTGACTCGGTGGAATAAATGGAACTCTTCAATTATTAAGTCCAAGTGACGTTTGAAATGCAGAACTACCCTTATTTATTACAATAAAATATCAGAATTTGCTAAAGTTTTTGTATTGTTTCTTTTCTTATATTTTAGAGTTTTAAGTTTTATTTTTTTCCTTTTTTATAATATAAAGTATCAGAATTTGGCATACTTATTTTGTCGTGTAAAGTTCGAATTGCGTATAAAGAAGTATATCAGGTGGCACGTTATTATGTAATAGCTGTCCTTTACGTAAAATAATAGCAAAAATGAAAAATCCGTGTAAACGGAAGAAATGTTCCCCCACCCACACCCACCTAAATATATAAGACAGCGACTACATAATAACGTGCCACTCATTAGACATAATATTACAATATTTTTAAGTATAAAAACTTATCCGACATAATCAAATATGAATTCGTAAACGTCGATAATTAAATATGATATACTTCTTTTTAAGGCATTAGAACTTTAAACGATAAAAAACAATTGACAAATTCGGATATTTTCCATTATAATAAATTAAAAAAAAACACATTAAACTCACAAAAAAAACAATTGCTGAATTTTTTTAATAAAAACTTACTCTGTCTTTGATAAGGGGGCCTTTGAAATTTAAAGAGGCCTACAGAGCCACATAAAAATCACCCCCTCCAAACTGCTGCCCTTATATTAAATACATTTTCTTCTCACCACTCGACGACAACAATATTTCTGTTTCACACTTACTACAATAACTTCCAGTAGTATTTACTGACAAACAGATCAGATGTGTTTGCCTTTCAAGCTTCATGCGGATATAGAATTTACGTGATTTAAAAAGTAATTAATGCTTCCCTTCATTTGCCCAATTGATACACATCAGAAACATATTACACACACTAACATATCCTTTGGACTTTTAACACAATACATGGTTCAGATCAAAATTGGTTTAATTTCGTGCAAATCAGACCTGACTAACCTGCCACATTTTCAATCATTTAATAATTACTTTCAGTTCTACTTAAATACAATATAATTGTTTTTTTTCTTTTATTATAAACACAACAAATATGTTCATCATACTTGACTAGAATAGAATTTACTTTCGATATGCGTGGTCCACTTTCTTTCGATTTTTTCTCCCATTTATTCATTTTCACGCTCTCATTAATCATCTTTTCGATCAAATTCTTTCCAGGCAGAAAACAAGAGAAACATGCATCCAAAAAAACCTTCCATTGGTCGTACTACAAGACCAACTGCCTCGAGAAAGAGAAGTCTACAAACAGAAATTCATGATCAGTCTCAAGAAGAGCGTTTGGATAATTCCTTCCACGAAACTGAAAGTCAACCTTTGGAGCTACAGGAACTTTCCGCAGAGACATCTGAGGTGGAACAGCCAAGGCATACTGAGACAAATCAAAATGTACATACTATGGCACAACACAGACATGCCAGATTTGAAGCCATGCCGGTACATACATAACTTAGTACGGTTCCTCAAGCAAATTTCTGGTGGCATGAAGGCCGCAATTATGATGTTGCGTGTAATTATCACCTACGCAGAGACATTCAAATAGGCACAATGAACAACAGAAAAACGTGTACGAAATGTAACGCTAAAAATTGGATTAGAGAGTCAGCAGGTATGTGCTGTTCTTGTGGCAAAGTTATTATTCAAGATTTAGGTACACCCCCGGAACCATTAAAATCCCTTATTGATAACACTTCACATTATTTAATACATTTCCTGAAGAACATTCGGAGTTATAACCAGTGCTTCAGTATGACAAGCTTTGGCGCTTAACAAATACGTGAAAAGGGCTATATGCCTACATTTAAAGTTTGTGGCCAGATTTGTCATAGAGTGGGTTCCTTGCTTCCCATCAAAGGGGAATTTCCACAGTTTCTTCAAATATATTTTCTGGGTGATGAACACAAGAAGCGGCGATTAGATATAACACTTTCTTAAACACTTAATTAGATATTGTTCTTGCATTGCAAAGCATGCTTCACAGCGAAAATGTATATATCCAACAATTTCAGATGGCGATGGAGCATAATGGAGGTGATGACTTGAAAGTGGTTATACATGCTGACAAAACTTCTACAGGAGAACATGAACGACGTTTCAATGCTCCCGAGGCACGTGAAGTTGCTGTTGTAATAGTGGGTCAGGAGTTTCATCATCGGGACATCATTTTGCATCTTAGAAACAAACAACTTCAGCGCATCTCTGAAACAAATCAGGCACATGATGCTTTACAGTACCCGATCATTCATTGGACAGGTCAAGAAGGGTATCATTTCACTGTTTGAAAAACAAATCCTCACACCACTCAGTTAGTAGTAGGAAAAAAGATTTCTTGTAATGATTTCTATGCATATAGGATTATGGTCCGCGACGGAAGTTTTAACATGCTGCTGCAATGTAGGAAGCTATCCCAACAGTACATAGTTGATATGTATGCAAATATAGAGCATGGGAGGCTTACTTACATTAAGACGCATAACAAGGAGTTAAGAGTTGCTGATTACATTCACTTGAGGGACTCACTAAGTATTGATGGAAATACTGAAAATGTTGGCCAACTGACAATCCTACCAGCAACATTTACTGGGGGGTCTCGCTATATGCATGAACGCATGCAAGATGCGATGGTGTATGTGAGAAAAATATGGAACTGCGGATTTTTTTATAACTTTTACCTGCAATCCGAAGTGGCCTGAGATTTTGAATGAACTCCTTCCGAATCAACAACCACATGATCGTCATGACCTCATAGCAAGAGTTTTCCATCTAAAGCTAGGTATCCTTATCCAACTGCTAACGAAAGGAAACATTTTCGGAGTGGTCATAGCATACATGTACACTGTTGAGTAACAGAAAAAAGGATTGCCACATGCTCATTGTCTGGTTGTGCTTCAACAACAATTGAGATCCTCTGACATAGATTCAGTTATCAGTGCGGAAATTCCGGATCCAGTGGCAGATCCGGTTTTACATGATATCATTAGGCACCATATGATTCATGGACCATGTGGAAACATAAACAGATGTTCACTCTGTCTCAAAGATGGACACTGCAGTAAGAGATATCCCAGACACTTCTTGAGTGAAACTCAATCGGATACAAATGGCTACCCACAATATCGACGACTATCTCCTTTAGCTGGAGGTTTTGAGACGACAGTTACCCTACCTGGCAACATAACAGTTCTTGTAGACAACCGATGGGTTGTACCACATACTAAACTGCCTTGTAAGATTTTTGATGCACACATCAATGTTGAATACTGCAACAACGTGAAATCCATAAAATACATTTGTAAATATGTAAATAAAGGTAGTGATCAAGCTATCTTCACAATTGAAAGTAATGCTCATGATGAAGTTAAGAGATACGAAACAGGACGTTACATATCAACCAATGAAGCCATTTGGAGAATACTTAACTTTCACATACATGTCCATCATCCCCCAGTTATTCACATATCAGTTCATCTAGAAAATGGACTGCGGATATACTTTACTGAAAGTACTGCAGCAGATAGAGTTGCAAATCCACTTTCAACCACTCTAACAGCTTTCTTCAAATTGTGTCAAACAGATTTTTTTGCACGTACACTTTTTTACTCGGAAGTTCTTCTTTATTATACCTGGGACAGTAAAACTAAGGTCTTCAAGCGACGATTACAGGGTAAGCCAATTCCAGGCTATCCGTGTGTTAAAAGAACAGAAGTTTTGGGCAGGGTATACACCGTGCATCCAAATCAATTTGATTGCTTCTGTTTGAGACTGCTTCTACACAATGTTAGAGGTCCACGGAGCTTTACTGACCTAAAAACGATCAATGGTCAAGTTGTGACTACATTCAGGGATGCATGTAGTGCACATGGACTACTTGAAGATGATAACCACTGGGATGCGACACTACAGGAAGCATCTATATCTGAATATGTAGACAATTTGAGAAATGTGTTTGCCATCATGTTGACATCATGTGCAGTGTCTCATCCAAAACGACTTTGGGATGCACACAAAGAAGCTTTTAGTGAAAATTTCCTTCTTAGGAAACGCAATCAGCAGCCTGAAGTTGATATAACATTTTCTGACGACATCTTCAATATAGCTTTAGTTCATATCGAAGATATGACTTATCAGATGAATGGTAAAACACTGACAAAATTGGGTCTTACCTCACCTAATCGATCTAATACACATCCGGTCATTACTGCATGGACACGTGAAATTAGTTATCAACCTCATGAGCAAGCATCAATTGTTCGAGATGGTATCGCACAACTAAACAATGGGCAAATTCATGTTTTTCGTACTGTAGTTAATGCTGTAGAAGATCAGCAAGTGGCCTGATATTCCTTGATGCACCCGGAGGTACAGGAAATACATGTGTTACCAAGTTAATTCCTGCTAAAGTTAGGTCAGAAGGCAAAATAGCTGTGGCAGTGGCATCATCGGGCATTGCAGCCACTCTTCTTCCTGGTGGTAGGACAGCTCACTCCACATTTAAGTTGCCATTATACTTAACAAAAGATGGTGATCCAATTTGTCAAATAGAAAGAGGATCAGATTCAGCTAAAGTTTTACAGAATTGTTCCTTGATCGTATGGGATGAATGTACAATGGAACATAAACAAGCATTCGAGGCTCTAGATAAAACATTGCCTGATCTCAAGAGACGTGATATTGTTATGGGTGGCATAACACTTTTATTATCAGGTGACTTCCGACAAACGCTTCCTATTGTTCCACGTGGAAGTCCCGCTGACGAACTTAATGCTTGCATTAAATTGTCATTTTTGTGGAAGTACATTAAGACTGTTACGTTATTTACAAACATGCGTGTACATCTCAATAGTGACCCAATGGCTGGTGAGTTTGCCTCCCTACTCCTAAAAATAGGTGATGGCAAGCTTGCAACAACCAACAATGGCAAGAGTTTTATTACTCCAGGTATTGGCTCAATTGTTTCATCACTCACAGAACTTAGTAGCAATGTTTATCCAAATATAGCCGAAAATTATGTGAATCCTGAATGGCTAACGGAGAGAGCAATTCTAGCTTTTAAAAATGGCATGGTACATGTCATCAATCAACAACTGCTTGATGAAATTCCAGGTGATTAACAAACTTTCACTTCTGTGGATTCTACTCTTGATGACGACCAGGCTGTACAATACCCTACATAATGTTTAAATTCATTAGAATTGCCTGGTATGCCAACACACAAGTTAAAGCTGAAAGCTGGATGCCCAATTATGTTACTCCGGAATCTTGATGCTCCAAGTCTATGTAATTGAACGAGACTGTGTGTTAAACGCACGCAACCTCATGTGATAGAAGCCGTAATACTAACTGGTGTGGCAATGGGCAAACTGACCTTTCTTCCAAGAATATCCATTATTCCGTCGGATTCTGCAATAGAATTTAAAAGGATTCAGTTCCCAGTTAAATTGTGTTTTGCCATGACAATTAACAAGTCCCAAGAACAATCATTGGCAGTGGTTGGTCTAAACTTGACTTCACCTTGCTTTAGCCATGAACAGTTTTATGTAGGATGTTCAAAGGTAGGCTCTCCACAATGTCTATACATATTGGCACCAGAAGGTAAAACATCAAACATTGTGTATCCAAGAGCTTTATACAAATCACTTTTACCACTGTAAAGGAGACATCAGTTGGGACAAACACAAGAACGCTAGGACACAGGTTTGTGGTAAATCCTATTTTAATTACCTAAATTACTTCCAGTGAAATGATTTCTTCTTCTGAATGTATTTATTAAACTTAAACATTTAAATCAGTCAGATTTAGTTCTCATTAGCCACATTTGATAACCATCTTGAAATTGCATTTACTTACGTTTCATGGCCAATAACTTCTATCATTTTTCCTTTCTAATTCTAATTCACATTGACAAAACAAACCATAAGTCCTCAGCAAGAATGTCCACCCTAGTAGCCCATCTGACGAGCTTCAACGATTTACCACGCATATATGATTTCATCATGGTATGTTACATTTCTCACTACTAACCCCATCTCACTTTTTTTATTTGGTGTATTTAAAATGGAGAGTACTATCAGTTTAATAGATTGTTCCTTTTTCTTTTTCAGTGTGTCATTACTTAACAGACCAAGACCAGCAGGGCCTTTGAATCAAGTGCACAAATACCACATGACCTTTTAGTGTGAGTTCGAATCTGTCAGATAAGTATCACTGATCATCACAAATGAACAACTAATTTTTCGCAATATGATTCAACAATTTTATGATGGTAGGTTATGTTTGTCAGTACAGAACGATCACATCATATGATTCAGTGTATTTAAAAATGATAAACCTATCTGTTTTATACATAACTGAATTTGTCTTCCTTTTTCAGTTCGCAATGAATTAATACCATGTCGGACCTACACATGAGTTTTCTCCCGAGCAGACATGGTAGGTTATGTTTATCGCTACAAAACACAATTGTGTCATGTGAATTAGTTTTTAATACACTATATGTTTTATACATAATAATTTGACGCAGATGTAGGAGTTGTTTATGCTCACTTTCTGATCTATTTTACTGCTAAAAACATCTTTTTTTCTTTTTCAGTGTGGAATTGTTTAACAGGCCAAGACCAGCAGGACGTTTGAACCAAGTGCACGGATATCCCAATAACATGATTATTTAGTTTGTGTTCTGATCTGTCGGATAAAAATCACTGATCATCACAAATGAACAACTAATTTTTCGCAATAGCATTGTGTACCACATTTCTGAAGAATAAAGTATTTCATAGTTTTTCTTTTAGGGTGGCACAGGGGATCCGGGGAGTGCTTTTTCAAAATAAGCAAGGGTAGTTTTTCAGAATAGGTATCCATGAATATGTCGGTACTTATGTCATTAATGCCAAGTTTTACTGAACATTCTCTACAAGCTAACCTTAATGTACTTCACCAAACAATTTACACACTATTAACCGAACGTTTTATTGCTTTTTCCTTTAACCTTAATACTAAACTAACTATTACATTTATTTTGCAATTTCAGTTTTGTTCAGTTGATATTGTGTAGATTTAGTTCGTAGTATGAATTGCTTACATCACAACTACGCCATGGCTGCAAACTTTCGGATACTTATTCCTAAAAATCACCAAAGAAAGAACACTCTTTGGGGTAGATTCTTGATGATAACAAGTCACTACTGAGACATTAAAGTAAAAGTTTCATTACTTGCATATTTAGAGTAGAAATAAACTTCCTTATTAATGATGGAAATTGCCACTAAATTTTGGTTATTGTAACTCATTTAATTAAACAATATATTCTCTATTTCTTTTCTCAAATAACATGCTTCAATTCAGTTCATTTGCCTGCTTACTTTAATCAGCAACACAATAACCCTTGAGATTTTGAGGCTGTTACTGTAGTTTTAACTTTATTTTTCCATACTTTTATGTAAAGGTAAGTCGAGCCAAAATGGTGTTACAATAATCAAAAGTGTGGACAATTGAAATGTTAATTTTACTAAATCATCACATTTTAAAAAAAAAACTATTTCTATGCTTGATATCATCAAGTGGAGCGGATCCTTTATATATATATATATATATATATATATATATATATATATATATATATATATATATATATATATATATATATATTTAGTCCGTACATTAGAAATGATCTATTAATATAATTACAAATTCGTAAAAGAAACAAACATATTGAAATAAAAATTAATATTGAAATATACAACTGTTTTCGTTTTATTCATGTTATTCTTGCTTAAATGTTGTTGACACACTCTCTTATACCAAATGTGAGGTATAGAGTATTAGGTTTTGACAGAAAATATTTTAAGCATACTTTGACTACTGTTTTTATTTTTTTGTTCATGTCCTCTGTCGATCAACATACACACACTCCGGAGCAATAAAATAATACTGCACTTGGTAAATGTTATATGCTGAATTAAATACTGTTCAGTATCCTAAATGGAGCAGTTACGTTCAATTATACAGTAGGTCACTTGGAATATAGTAGCTGCTGAATCTAGATATACTTAATACTCTAGGTAGGGAAAGTATGTGTTATAATATCATTTTATTCTGATTAAGTCTTATGTTTAACCCAACAGTGCTTAATTAATAAAAGATATATACTGAATCCACATCTGTTTAATATGATAGATATAACAGTAAAGTTTGCAAGTGGTATCTGGTGAATCTGTAGGTGCTCATTCCTCTATGTATAGCTATGTATATATTCAGCACAATAACTTTAAAACCAAAAGCTCAGGTGGCTTTAACATATCATTTTTAAGAGAGTAATATGCTTGGACAAGACAAACAGGTATGTTGATACAAGGTTTTATTTTGTTTCTTATGGAGCCGGCAGCATTTTTGTTATGAAGCTTTTGCACCCCTGCAGAAGCAAATCTGCAAGACTTTTGCAGACTTTAGGCAGCGGCCCTCCCAGGCTTTTACAGGGCCTGCTGAGGCTTTTGCATACTTTGACCGAGAGTAGAGGAGGAGAAGAAATTAAACATAGAACATAAAATATAAGAATGGGCTTGGCAAAGGAGAAAGAGACGGTTAGGGGGAGAAAAGATATAAAGATAAAGAGACGACTAGAGAGATATAGAAGTTTTGTTATAAAGAATTATGCACACTACTTCATTTCTTCTATTTTGTTTTTAATCACCCCGGGCAACGCCGGGTAGCCTCGCTAGTATACAATAACACTAATAGTTATAAGGGATAGAGTTTTAATACATAAATATAACTGCGTATAATAAGGGAAGTACAATTTTAGAATTCATAGTTAGTCTG
>OY744524.1:31983902-32026402 GCA_963556195.1 Sepiola atlantica | reverse complement strand
CAAATGAGGGACCGACACAGCTTTCACTTTTATTTTTAAGCAGTATGTATACATATATATATATATATATATATATATATATATATATATATATATATAAGCAGATACAATCAACAGTCCCAAGGAATGAATAAGTCCCCAGTATCTTCCTGATACCAGCTTATAACATTTCTAATTTTCCTTTTTCAATAAAGTAAATAATACCATGTTGTTAGTTTTTTATGCATGTTCGATGCAAACAAATTCCACGGGATTAATATTAATTTGTAAAAAATCATAATACAAACTGTAAACTATTGTTAGCTTTGGAAGATTCGTTTGTTCATACGATACCTGACGTTGTAGTTGCGTGATTTGGTACTCCTGTGGATTTTATGGGGTCGTAAATTAATAAACGACAATCAGTTTTTTATTTACACAATCGTCAAACTGGACGTATGTGTTGATCAGCGTTCGTTATTATAGCATGACTCCGAACGACAAGCGACATTTGTTTATAAATCAATTCATGTAAATTTACAACAATCAAAGTATATACAAATACAATTCCGTTCCATGGATTCGTACATTAAATTCGTCTTATTAACAAATTATATATATTTGTATTGTTAGTCAACATTGTACTTTTTATTTATGTTTCAGTTGTTTAGTTTACGTTTTGTGTGAATATGTAATGCTGTCTCAAACAATAGTCAACATACAGCCAGGGTTACTAATATAATGCCACAATGTTTAATGAACTTTAAAAAAAATAGTATCTTTTATAATTTTTCTTCCGCAATACTGTGTATCGACGATACGGTAATACACATTAACTATGTTATACCCCATGCGGGAATAAGATGATCCCAACATGAGTGGCATTATTAATGAAGTGAATATACAATATTGAACTTAGTACAATTATTTGATTCATAAGGAAATGTTTTTCGATATAAGTTTTATTCGATTTTCTTTTTAGATTGCACCCTGGGTAGACTTATAAATATAACACAAATATATTGATATAGCAACATATTATATTAATATAGAAAGCTGCATGCCACGCATAGCTAATGATTGTGTGTAATATTATATATCTATTTGGCTACTTGGACTGTACTATAGGAAATTTATTTTTGTAGGCCAGAACCCTTAACAGCTCAACAAATTATCTAAGCATAGAATTGCAAAGTCACGCCAACTCTTCTTTCGTGAAGGCCTATCTATGATTGTTGTCATAGATAAGTAGTTCGATATTTATGAGGCTATACATGAAGACAATAGTAAATGTATCTCTCTAAATCCACACCGTGTCTTCGTGTACTTCTACATGAAAACGTTTCTATGTCATTGGGCTAAGAAAACTAGGTAAAGCGTGACCAACGTCCTCTAAAGTGTTTGATACGGTCAGTTTAATATGGATCTTACTAATGTATACACAGGGAATGCTGCCAACATTCGACTATCTGTAGAAGCTCAAGTCAGTAAACTTGAACATAGAGGTCAAGTATTTTGTTACCAGCGATGTAAAATTCAGAAGTTGATATACGTCTTCGGTTTTATTTCGTATTTAAAACATTGTTTACTTTTAGAGAAATACATTGTTACTTATAATGTAGAACACGTGTATTCCATATGATACTTCAGTGGTATTAATGTAATAAGATAGATCATAGAAAATGTTTTCCTATAACTTTTTTCTAATATGCCTATAGGTTCTAAAATATAAAATAAATGAAAACAAGCACTTATTTTAAATATAAAAAAAATGATTTCTGAAGGTGTCATGAGTTTACACCTAGTGTACTAATAGTGTCATCCGAATGATAGGTTATAAGGTGTATAGTATTAATAACACTTGCACTCAGTATACGAATTGTTTTATCAAAATGGTAGGTTATGCAGTGTATAGTATTAATAGCACTTGCACTCAGTATACGAATCGTGTTATCAAAATAGTAGGTTATAAAGTGTATAGTATTAATAGCACTTGCACTCAGTATACGAATCGTGTTATCAAAATGGTAGGTTATAAAGTGTATAGTATTAATAGCACTTGCACTCAGTATACGAATCGTGCTATCAAAATAGTAGGTTATAAAGTGTATAGTATTAATAACACTTGCACTAAGTATACAAATCGTTTAATGAAAATGGTGGGTTATGGAGAGTATAGTATTAATAACACTTGAACTCAGTATACGAATCGTGTTATCAAAATGGTAGGTTATAAAGTGTATTGTATTAATAACACTTGCACTCAGTATACGAATCGTGTAATCAAAATGGTAGGTTATAAAGTGTATAGTATTAATAACACTTGTACTCAGTATACGAATCGTGTTATCAAAATGGTAGGTTATAAAGTGTATATTATTAATAACACTTGCACTCAGTATACGAATCGTGCTATCAATTAGTAGGTTATAATGTGTATAGTATTTACAACACTTGCACTCAGTATACTGATCGTTTAATGAAAATGGTGGGTTATGAAGAGTATAGTATTAATGACACTTGAACTCAGTATACGAATCATTTAATGAAAATGGTGGGTTATGAAGAGTATACTATTAATAACACTTGCACTCAGTATACGAATCGTGTAATGAAAATGGTAGGCTATAAGTGTATAGTATCAATAACACTTGCACTCAGTATACGAATCGTATAATGAAAATGGTGGGTTATGAAGTGTATAGAATTAATAGCACTTGCACTCAGTATACGAATCGTGCTATCAAAATAGTAGGTTATAATGTGTATAGTATTAATAACACTTGCACTCAGTATACGAATCGTGTAATGAAAATAGAAGGCTATAATGTGTATAGTATTAATGACACTTGCACTCAGTATACGAATCGTGGTATCAAAATGGTAGGTTATAAAGAGTATAGTATTTATAACACTCGCACTCAGTATACTAATCGTCTTATCAAAATGGTAGGTGATAAAGGGTATAGTATTAATAACACTTGCACTCAGTATACGAATCGTGTTATGAAAATGGTAGGCTATAATGTGTATAGCATTAATAACACTTGAACTCAGTATACGAATCGTGTTATCAAAATGGTAGGTTATAAAGTGTATAGTATTAATAGCACTTGCACTCAGTATACGAATCGTGTTATCAAAATAGTAGGTTACAATGTGTATAGTATTAACAACACTTGAACTCAGTATTCGAATCGTGTTATCAAAATGGTAGGTTATAAAGTGTATAGTATTAATAGAACTTGCACTCAGTATACGAATCGTGCTATCAAAATAGTAGGTTACAATGTGTATAGTATTAACAACACTTGCACTCAGTATACGAATCGTTTAATGAAAATGGTAGGCTATAATGTGTATAGTATTAACAACACTTGCACTCAGTATACGAATCGTTTAATGAAAATGGTGGGTTATGAAGAGTATAGTATTAATAACACTTGAACTCAGTATACGAATCGTGTTATCAAAATGGTAGGTTATAAAGTGTATAGTATTAACAACACTTGCACTCAGTATACGAATCGTTTAATGAAAATGGTAGGCTATAATGTGTATAGTATTAATAACACTTGCACTCAGTATACGAATCGTGTAATGAAAATGGTAGGCTATAATGTGTATCGTATTAATAACACTTGCACTCAGTATACGAATCGTGGTATCAAAATGGTAGGTTATAAAGAGTATAGTATTTATAACACTCGCACTCAGTATACGAATCGTGTTATCAAAATGGTAGGTGATAAAGGGTATAGTACTAATAACACTTGCACTCACTATACGAATCGTGTTATGAAAATGGTAGGCTATAATGTGTATAGTATTAATAACACTTGCACTCAGTATACGAATCGTGGTATCAAAATGGTAGGTTATAAAGTGTATAGTATTAATAGCACTTGCACTCAGTATACGAATCGTGCTATCAAAATAGTAGGTTATAATGTGTATAGTATTAACAACACTTGCACTCAGTATACGAATCGTGTAATGAAAATGGTGGGTTATGAAGAGTATAGTATTAATAACACTTGCACTCAGTATACGAATCGTGGTATCAAAATGGTAGGTTATAAAGAGTATAGTATTTATAACACTCGCACTCAGTATACGAATCGTGTTATCAAACCGGAAGCTTATAATGGGTATAGCATTAATAACACTTGCACTCAGTATACGAATCGTGTTATCAAAATGGTAGGTTATGAAGTGTATAGTATTAATAACACTTGCACTCAGTATACGAATCGTGTTATCAAAATGGTAGGTTATAATGTGTATAGTATTAATATCATTTGCAAACAGTATATGAATCGTATTATCAAAATGGTAGGTTATGAAGTGTATAGTATTAGTAACACTTGCACTCAGTATACGAATCGTGTTATCAAAATAGTAGGTTATAATGTGTATAGTATTAATATCATTTGCACTCAGTATACGAATCGTGTTATCAAAATGGTAGGTTATAAAGTGTATAGTATTAATAACACTTGCACTCAGTATACGAATCGTGTTATCAAAATGGTGGGTTATAATTTGAATAGTATGAATAACACTTGCACTCAGTCCTATGCAAAACCATGAATTGTTGACATTAGAGATATATTAATTTTTAGTGACAAAATAATTTATATTTTAATTATCTTTTAGCGGACATTTGATTGGGTAAATCTTAGCAACGCATGGTGTTATGGTTTTTATATGTACCAGTGTTTTGTTTATAGGTATCGTTATGTTTTTCCCCTATTATGCTACCAACATATCCACCTGCAATCCTTTCTGTCAATGGATGTTTCTCTTAAGAGATTTAAAAAAAATGTTTTCAAGACGTGTTCCTATAAGCGATGGCGAAGACGTTTTGGGACCAACTGCCTAAAATTATGAAATAAAATAAAATAAAGTATTTCCAGACTGTTTTGAAAACGACCGTACGCCATAATGAACTTGATGTTCTAATTAATGGAAGATATTTTGATTCATTAAATGTGTTATATATATATATATATATATATATATATATATATATATATATATATATATATATACATATATAGATATTGATGATGATACGTTGATGGTGTTGGAAGCATAACACGATGATGTTGTTTTTGATAATTTCACATATCTCTCTCTCACTCTCTCTCTCTCTCTCTCTCTCTCTCTATATATATATATATATATATATATATATATATATATATAAATATGTATATATATATATATGTGTGGGTGTGTGTATCCATTTATTATTTGCACTCACTACTCACTAAGGTTATTATTATTATTATTATTATTATTATTATTATTATTATTATTCCTTTTAATTTTTAATTTTATTTTACGAAATGTGAGGCAAGTTTTTTTAAATTATAATTAGAGTGGTTTTATTGGCCGTTTTTCTAAATGTACTGAACAAGTAACTCAACACTATCTTAATCATTTATCCTGCAAACCTCTTATTGTAGGGTAATCCAACAACTCTCTAATATATCATAATATCTGTATTAGGGACTCACTTTTTCGACGACATCTAATTCACATACGCGTGTCATTACACACAACCTATTGTATTAATTATACCAGAAGAATATCTTAACAGGTATGTAACAGTTTATGAATGTTCTAAATAAGCAGTAAGACACATGGTGGTAAATCTATTGATCTTACGGGCAACGGATAAGGCGTTGCGATAAATCGGAATATGTTTATATATTACCGTAAATTCCAATAA
This sequence comes from Sepiola atlantica, assembly GCA_963556195.1. Classification (NCBI taxonomy): domain Eukaryota; kingdom Metazoa; phylum Mollusca; class Cephalopoda; order Sepiida; family Sepiolidae; genus Sepiola; species Sepiola atlantica. The sequence goes on along the minus strand of OY744524.1, from coordinate 32,020,683 downwards.
ACAGACGATTCTCTTAATGTATTTTTTTAATGTATTTTCTATTGCTGGTACTAATGATAACATGATTAATATTTACTGTGTTTAAACTACCAGTAAAACTACAATCTATAGATTTTGGTAACATCAAAATACGATGTAAATTTATTTATCTTGTGTAAAAGTAAAATACACTTTTGCATATCAATTCACTTCGTAAGCATTAAAAGTATTTATAGGGTTCCGTAAAATGATGAAAAATAAATTAAATGATTTTTTGCCAGGAAAAATACTGACAAATATTGTAGAAAATTTAATTAAAATTTTGATATAAAAATGTTTTTTTGATTTGTTTTTAATTCATTTAATTAATGCTTTAAAGCTTTTTTTAAAATTATATTTTTTCCCCGGTTTGCTTTTATCCGGTTCCTCAACATTGACAAAGCTTACAAGTCATAGGCAAAAAGTCTGAAAAAATCTTTGAATGTTTTGAAAAGCTGAGTCTTGAGAGGTATACATGCATCTTTTAAAATACACGTCGTTGTGCGAGAACACCCTATGACGTCAGTTCTTCTTTGATGTAAATGTTAAACGTATCAACTGGTTGTAAAACAAAGTTTCTAATTATATAAAAATAAAATAGTTTACAATAAAATCCAAGACTAATAATGAAAATGATTATTTGTTATTTATATTATTGAAACAGTTTGGCAGTTCACTTGTTATATTTTCCGTCCACTGACAAATACACACTCACACTGCAAACAAAGTGAAATACAATGACTATTTGTAAATATGAAAAGGTAATGCCTAAATCAAAATGTTTAAATCTATATTAACATTTTTTTTAAATATGTTTTATGAATTGAAAATGGATAACTAATACTTTTTAACAATTGTTTTTATATTTAAACTTATATTTTAGTGAAATATGACATTTCAAATGTTTTTTGTAGAAGTTAAGTATATTATTTCACTACATAAGAAGTTAGTATATTTATCATTACTAGGAATATATGCGACCGGAAAGGGCATATATTTGCTCGTTGTTTTAAGTTACACAATAAATACATTACATTTTAAACTAATTAAAAGGTAACCGCAGGGAAAAAGTATAGAAGAAAACATCTTTTAATTCTCTTCAATAATAGAAGAAAGTTGTTAACTGAAAATTATTGTATTGTTTCAGAAGACAGCGTTACGCAATTTATATTAGATGACCAACCCTTTAGTCTTAGATTTTGAATTTAATTGGACACAAATATATAAGAATAAATAATTAGATATTAAATCTGATCAACTATAATTTTTCATTTTATTTCCGTTAAAAAATAATATCCATGATGAAACTATTTATCTTTCTGGTATTTTAGTCATTGTAAGTTCACAATTCAGGATACTTGTGCGGCCTATTGTTTAGATAAGTCAGCATTTTAAACTAAACGTATTTCAATGTTCTATTTTTCTAATTCATTATTCTTTTAATCAAACAATTTGATTCAATAAATTTGTGTTTAAAAAAATAATTTCTAAAAAAGAACTACACGTTTAAATAAAAAAAATCAAAGTAAATATAGCATTTTAAAGCGACTCATATGATACATCTCAGAGAATGTGTTGTTTACATGTTAATTATACATATAACACGCCCCTGTCTTTTGCCCAGATATATCTCTCTCTCTTTACCCTCTCTCTTTCTCTCTCTCTATCTCTCTATTATCTCTCTCTTTTTTTTCTCTCTGGTGTTCTCACTCTCTCTCTTATCTGACGTCATTTTGACACCTGTTGATTTCTTGAAATGGTACTTTCTGTGCGTTCGAAATAGAACGTTATACTTCATAGGGCGAGTAACAAAATGTTTGAGTGAACGCTGGCTGTTCCATCATATTCCATTTCAATCTAATTTAATTACGTAACTCAATTATATAGATTTAAAAATATTTTTAGGAAGATTGTTATCGAGAAGAATTATTTAAATACATCTGAAAGCTAAACAAAATATGAGTGTATATTTACGAAATTTTAATTTATTAGAAGCCATAACACACATTAATTATGTAAATTTGAAAGACGCATGATGTTTGTGGAAGTTTTGGAATCGTTATATATAGAAGCTTATGAGTAGATATAAAAAGAGAGCGATCAAAACTACTAATATAGTTTTGCCTTCAGACAGACAAATGCATACTCTCTATTATTAATAGATGGCATTATTTCAGATTAACATCGTAAACTAAATAGCTAAAGATTACGCGTTTACACACTGAAAAATTTAAAGAGGAGAAAAATAGCAGAACAACCAATTATTTAAGAGGGGGTCTGTTTTACCGGCTGAATTTACGAAAAATGAGTCCCAATTTCCTGGCAATACCAGCGTGGTAGGGCAATTAAAAAACAATTCTTTGCTATGGAAGTTGATATTGCTTTAGGGTTGGGGCATGTGGCTGTTTTTTTTAAGCGATTACGCGTGGTTTCATAAATGTACTAGTAGGACATAGGGTTAGTGTAAACAATTTAATGAACAGCCCGATTAATTTTTGAATGGCTCGGAAATGATGATACTTTTATCATTTAATTTATATAGGAAAAACATATTTATGCTTTAAATTAAAAAATAATTGTTTTTATTTCAGGGTGTTGAAACGTAATCGCCTAAGATTAAAAATATCATTATGGAGGGGGTGATTTCGTTGAGGGTTCCTATTTACTTGTTTTTTCACGAGGGCAAAGTTAGACACACAGTTTGTTTTAATCCAGCTGCTTAAACAAAGTAACTCTGTATAAAGGCAATAATCAAAATTACCTCAGGCTAGCATGCATTCTCCATTCACTAACCGAGCACAAAAAATTAAGTGTAGTATCAGAACAGATACTACATTTTCAATTACTTTTTTGCCAAAAATTACAAGATATATGTTGACAAATTAGGCACAAGGATGTTGCTATTGTTAACATTTTATTTACAAAGGAAACCCTTCACAATAAAAAGAAGTACAAGGAAATGGTGTGTTATTTTATTTCGAACATGACACGTTTCATTCTTCTTTCAATAATAATTAAACCCGAAATGTGTCTGAGAAATGGAAGTCTTATTTTGTTAACTTTATTTTTTCCAGATTTTTCTGTAAATGTTCTCTTTAACTCGGATATCATTCTTTGTGAAATAATACGCACAACATTGTTAATTTCGTGAAACAAAATCAAAAACGTTTTTCTAATGTTTTTATAAATTTGTTATCTAATATCTTTTAATTTCATTGTTAAAATCTTGATTTTTCTCCATTTGAAAACATTACATCAATTTAGGAAAAAATGTTTGCTTCTTTCAAATGAAAATAAAAATTGATTAAGTAATTTCTAAAAAAGTAAGTTTGGGTCTAGAATTTTTTTCCACACGGTGGCTGAACATTATCAATAAATTGTTCGTCAATAATAATTTTAGTCAGTGTTAGATAACAATTTAATGTTAAAAAAGATCATAAATATATATGTGGCTAAAAATCACTCAGGATGAAGAAACAAATCGGGTGTTATTCTCTGGTAGCAGATTTGTCGAAAATACGTTTTCAGATCACAAAAAATCTCTAAAATCCTATCACAGGAAGTGAAATTGATTTATGTACAAGTTTACCAATGTGTATTGTTTTTGTAACTTATCAATGTGATACACAAATTAGCATATCCGTTTTTATAGATTTTGTTCTTGCGCAATATTATGCTAAAAAAAACTTACATGAACACACTTTTAGTTAATTTTTTACATGACTTTGGTATATTTCATTTTTATCGAATGGATCGGTGTTGGTATTTTCAATGAAATGGTTCTGATGAGAAAATCTCCAAATATTGGAAAATTTCCGTAAACGATTTTAAGTAGACACTATTTAATGAATTCTTTCGACATGAAGTATGTAGTTGAATAGATGATTACGTTTCATGCTGTGGTTGTGTTCTTTTGTGCGCTTTCGTTATTAGAATCGGAATCGGTGATTGTCTCGCAATCGGGAATTAAGGGAAAAATCTGTAATTGTCACGCAAAAAGTTCTCACAAAAAGATATCGTTAAAACCAATGCCAAGATATAATCATCTTATTCATAAGACATACATAAATCAATTTTAGATTTTAATTATTTTATTCGAATTTTGTTAATATTTAATACATAAAATTGATTCAGTGCAAACGCAGCAAATGTACAAAAACTGTTATGTTGCTACTTTTTTTTGTTAAATAACAAAATCTAATATATAACGTTAAGATAATGTTTCCCCTGTACCTTTTGAAATAATATGATAATACCCCAATGCATCACAGGCTACTAAACTCACCACTATATTACGCTTATTCCCTCGAGCGTGTTTTAGAAAAGTTGTTATTATTTTCTCAATCCAACACTTAATATTACTTTGGGCACACTCTCCTAAAAAATACTCCATATAAATAATAGCAAAAACTGTTCCATTTAACACTAATAAACAACGTCTACTTTTCAAAAAAAGTGTCTGCTAATATTTACTATTTGTCTGCTATTAATTTACTATATAATACAAATCATTATGCACACATTTAATGTATCTCTCGCTAATTCCGCTTATGCAAGAGATTATCGGAGTACGTTATTTCTACCAATTAGGTATATATATATATACTCATTCAGGTCTTGAGAGAATGCACTTAACGAACATAATTCCTTGTAGTGTTTCATTATGAAACATCACGGTTACAATTTATGTAGCGATACGATTTTCGAATTGAGCCAATATACGTCAAGTTACTCGACACACCTGCATAAAGCTGACATTTTCAGAATCCTACACCTTACACACGCAAAATATTCCAAAATTGAAAAAAAAAAGATTTTTTCCTATAAAAAAGGAAGAACTATGGGGTAGCTTTTTAAAATTCAACGTTATTATGCAGTAATTTGCGAAAATAAATAAACATAATGGGTAGTACTTTTACTATTGTGAATATAATAATTTCTCTTCGAACCAACATAGTCTATTAGTGCACTACAGGACTCCTTAATTATAGTTGTGTGTTTCATTAGTGCTAAGGATGCATACTCATTTTTCTTTTTTCTTTCCTCTCAAAAATGGAATTTCTATACAGAGATTACAGGGGAGTAAATTGGATTTTAAAATTGCCCATTCTCATAGATAGAACAGGTGTTTGGGAAATACTATAACCATGGGATGGGTAGAGCGAGTCCTACAACCGTCCTTCCTTCCCTCATTACTTTCTTCCTCGTTTCACCCTTCAACAATTCTAAACCGACAATTATTCTAAACATTAAAATTGTCCGATGTAACCTATTTGCGTTATGTCCGATGTTGAACGATGTTAACTCATTCATTTATAGTCCTCACGGGCAACGGCGGGCGACGGCCCCAGCTAGTATCAGAATAAAATAGTAATGAAATTATAACCAAGGTCTTTATTCCCGGAATTACATACATTTAATGATTGTAAGCATTTGTTTATTATTAAAGGACTATTTATATTTAAAAAAAAAGAAATCATAGAATTCACTTCATAAATATTTTTATTTTTTTTATTTTTGAGATTGTTCGAAACAGATTTTTATTAATAATAATTTTATTTATTAAAAAAAGAATTGTTTTTGTTCAAGTAAATCCACGCATTTTAACAAAGGCAGAAATACGATTAAATTGAAAAAGTAGACCCTAAAATTTTAAACTGAATTTAAATGCAGTAAAAACGCATTATATACTTCAAGTAATTAATTTAAATATTTCATCGAATAAAACTTTTAGAATTATTTGTTTATTAATCATACCTAATAACATTCAAGTAAAATAACACTCTTAATTTCACTTTTATTTTCATGAAACTCAGAAAAAGCAACTATTCTATCCTCCATATTAATATAATAAAATATAATAGTGTTAATCGTTTAAATTTTGAAACAAAAAACTTAATAGTGTACATAAAATCGCGTAGATATTCGCTACAAAATATCAACAGAAGCAATTCTTATTTTATAGTTGAAGTATTCAATAAAATACACACACAATACAAAAGTAAAAATTCATCATAGATATTAACCGTGTGTGTGTTATTTGTATTATTCGAACTATTGTTCTCGTCTTGGATTTAATTCTCACAACGTTTCGGTCGATGTAACTTCTACCTTATTTAGGGGTATATTTCTGAATCGGGAATCCTTAAGTCGAATTTTAGGAACCATACACTTATTCTTGTTTTGGATACGTTGTCTTCCTAATTTTACCTATAGAGTAACACTTATTACTACATGTTACTATATATATATATATATATATATATATATATATATATATATATATATATATACACACATATATACACACATACATATATATACGTATATATATATATATATATATATATATATATATATATATATATATATATATATATATATATATATATATATGTATAGTAGTAAGCTATGAAAATATATTCATGCAATTAAGCTAAACAGAGGCTCCCGCGTTTCATTCCCGGGGGAATCTTCTGGCTATATGTTCATAGCTTACTATCTAGCTCTACTTACATATCGAGCACTGTCGAAGTAAATACTGAAAATCGCTACATAAAAAATGATATCTCATTATAAAATTGTATGTGGATACATGAAATAGTAATATATATATATATATGCATATATATATTCATACATATATATATATATATATATATATATATATATATATATATACATACATATACACATATATATATACATACATACGTACACACACACATATATATGTGGGTGTATGTATGTAGTTATATATATATATATATATATATATATATATATGTATATACATATGTTAATAGTAATCTAATATACTCAACAAATTAAAAACATAGTATAATTTAGTTATGTTTGTTTAGTAATTGGAATGGTGAGTACTCAGGTTAGGATTTGCTGACATTAACTCTGACAGAGATACGCCCATTTTACCCCAAAATAAAAGTGAAAATGTTTGATGGTATTGAGGTTTTGCAAGTTAACCAGTCTATAAGAAGAAAACTATCCGTAATAGCGCACATATTATCATGTTGATCACAACAATGCTTCCGTGTGTATTGGATATATCGATTTCACTTCAACAATCCTGGATCAGTAAATGTTGTTTAACACACCATCACGTAAACAAACCGTCAGACCATGTGAATTATTTCGACACAGAAAAACTTTTCTTTAACCTTTGTTTTCTTTCAATACACCGAGTAATTACCTTAAGTTTCTCGTCATGATTTTGTCGGCCGCCATGTAAATAGACTGATAGTATAAATGTATGTTCGGATCTTTTGAAAACATAAATAGGACACACCTTTTGTGATAAGATTCACCAAATCGCCATTAATATGTATTGTTCCTCGCCTCCGGGCTGTCGGTTCTCTTGGTATGAAAATAGAGCTTTATGAACGTCACATCCATAGAAGTCCTACCTAGATTCGTCTCTAGATAAATAACATATACTTTACCTACATTTTTTCCTAATTGTAAAACAACTAATATTACCATAATGAAAGTTCTTGAAATAGCACGCTTTTACACCACTCTATTAACAGAATAGAAATACAACACAACAATTACAAAATATTAAATATCAAGGTGATTCCCGTTAGTAGCGCTACGTATATAAAATGATCGTTGAATATTCCACGAATTACGTTTTGGCTGGGGTATACCTCACCTCCCTAATCTATCACGACACCTTAAGATGCAATGAGTATATTGCATGTGGCTACATATAGTATTGTTTGTCAGGGGTTCTAGATATAATGTTAGTAGAATTTAAGTCATTAATATATAAACATAATTTCAGAGTTAATTTTTACTAATCTGAGATTAGAACAATTCACATCATGTTGCCAACAAAACTTTATTCAAAATGGCGATCATTTATTTAAGAAAATAAGCATTACGAGTCTGAAGTCAAATAATATTATGTTGTATTTTATTGCGTTTCATTGCTGTTTCATTTTAGATGTATATATAATTTTTATGCTTCAGTTCGAAATTAAAAAACGGAATATCACAAATCTGCAAGATGTACTCCATGTTATGAGAACATATTTGTGAATAGCCACTCCTAAAGAAATATCTTTCATAAAAGAAACACTGTTCTGAAAATGAAACATGACAATGTTTGTGTTTTTTAATAGAAAGAACGTTCGACATTGTTAAAACATGCACATTGTATTGTTAAAAAAATCATGTAAATGAACATGCTTCGTTTTAATTAATTAGCTAGTGTGGTATCTACTAAAATTTGAAGTAGACAAAATACCTCGAAATTTAAAAAAATAGCATTGCATCATAAGATATTTAAAATAATTGTATGTGATGATGATGGTAATGAGGAGGGGAGGGGAAGATAAGTAGGAAGATAATTAAAATAATGATAGAAAGACTGTTACATGACGATGATACTACTGATGATGCCGATGGTTCGATTTGGGTCACAATTAACGGTATATACTCCCATTATTTGTACCTGCTACTAAACGCTCTCGAAAGGAATCAAACGACACAATACGACACTTACAACTTGATTTTTTACGCTGCTAAAACTTACATATTTCCTTATGTTCACTACTGTGTGATTCAAAAGTGTGTGGGTGTGCATTCGTACACCCCTTTATGGGATAATAATGAATGTATTGTTCTTTAAACTTTACAATATCTCCATCATCGTAGTTTACATGTTGATGGGTCACTTTTAGACTCTCTTCAGACAACAAGTAGTTGTTTTCTTTTTATTTTACTCGAGAAGATCGATTCTTTATTTAGTTTAATCGTGCGGGACGCGTTCTCAATGGCCCAGCAGTCATGATTAATAATTTTAGTGTGGACTCTGTGTTTTTCTGTCTTATAACATTGCTCCTAATTCTAACGGACGGACATTGAGTGTGTCTCCCATTTCCACGTGTATGTGAGAATTGCTTTGTGGAAGAAAAAAGAAAGAAAAGTGTGAAACGATATGATAAATGTATTGCAAAAAAGCAGTAGCTTTACATTCCAGTTATCTATTTCACTATCTCCATCTTACATACATAACAAACTAGTTAATAAACATCACACCGAGTTTAAAATATGTATATAATTCAATGCATTCATTAATTTGAAGTAATCCTTAAAAAATGTTGTTAAACAATTCTGAATGTTAAATATATTCCCTATTGATAAAACATATTTTTTTTAAAAATGGCATAGTTTATCTTTAACAGATAGCCATTATTATGCATGCATGGAACTTGCTATGGCATTCCCCCTTGGTGGGTTGAGTTTCTTTCTTTCGAAAGAACAGGAAGTTTCTAGGGAATATTAAATTAGCAAGCGATTCCCAGTCGAATGTATATCCCGGTCAGGAGAGACAACTAGTTTTGCAAGTTTTGCAAGGAGGTGTGGCCTTTCTCCGACATACAGACCCTTGTATTCTCAAATTTTCACTCATCTGGTAATGACCAGAGTACACGTTGTTTAACTTAGGTGACTGAACAACGGCTGGTGTGCCAACGCGTAGTTTGAAGTAAACATTATAAATTATCACGAATTAAAAAAAAAACTTTGATTAATTTAAAAATAACCGAAATGAATAAAAGCGTAAAAATTCAACATTTCATTTCCATTGCATTTTATTTTTCTTACTAATCTTCTTTTATATTTAGACTGGGGCTATTTTTCTATTTTGTTGTTTTTTTGTTTAAGTGACTTATCTTGCATTGTCGACAGCGAGTCATTCAACACACAGCCTTGACTGAGCGGACGTGAGATCTGGCAGTAAACACAAAACTGAGTTAAGTTTTCGACTCATAAACTCGGTGATTTAACCCCGACCCTTCAGAATAAAAACATCTTATGTTATATTACATAGACACGACGTCCGATAATCAATTATACGACTTTAAACCATCCTCATTTACTGCAAAATGTATTGTCGCGTACTGTAATTATAAATCAGTATGAGTGTCGATTTTAACACAAAAACAACTTTATTCCTTGCATAGTGTAGACGCCTTATATATTGATAATATATATCTTTTAGCAAATCTACATAAAAACATGCTTGCGCGTCCCGTATTTACTTAGTACGTTTAACATTCAATATGCATACGCAAAATAAAGGGAGTTAATTCACCTAAACAAAACACAATACCAGTATTACGATCTATATATATTGTCAGCAATAAACAGACGACTGCTGAATTTCCAAGTTGATTTAGGTATCTATATTTCATCTACGAAAGTTAATAACACATATTTCTAAAAGAAAATTGTCTAAAAAAGAAAGGCAATAATGCATATGTTTTTAAACTTTTAATACAAAATAAAACTATGATATACAATTTTAACATTTCATAGTATTTGGGATGTATCTTTTTTAGTACTGCCGTGCCACTAATGTAAAATAAGTGGTGCCCCCCAAATATTCCCGGAAGTCATGCGCAGAGGGCATAGTCGCTCTTTATGTACGTTTTTGAATATTGTCTATACATGCGTCCGGTTAGAATAAGGATCCGTGTTTCTTCGTCGATATGGATAAAACCTTAATTTTCCGGCGTACAACATTGAAAATGAACGCCACTGTGGAATACATTACTGTTAGTTAAGGTGAAAGAAAAAAAATAATATACACGATATTTTTCATGCCAATACTTAATTAATTTCCTCTTAATTAAGAATTAATGATTTTACGTTCTACATCCGGCATTTTCTTAGGATGAGCAGGATTTATTTGGCGATGCGCCTCTAAAAATATCTGGTTGATCGTTTAGGAAATTTAATTTAAAAAAAATAACCGGGGAAGTTCTACACGCCCACGCAAGCTGTAGATGAATGCACAAGACCAATCCGATGAGGCAATAGTCAAGCGAGAAGTGCGCAATAGTCATTTACTGGGATTTTAGTCACGAGTGAATTATACAAAATTATTAATTATTACAGTTTGAGAAAGATTTTATGAGTGTTAAAACCTTTAATTTGTTATTAGCAGTGTTTATGTTCTATATTTATCTGTTTGAATTTTGCCAAGTAGATGGCATCGTACTACATGACTTATTAATACGTGGCATGTATGTATATCCAGAATGATGTAAATCATGAGTGTTGAGTTCGTTTATTTTTCCTCAGAAAATTACGATTATCCGAGGACTTTGAAAAAAAATCAATAATAACTGGATAGCGAAAGTATTTATAATAAAACACATTGAAAGAAACTCCTTTTCGCAATTATTTTCAACTTCAATATAAAATAGCAAAAACAGTTTTTAATTTAATGAAAGTGTAAAAGTCTTCGAAAATATTAGTTCGGAAATATCGTTTCTGTTTTTTTCCATTATGTAATAGAACATTTTCATTTAAAATTCATTGATGTAATTGTGTTACATCATAACATTAGTGTTAATGAAACAGTGTAGTGGTTAACGAGTCGGAGGGAAGCACCAATCCGAGGTTACGTAAACCAGGTGATTTCTGAGCGGGACTCGCTTATTCGCCCTTAGTGGGCGAGATTGAACGAGAAAATACGTGATTGCGTGTTCTGCCCCTGAAACAGGGACAACACACGTTGCTAAATAAAATCTATCTATCTATCTATCTATCTATCTATCTATCTATCTATCTATCTATCTATCTTACATTCAGAACGTTCTGTCCTTTTGAATAAACCTTTTCACAAACTAACATGTCTCCGAGTGGTTTGGTATCAACGAACGAAAAAGCAACCGGGGCTCACCACTATAATGATTGCGGCGACAACACAATATAAATGCGTGCATAAGGACTTTAAAGACCACTCGGAACGAATGTATATACAAATGTTTTCATTAATACAAACGATTACACATATGTCTTTTTCAAAATGTGCCGCCCGTGTTATATGAAAACATAACTATCCGTATGTAAAGCTTATATGATAAACTACTGGGCACAGAGTTTATTCCCAGATTACAGATAACTTAATGCAATTGTTTTCTAGTTTACATAAAATGCATATATTATTGCCCTCTCACTAGGATCAAAGTGGAGTATCATTTCTGATACTGAATTTCATATTTTCTCTCTTCGACCTGTGAAGGAAAAGCCCTTCTAGACTGGAGCCTTTTTTGGAGCAGAGTGCACCTTTTAAGAGCTGGATTTTCGCAACATTAAAATCCAGTCTAGTTGTCTCACACTGCATTTATTGGCATGCAAGTAATTAGAAACTTAATACACATATATAACCGCAGCTAGATGTAGTAAATAAATTGCAAAATGCAGCCAATTTATATGTATTTTAAAATCATAACTCAATTCCAAAATGAAAATATATTCTAACATGTATATAGAAGAGGCATAGAAGGCTATCACAATGCATGATATGGAAATATGTCGGGGTTGAGAAAAAAAAAGGACGAAGTAATTAAAAAAAAATAGTAAATCTTACGTATTTTTTTAACAACTTCTACACGGTGATCTAATGTGGATGACTGTGTTCCATGATATATTCTAAGTAAAACGTCTTCATCACATCATGGTGTTTCAAGTGTCTTGAACTGCAGTACTGCCATAAAATGAATTAACAGTCTAGACGAGATTCTGGAGATTTGAAACACCAACCAGTTCATAAAGAGGTGTTACCCAAGAATAGGTTATGGTATACAGGCAAACACATTGGATCACCATGAAGAAATACTGACTAAACAAGTTAACATTTACTATTACACATTTACTATTAAAAATTTACTATTAAAAATTTACTAGCAAAAATTTACTATTAAAAATAATTAAATATCGCTTCGTTTTTGTCTTCTTCCTCTACAGCGACATATTTCCATTTCTAGCACTTTGATAGCCTGCTATGAGTCCTCTCTCTATATATTACACGCACATCTGTCAGCAATCTGCATCTTATTATATCTTAACATTTATTCTTGTAACTAATTACATGGTGTCCCCCCAAAAAAATGTTTCCACGCTTTGAATCGTCATAACTCGTTCAATTTACTGACTTTTACTTGCGAACAAGATTGAAAGAAAGATAATGCTACACATTTAATATACTAGGAGAAAATTGATAAACACGTAAATAATTAACCTTTAATAAAAGTAATCTAAGAATGTTCAGAAAATGAATCCTAATAATAACTCCCTCTGCAAAATATGCTTTTCATATCATATAGAAACGGCTTTCATATTTCCTCTATTATGTTCATAAATAAACCGGAACGTATACCAGGCTTCCGGTTTAGGTTAAGGTGTATTTACGTACATTCTGAAATTACCCTAAGTAACCCTTATATTATTATTAAATTAATAAATTAATATTCAAATATAATTTAGAATGGTTTTGTTAATTTTACTGTCAGTAGTTTTACATTTTTCTTACTCATCTATAAATCGTGTTTGCAGGTTAAAATCAGTAAATTGAACGAGTTATAACGACTCAAAGGGTGCATACTTTTTGAATGACACGCTGTATTTAAGAAAAAACACGTAGGAAAACAAAAGTTGATTAATTTATATGGATAATATATGTTCTTATTGAGATGAAAGTTTAGAGTTCGTGTCAGTCCGGTTTCATTTTTTGTGATTCTCTTACCTTCACGTGTTGGGGTATTTCGTTCTCCTTTTCGGGGGATTTACATTCATCATCTGTCAGGAGGGGAAAATGTTTCCGTTTCGCCGGAATTCTGCAAAATGTTCCACATTCACAGATGTTCTGTAAACGATCGACGTGAGTGATGAGAGCAACGGAAGAAGCATTCGGTGGAAACAAGAATCTTCTGGCGAAGCAAGCTTGGAAAAAAGAAAAGAAGGAAGGAGATGATCAAATAAGAAATCCGCAAAACAGACAGATAGAAAGGTGGATCCAGGTGTCTGTCCGACCAAGGGCTCGTATTCAGACGTTTTGTGGAGCCAGGAAGCTTCTTCACCTCACTTCCCGTTGAAATGTTATAATTTTGTGAAAGTGGATTTTGGAGTAGATATAGATTCTACTATTGCAAATAACAGATGATTGAATGGTCTCCTAAATAGACCTAGTATTGAATTGCGTGTTATATTAATACAAATACTTATGAATATTTGTTTTTAAAGCATGAGTTCACCCCAAACAATGTATATTGCCACTAAGACGTATGTTAGCTCTATATATGTTTACTGCTGGGATTAATATATAGTATACAGCCTGTCTCCAACGCACACACACACAAACACACATATATAAAGTGGGGAGTTGCGAAGCATGATGTGAGTTTACATAACATTGACATATCTACATATTGGTACAGTTGTGAAAACGGGGAGCAGATAGCAAATTCCAAAAGGCAGTTATCCGAGGAAATACAGTATTTATTTGGGACCTCTACAATAAAGGGTGGGATTTTGCTTCAAGTCGGGTTTGTCAAGAGTATTTACATTGAATGGATACAATTGAAATAAGTTAAGAACACAAGTCAGAATATTGCAATATGATTAACGGTCAAAATTAGAAATTCTAGAGTAATAAGTGATACGATTACATATTTAAACAATGTTAGCTTTGAGGCATCCAACCTCCATATATGAATTGACCACACTGATGTATGCACTAATGATACACAGTGTCAGTTATCAGTTAACGTAACAATATTCAGAAAGAATTCCATAGATTAATAACTAAGAATAAACAAAATTAATATTTCTATTCGGTCAGAGCTGACGTAGTAAGGATAATCAACACTCATGGATGAAATAAATATTTAAGTTTAATATTGTGTACGAGTCCATTAGTTCGACAGAAAAAAAAATCGCAAGTTCAACTAGATAGTTTTCATAAAAAAAATGCACATCAAGAAATACAAAGGTTACATCGCACGAAAGTGCGTTATATAAAACCAAAGTCAGAATATGAGTAAAATAGTTCAAATAATACAAATAATCAATTCTCATCCCAAAGATTGTGAAACATAAATCACGTAGGTAATACATTAACACTCTTCATATATGTATACATGGGTGGATCCAGATTTATATTTGCGATAGAACACACATAAGGACTTCAAATGATTTCGTTTCCCGAGGTTGTGGACTTTTCTTATTAAATCAAATAAAAGTGTATATTTACTCATGCAATAAAACTTATTTTATCATGATAACATATCTATTTAATAAAAATTATATGATTACTGGAAAAAATCGTTTCAAGATATATTATCTATTCACAATAATCAACATACGATTACAGCTTTACACGCATTATTTCACATAAAAACAGAGAGAATAGTACACATTAAATAATTATCAGCGTTAAACTAGTCTAATACCAGCTTTAAATTCCATGAATGGATTCAATTCCAAAATCTGAATATTTGGCGAGTTCTATTTTTTTCATATTTCCATATATATATATATATATATATATATATATATATATAATGGTAATACTCCAGGTTAAAAAAATCCACAGGGTAGTAATCCAAATAATTTCAACCGGGTTATAAAGAGTGCTCAATATCAAAATAGAGCTTTATATATGATATTTTTTATTTACACAGACATGTACAAAAGCTGCGACACTGGCATGGCGATGTTATCGATCAACAGTTACTAAATCATATTTGGAGAGAACGTTCTCTGCAAATATGATCTGAGGTTAAGATCGGATTCTAACTCTCCATGATGAGATATATGTATATATATATATATATATATATATATATATATATATATATATATATATGTGTGTGTATGTATGTATGTACGAATATATATATATATATATATATATATATATATATATATATATATATATATATATACCCTAAATATAACAAATTCAAATTATCTTCGATATTTAAGCATTTATTAACTCTATTCAGTGGTTAAACGACAACATACATATAAAACACATATATGATGTTCATTCAGAAAGTTAAAGGTTTTATCTTAAGCTGCCAAAAAATGTTTTGCTGTAAAACACGTATTCTTGAAGTACCATGCAGTTAAGAACAGTTAAGACCTAGCATTTATCTGTCGTGTTTCTCCGTTAAATTGGTCTGCCAAAACCTCAAGTAAATGATTGATTGGAAATGTTTTCCAGCTAATATTGTAAGGAATGTTGACAGAAAGACAAACTAAACATATTTTCTTTAAATAGTGTATTTAATATGAAATTAATTGCCTGTCGCTCTCACATACTTGAGTGAATTGTAAAAGAAATGTAATATGATTCTACTCATATTGTTAAACCCTATTTATTCGAATTTTAGAGAATGTACGTATTTATATATAGTAGTTATAATAGTGTAGTTAATTATTTACTTGGTCTGTACGTGGTTTAGTTCAACACGTATGCGTCTTTTTGGGTCCGGGTTCTGGTTTTCGAAAAGTTGTGCATGCGTTTAACAATAGGGTAATTTTCAGCAGGTTTATCTCATAATTTGCATGAACCCAGTATAGAATAACATTATTTTCTGCCCTTTGTTTTTTTTTTGTATATGTGCTTATGACCAGTTTGCGTACTCAACAGAGGCATATTAATATTGGGATTGGCTCGCTAAAGGATACCTTGTTAATATAATAATGGTATATTAGGGTAAGCCACCGAACTATATACATAAGGTGTAATTAAGCAGTTGTAGATTTTGCGTAGGAGTTGGAATAATGTAATCTACACCTTTCAGAAATTTACTACAGGATTCGTTATGATACAAACTGCTTGCATTTCCGTTTGCATTTGCACGTCAAGTTGCACTGCCATAAGTCTGTAAGGATACTGATAAAATAAAATACACATATTGTAATAAAAATGTGAGGATGATTAAGATATGCAACTTTATTTAATAGTCGTTAACAATGTGACAGTAACACCGAGATAAATAACTGGAATTAGCAAGAGTGACGAAGAAGCTGTGTAGTACAATTATTATGATAGTATCAATAATTGTAGTAGGCATAAGAACTGTACAGAAAAAAAAGTAAAAATTTCCAACAGATACACCATTTAGAGGAAGAAGACAAACAATGGCGTTGGTCAAAACAGCAGATTATTGAAGAAAAATACTAGTCTGTCTACGGTTCCACGTTACCAAACAACGCTATTCGACACTGGGTTAGTTAAAATGCAATAAACATTACATTAAAAGGGAATTATAAAATTTAATCAAACATGTTATAAGGAAACACAAGAGAGTTGAAACTATCAAGGATAAGACTATACGACAAATATTATGCTTTGACAATATTGCCCCATACACACATCTCAGTAACATCGACCTAAGTTGTTACCACGGAAAGTGGCCGCGGGATTAAAAGTGAGAAGGATTGCACAACCCATTAACAACAATTAAAAACAAAACGGGCAGTTTTCAGAGAAGTGTAATTAGAAACGGCTTCTGAGAGGCTACTGAGTAAATTACGATAATAATGGAATAGAAGGGAGAGCGCTATGATATCTGGGGAGACTTGCTGTTGCACCACTTGTAATACTAGTGGAAACCCCCAGATGTTTAAAGTAGTAATAACATCACTGTATAGCAATACTGAGCATATGTGAATGATTGTGTTTATAGTTGTCAGAGGTTTACTTATAGACATAAACATTACGTGACAGAATTGAACCAAATGGTTAATAAAGCATACTTGAGATAATCGGGTGTGATGTTGTTCATCATTCTCATTTTTCTACTACTGACCATAGTAAACAATATTACACTTATAAGTTTCAAAACAATTCAGTTAATTCGACAGAAACATTGATATTTAGTGCTCATCATAGTAAATCAACATTATACTATTATAATACTACTACTATTAATACGCAATACTGTAATGGTTCAGAGGTATTGGATAATATTACAAACGAGTTAGCATGACATTTGCTGAGTTATATTAAACTAGCAATACGAATGAAAATAATTAATCTAATATATAAAGTAGAGACGTTTTTTCCCCTGTACCTTCTCGGAGTATTGGAAAATAACCATATACAAAACAGGCTACTAAACTCACCGCTATACTACATATATTCACTCGAGCGTGTTTTAGTAAAGTTGTTATTATTTTTTCCAACCTAACACTCAATATTACATTTGGCCCACTATTCAACGTCTCTCCGAAAAACCAACTCCATAAAGACTTTTCCCCCTTACAATTGTGTACTGTGACTACACTCATCGACACCGGGGAGTAATAAACACAGTTTACTTTTTACAAACCAGTCCGTCCTTATTTATTATTTGCCTGGTATTAATTTACTACATAATATAAAACAATACGCAAACAAATAATGACCGCTCCCGTTGAATCCTATGATATTCCGCGAATATCAGATTACGTTTTTCCTATTTCTAACTATGATTTCCACATTTACATTCATTCCGGAATCAAGCGAATGACATTAACGAACACAGTTCCTGCAACATGCATTTTTTCAAATATGGCGGCTACAATTCCTTCATTAATTCGACTTCCTACTTAATTCAATAGCCGCCAAGATGCTGTTAGACCCCAACACATTTATATTCTCAAAGTCATATACCTTTAACCCTTCCCAAATAAATGACATAAACCGTGTCATTGTTGAACTTTATTTTTCGCTGCCAGAAGCTGCCAGTAAACAAGCTCTTTTTTATTCAATAGGTAGTACTTTCTCCCGCGCAACGCCGGGCGACGAGTTCCGCTAGTTTATAATAAACTTCTATGCTCAATAATTCGTTAAAATTAAAACAAATTAGGCATAACTGCCCCTTTTTTATAACACCAAGCATGATGGATTAATAAACCACCACTAACATCACATTGCTTGTACTACTACTACTACTACTACTACTACTACTACTACTACTACTACTACTGCTGCTGCTACTACTACTACTGCTGCTGCTACTATTACTACTACTACTACTAATACTAATAATAATAGTTATGTTGACTCACTAAGATCTCCACGTAAACTGCACATATATGTAAGCAAATACAAACATACACAGTAACATAGAAACAACCACGTATGCACATTGCCACGCATATGTCAGAGGAATGATGGGCTGCAGTTTTTAGGGTGCATTGTTTTCACTTGTGTTCTTATATACAACATAATAATTATTAACAAGTACCAAGTTCCAAAAGAGTAAAAAGATGTTCACACATACTCACATATGCATATACTGCAATACATCTATAAACACGTGTTCACGCATATACTATTACCCACATAAGACTGTGCTGAGAATTTCAGATGATTTGTTTACCATAGATTTGGTATTAATAAAATCAACGTCGATTCACTGTGTGTGTTAAGCACGGAAATTATCCTTATTGAATGCGTAGATTAGAATACCATGTTATATATATATATATATATATATATATATATATATATATATACATATAGTTCAAATATAACGGAACTAATATAGAGAATAAAGTACTGATATATCCTGGTAACATATGAATAGTATAATGATATTAAAGCCTCAATAAGTAGTAATATTATAATATGTAACGTATTAATACATTATATACTTTTTACAAAGCCCAGTCCTTTTATTAGTCGTAACGGAACACCAATTGGCTTTATATTTGCTCTAGTGGTACCGCCTAATTCTATATATTTCCAACATAATTTCATTTGTAAATGCATGTTTACATTAACATACATTAGGTTCATAGTTTAACATTGGCCATTGTCGTAATTTATTTAGGGACATATATGAAGTAGAGATTCATGTCAAACCTCTACGGCATGAAAGTTTTAAGATAAAGATCCCTCGAGAATTATACTCGTTCGCACTTGTATGTGATGTTCTTTTGCTCCATCGTCACAATTCACTTAACTTATGTCACGCCCTCCAGACCGTTCCTTTTGAGTGACGATTCTGAGTTTGTGGGAAAGAAAAATGTTAGTCGGAGCAAGAGCAAGTACAACATGAATTTGTTTCTACTTCGATGATGTTATTTGCGATCAGAATGTCTTGGATTGCCAGGGCATTGTCGTTGTGACGAAGAAGAGGTATGTACACACACTTGATTTTCTCATAGTCTCCTATACTCTTAATATGCGCTAGAAAATACTAAAAATAGTTTATCTCTTTTTCGTCAACTGTTGACACATAACGCAGCATAGTACCCACGTTACTTTTCTAAACAAGTTAGGATGTTTGTAAAATAATCTAGCAAAATATAAATGAATGAATAAATGAATAAACATAAATGCATATCCCTGTCAACCAGAACAAAAACAGCATGCGAGTTTAAAAAGATTAAACTCAAGATGATAGAATCTATTAATGCCATTAGTTATTTACATGAAAAGATAAATTCCCTTATATATCTGCCTTCACGTAAATTCAAACATATAGCTGTCAATCCTTCCGCAATGCGTTCAACAAGAGTATGTATTCTGCATTTCGTACAGACTAAATGTAACCGTATCCTGTGTGTAACCCTCACTAAACCATGATCATAAGTGTCCTTAAACCTAACGTTACCCTAAGCTTAACGTTACACTATGCTGGTTTATATCTATACATGTTTATTAAGAGCGTCTGCGAACACTGCGCACGAGTGGCGGTGCTACTCATTTGCAAAACGTATTTTTCCATTGGTGGCGGGGCCCTTCTATAAAATACCAACATCTGTTATAGGGAATACATGAAAAACACAAAGAAATATAAATTATAAATAAAATGACGGTTACATTCCGTTAAACTAAAGTAGAAATAAAGGGGCATCTAAAAAGAAATCTTAATGGAGCCGTTGTGGTGTTGGTTTTTAAATGTTAGAGAACAAACCATGAAAAACGCGGAAGAGTCGAACCGGAAGTTAGTAAAAGAGTAACGTCAAGCGAGTATTTATGGCCGATGACCGCACGCTTATGAGGTCAACAGAGCCAAGAGTATTATGGCCTTCATACAGATTACACCACGATTTATATCTTTTCGATTTAGCTTTCTCTTATTTTATTACCTAAAATAGTTGTAATGTTCTTTACGCGTACACTTTCTGCAGTGGCTCATCTCGCCGTTTTTTTTTCCATATTGTTGGCCTCAATTTGTCTCCATGTTTAAGAATATACTTGCCGGGTGGAGAGCGTGTCATATAATTAAGTATCGCTTTACGACCTTTTATATCAACGGAGTGATTTAGTAGAGACATTGCGAAGTCGTACAAGAAAGAAGGAAAAAAAGAGAACGGAAGTCTTGGATAGCTAAACGGAATAACGAAGTAAAATTGTATACGTTTTCTACTTAAGCATATATGCGAGATTCTTTCCTGATCGGAATTGAACTATTTACTTAAACCGATTAATTAAATTAAATACGCAGACATTTATTCTACATTTAATTGGTCGAATAAGATAATGCAGTTCTGTATTTTGTTCGGTAGTAAAATGGAGCCTTTTTGGAGAGAGTTGGGTTTTTTTTTTGGGGGGGGGGGGGGTAGTCATTCCAACATCAAAAGATTATAAATTCTTGAATCCCGCTACATAAAAACTAAGCATCTCACAATCAATAATGTGGATTACGAAACAAGATATAGCATTTTAAAGTGTCTAGCATACTAATAGCCGTTACCAAATTCTTAGCAATTAAGCAATTATATGTTTGAATCTTGAACGCGCGTAGAACGTTATAAATTTCTTAGCAGTTACGCAATCGCAATGTTTAATCTTGCACGTTCTTAGAACGTAATCACGCTCTCATGTTACATTTCAATATGATAGATGCCCTTTTTAAGTTGTGAATAATAAGCCGTTATAATAATATAACGCAACAGTGAAAACATATTTTAAAGACACAAAGACAAACACTGATTGAAGATCATTTTACGAATCCAATCGAAAGTACCCGCGAAAAATAAAAATGGAACAAGAAACTCACTGAACTTACATACACCAATTTGACTGAATCACTAAATGGACCATTCAGAAAATGAAAAAAAAAGTCTTATTTATTTAATAGTATTTGCGTAAATGAAAATCTGCTGCCAAAGTACACACACAATATATATATATATATATATATATATATATATATATATATATATATATATATTCGACTAATTTTATATAGGTAAAGTTAAGTTTGTATGAAAATACATCCTTGATGATGAACTAAACAGGCCACTTTCAAATTTCCGTATGAAAGCTCAATATTCGTTATATAGAGTATAGAGACATTAAATATATATTTATCAAAATATTTATACCAGCATTTAAATCAAATTCTGAAATAAAAACAAACAAAAATATTAATTTGCGTACGTTCTCATAGAACATGATAGCTAACAGGAACGTGTCAAAAAGTATTCATATTCCTATCAACATCAGAATAATATGCTTAAGAATTCAATAAGTCCATCATCCAGAAAACGGAAAAAAATTTCAATGGAAAAAAATGATGAATATTATAATTAGTAATAATAATTATAAAGCATACTGTCCAAGGTTAAATAAGTACGTGTTGTGTGGCTAATTGGCCGAATAACATAAAGAAAATCCGGTGAATCCTTCCACTACTGTGTATGAAGGTTTTTATTTCGATTAATTCAGTATCCAGGGAAATAAAAAAAAACGAAGCAGTAATTAAAGTTTATATATATATATATATATATATATATATATATATATATATATATATATATATAGTAATACCTTAAGAAAGCTGAGGGACATGCAGAGCGCCGGAGAGTTTGTAAGTTGGTGAATTCTCTACACGGACGGATCTTTTTTGGTGTCTATTTTTTACAAAGGGAAGATTTCTTCGAAATATTAAATGATTTTTACTCAACTTGCTGTTATGTAAGAGTTTAAAAAATATAAATAGTAAGCGCCCCACACTTCGATTTATTATTTTCCCCCTTCCAGCTAATAACCCATCCGGCACTCTGCAATGTTCGCAGCATTCTTAACATATTAGTACTATTCCCAGCAATGTTTCAAGCAAACTACCATTCTCTGTCTCTCTCCTTCTCTCTCTCCTTCTCTCTCTCTCTCCCTCTCTCTCTATATGTATATATATATACATATATAACACACACATATATATATATATATATATATATATATATATATATATATATATATATATATATATATATAAATTCTTTATATTTTTTTGGAAATATAAACCGAGCCGTCACTTACGTTTGTAATAACATACTATATGACACTATGTCAAATTTGAAAGCATTCTCACTGGGCTAAGAAATAGCACATTAATGCGCTAATGCGTTAGTGGTCTGAACGTAACATCTCCTCGGCAGTTGAATTTTTCACCGAATTGCAATAAGAAATGATCGAAATTGGAAAAATGAAATAACAAACATATAAAATAAATAGAATATTAGTATACGAAATAGTGACTGGGCATCGCCCAAATCAAGTCAAGTCGATTCATATGATTATAATCATTTGGTGAGTATGGTGGTATAAATACACTAAAACATCTTGGTTCTATTTACAGATGTTTTTGTGTCATTATTTTAAGTATGTTGTAACCCGGTGTATTCACAATTCTATATGCTAATAGTTTGTTGTATATAAATTCTTTTTTTTTCATTCAAACTATTTCACATAGAATGAAGTCAAAAATTAAAATGATACTTAAAATGAATAAGAAATATTAGAATAAATAAATTAATAAAGCTTAACTATTGATCTATAATTGAAATTATGAAACTAAAGTCTAGTGAAATAAGTTATAAATAGTGTAAGGATAAATATACATTAAGAGAAAATGTTAAAATAAAATATGAAACTTAACCTTTCAGATTTAAAGTGCAGATACATATCAGAAGTACGATATTTTACTTATTGAGGTAATTATCTGCCCTTGTTTAATAAATGGAAATGTTTATTTTCGGTAATATATAAAAGACAAATATTATAAAACGAAAAAACTGAACGAGATGAGAGGGACTACAACTAAAAGATGACGCAATACTCATAAGTAAATGATTCATGTGTAAAAGATACGATTAAAGATGCCATTTGAGAAACTCCAGATGTTTGGTGTTATGCGTTGTTAATGGATTTTCAACAAAGGATGAGAAAAGAGAAAAGAGGGGTTAAATCCGAAGTGAAAATATGAAATTCGATTTTAAAATTTTCCTGTAGAGGATGAGTTTTATCGGGCGGTTAATTTGAATTAATGTATATAGATATGGTATCATCGATCTACACGTATATGCAAAGACAGACAGACAAACACACACACACACACATATAAATATATATATATATATATATATATATATATATATATATATATATATATATATATATATATATATATGCATTGTATGTAGGGTGCGGCTTACATCAATTAGCTGAAGTTTAGAACAATGCGATCTCGTCAAACACACGTCCAAAGTATCTCCTATTTTGGTGAGTGTGTATTCGGAGAGTGAGGGGTTATTGTATAGACGTTTTAGATAGCCGATGTGTCCGTTCGGTGAAGCAAAGTGCGACTACTTTGCTAAGTGTTATCTTATGAAATATTGGGAACAAATGGAGTTATTAAATACTCTTGGTGTAATTTAATAACTTTTCTTCATAGAATATAAACTTGTAGTTCCTGAGTATACAGGTTGGGACAGAAATTCACAAATTAATATAAATAAATAAATAAATATATATATATATATATATATATATATAGATATATATTTATATATATATATATTTATCAATGTAAAACAATACTAACGTCGTGACATTTCAAGACCCTCTATAGCGACAATCACCTGCCTTACGTCTTAAGAGAAGTGACGGCGTCGCATACACTGTGTATGTGTTCGTACTATACATCTACAAAGATTAAAGACAATGTTTTACCGTATTCTCTGAAAATATGTTTTAGTGTAGTGCGCTTTTATAGTATTGCTTTTTATTACTAATTCCTATACATGAACATGTGTAAATATATATACGTATATTTACACAATACCATTATATATCTATGTATATATATATATATATATATATATATATATATATATATATATATATATATATATATATAGAGAGAGAGAGAGAGAGAGAGAGAGAGAGAGACACACAACCGCCTATAAGACAGAAAATGATTGCACTATTTTTCAGAAAGTTAGATATGTTTATATATTTACAGATTTTGATCTACAGGGGTAACTCCTAATCTAATAACTCAATAATTATATATTATCTTCAAAATGTCAGTTTCTGTCGTGTATGTAATAAAGCAATTTGTTCCGATTAAATTGGCATAGTAATAATACACAAATTACACATAATTAACTTTATTTATAATTTCTTTCGAAGCTACGTAATTTTAAGTCTGTTATTTTAGAAAATTTCTTGAAATTTGATCAAAATTAGATTGTCGATTCAAGACACGACGTTTTATATCACTACATCTTAATTTTAATATTCGCTAGTTGAGATGAAAGTGGTGAGTAACTGGTCTGTTAGGTTACTTTTACCAGTTTTTGCACGTGTAGCCTTATATATATATATTTATATATATATATATATATATATGTGTGTGTGTGTGGGTGTGTGTGTGTAAAGTTAATCCAACAACAGATATAAGAAGCAACTAATATCTTTAATTAGTGAACATCCGGATAAAACAGAAGCTTTCATTTACTGCATCGATTGCAAACAGGTTTCCAGCGTGGATATTTTTTTCGTTTTTGGACTACCATTCACCACCTGGATCAATCTTCAATCAACATCTTGGATATCTTTCCTGAATATGTTTTTAATTTTATGACTTGGATGGATTATATAGCTTTAACAAAAAAGTATGCTTTGGGCTGGTATATTTAAAGTTTTATATACTTTTATGTATTTTTATATATATTTTTATATATTTTCAAAGTTCAATTTCATTACCTGCAGTAATGTCATTGCGGTAATGGTCCTCTGAGGAGAAGAATTTTCTTTGAAAACTCATGAGTTAAGGACTTTAAGGTACTTTGCCTGAACATTGAATTCTAATAAAATTTGATTCGCACCTTATTTTATTATTTCATTTTATATCATGCTATATATATATATATATATATATATATATATATATATATATATATATATATATATATATATATATATATATATGTATATATATATGTATATATATATATATATATATATATATATATATATGTATATATATATATATATATATATATATATTAGATATGTTTACATATTTATATACTGATATGTCCAAAGTTTACCACTAAAAAATTGCCTGATAATTACAGAACGTTGCACCACGGTAAAGAAGGCTATATTCAGTTTCATGAAAATTGCTAAAAAATTGGGTTGATAAGCATTACATTCACATTTGACTATCTCGGATCATCGTAAAATGTTTAAAATGTGAGTTAGACATCAATTATTTGTTATATTTAAATTTTTTTGGAGTATGTCAACGTCTGTTATAGCCACGATATTGGCACACCGTATTTAAAAATTCCGATATATCAGATTAAGATTGCATTTCTTCCATTGGCATTAGACTCACGTACAGCAATATTACCTAAATTTCCATTTCTCCTTAAGGAGTACTTAAACCTTTATTCTACAACTTTTTAAATTCATAGACTAAAAATCATGTGATGGGTTTTGACATGAATTAGCATAAGAGTTGTCGACATACATTTTACTTACGTTTTGATGTTAACCTTTATAAATCTACATAAAATACGTGTAAAATCTTTTGGTTTGAGGAAATCAGTTTACCAATCCTCGGACGGGTATTCTTCTGATATATATATATATATATATATATATATATATATATATATATATATATATATATATAGTGGTGTTTGGCCGTGTGCACGGTTATTCACTATCTCTTTAATGGAAAGGTAAGACTTTTGTGACGACATCTATGTGCACAATTGTTCCATCTCTTTTCATAGATGAGGTTACACAACGATGGCGCCATTAACATTGTCCGGGGCCCCGCAACAAAACAAACAACATAACACACAGAAAAACACGGCAACAATATTCACAATTTAAGGAGTATATGGACTATTATCCATGTTACTTTTTGTCGGCCATATCAATACATATGTATATTAATATAAATATATATATATATATATATATATATATATATATATATATATATATATATATATATATATGATTTGGGTGGGAGTACAAAATGTTATTATTACTGCAAGCATTAATGGAAAACAGATTCTCATTCATGATTGAAAGTTATGAAAAAAAAGCCAGCCGACCGGTCCGCTGGCTTTTTTATAACTTTTAATCATGAACGAGAAAACCTGGCTCTTCTTCCTTCTTGCGATTTAATATATATATATATATATATATATATATATATATATATATATATATATATATATATATTGCAGTATTCGATAATTTTAATAATATATTCATCATAATGCATACTTAATTCCGCTAATATTCTTAATGTACACCTGGTTATATGTATATATAACGTTTTATTTCTTTTTCTCAACATGTATCTCTCTTTATGTATGTATATATATATATATATATATATATATATATATATATATATATATATATATATATAAATATATACATATATATATATGTATATATATAGGTATATATATATATATATATGTATATATATGTATATATGTATGTATATATATATAGAGAGAGAGAGAGGGAGAGAGAGAAAGAGAGAGATATATATAGATAGATTGATAGATAGATAGATAGATAGATAGATAGAGAGATCGATAGATAGATAGATAGATAGATAGATAGATAGATAGATAGATAGATAGATAGATAGATAGATATATTGATTGAGAGAGAGAGAGAGAGAGAGGGTGGAGAGAGAAACAGTCGATGTATAATGTAATTCAATATTCATTTTAGTTAGGATCAATTTTCATTCGTTTTATAAAAAAAAACGCCTGCAAATCTGATGATAGCAGCATGCATATATTTCAGCACGGTAGCAAGTAGCTCTCCGCGAAGCAGGCTATTACAACCAATAGAAAATCGCCCTGTTGAGAAATAAACAAAAATCGATAAACGATTTGCGCTTACTCGCCCTCATCGCAATTTCTCTTCTTTCCTATTCCAATATCAAAGTCTGTGTCTAATGCTCCTCCCATAACCTATCCTTTTATTCTGAAAAGAAAAAAGAAGAAATACATTCTACATAATGAACACGCCGGTTTTACGCGCGTTATTCTCTGAATGTAATCAAGATTTTCCTGCAGAATATTCACAATGATCATTGTCCCGTGATTATTGTTGTACCAATGAATGACCCACCACTCAAGCTGAATTGAAATCAACCCGAGTTCAACAGTTTATTTGTTTACATTCTAATTTGGTTTGATTCAGTGTTTTTTATCTTCTTTATTTTTAAATGAATCGGAAGATCACGCTTCATCTCACGTCATTTGTGTCGAAGGGAAAGTTTATCAACATTCAACACACGACCTTACATTTCATTAGCGCGCGAATGAAATGCCGATGAATAAAAATAATACCATTATGAAAGAAAAACTAGCAACACACACACCCACTAAGTACACACACATACACATAAACACACACATACACACACATATATATATATATATATATATATATATATTTATATATATATATATATATATATATATATATATATATATACATATATATATACACACATATATTAATAGGACTTATGGAGCTGCTGCAATGCCTACCGACGCTGAGAGTATGCTGTTCGTACCTGGTTCGAGTTTTGTTAATGTTACTGCATCACTTTAATTAATACTCATATATATATATATATATATATATATATATATATATATATATATATATATGTAGAATCAAATATAAACTAAAAGTAAACTTTTAGTAGATAGAACCTATAGTGAAATGGTTTAAGCTCAATATACGAGATAGAACAATCTTATAAATCCCTACCCATATTATATCCACCACACCCCTATAAGTTGAAACTTACTTCCCCTCCATCTTTTCCTTGCAACAGCAACCACAGCTCTTTCAACTAACCTTACTACTCCCCCCCTTTCATGCTTCACTCTTTCTTCTCTCCAGCCGACCTCCTAATTTAACCTCGCTTTTTAACTTAGGGATCTTTTATCAGAATCGCTTGAATATTTCACCACTAAAGTCATTTATTGTTCTACTGTTTGCCCAGGAAGATTTTAGAATGGCCAGATTTCTCATATCAATTCCATTTAAGTGCGCTCAATCAACGATTTAAATTTGACTTCTCACCATTGGAGTTACTTAATTTTGAACACTTTTCCATACTGCCTCTACGGAAAAAAAATGTTTGCTCCTTCTTCAAAATATCATTTTCATTGGACACTTCAGTAACGGACAATTACCATCTGGACAAATCCCATATTTTTTTCACACGAACTCATTTTCACCCTATTTATAATAATATTTTTTCAAATGTTTGAACCTTGGCTTTTCCACAGCCAACTCATCTATCTGTATATCTCCTCTAATGATAAGATTTCGATCTTTGAAAAGCCTTGGCTTAAGGAAAGAACAATAAACATTAGTTTATTAAAGAATATACCTTGCATTGAACAATCTAAGTTTTAAATGAATCTGGACATTCTTACATGTTTATCACTCTTACTTCTTCTACATTTATATATATGTTACACCGGCCGTTCTTACGACAGGAGAAACTGCACCGGTTGTCACTATAAATAGCGCGAGTCACCGAGAAGACAAAGCACAGTCTTGTAACTTTTTAGCCAAGTGCTAGTACCTTTCTTACTTTGTTAATACACTTGTTAAACCAACCCTTGATTTCCTTTATTTATTATTTATTGGACAACTTCACTACAATATATATATATATATATATATATATATATATATATATATATATATATATATATATATATATATATATATACATGTATGTATGTGTGTATGTGTGTGTGTCTCTACTAAGTGTTATATATATGTATATATATACATATATAAATATATATACATATATATATATGTATATGTATATGTTATATATTAAAAAAATATAGTTTCATTCATAATATTCGGACTATATACGTGTATACCTGTTTTAGCTACGCCATTATTAAAGGTCTAGCGTAATCATAGCGCTGGCAGAGGATATTTGGGAAAGACGAATTTTATTTTGGAGTATTTCATTCTTTTTATTATCGTGGCAATATTTGGTATGAGGAATATTTGGGAAAATGTAATAGAGAGTAAAATATACATATATTAGAACAAAATAATTTCAGGATTTCTAAAAAATGGGTACAAATTACAAGCACACACACACACACACACACACACACACACATATATATATATATATATATATATATATTTCTAACATTATATGTTTTATTTGCTCTAACTTGTGTCTATCCGTCACACCTCTGCATTGTATTGCCTTCTAAGTATCACATTTCATTATACTAATAAACAATGCTTAAAGCAAACTACATAAACCTATTATATATATATATATATATATATATATATATATATATATATATATATATATATAAGTAAATATATTACACCTATACACAGGTATGAGCACACAGTCAGACATACATATTTCATTATATGTATTTACAGAACGCTACATGAATACAAAAATACACACACAAATAAACCTTTTGTTCTATATATACAGTTATATTTATATTTACACGTATATTTATATATATATATATATATATATATATATATATATATATATATAAAGAGGCAGTTGGAAACTAACTATTGAAACGTAACTTAAGTTTAAAGTCAGTCGATTATCGTCAGATATTGGTTAACATACTGAGCTCTTTTAATTATCATACGACCTAGTATTAATCCCACTTTTCTTTATATTTGATGTAACTCCAGCTCATGTAGAGGTTATTCTAGTACAGTATATCATTCAAGCAGCACAATCTGTCGTGAGCTATTGTTATATTCTTAATTGTAGAATGATGCAAAAATAATTATTTAAACTACGTATTTCAGATTATTTACTAATCGTAATATTCATAATAAAAATGAAAGAAAGCACGAAAGAAAATAATGAAATAAAATCACGTGATTATCAATGCTGGGATAGATGTTTGTCATACAAAGCTAAAGTAAGAAGGAAGGAAGGAAAGAAGGTGGCCTTTTTAGATGGTAGTTGTGCCAGCTTCGCATAATTCTGATTTACGATTATATCACTTGATTCATTCTGTATAACTACGACTTTTCACTTGACCAGGTATTTTTAAAAATTTACTTTACATCTGATGTGGTGGCGGTCATAGTATTATGTTATCTCTTGCAAATCCTCTAGACTAATAAAACCTGAGAGCAAGCCGTAAAAAACTCTCCTGCATGAGGAAACACTAAGTGTTTTAATTATATAAGAAACTCGGATATATACGAGTTTAAAGAAGACTCTTTTTAAAACGCACACTTGTTGGCGCTATTACCTGGCACTGTGTCGATGTTATATTGTGCAAAAGTTATCGGTCTAAACTCACAGGTCCTATCATTAGACCCCCTTTCTTGTTTCATTCGCCTAGTAGCAGGACTTTTCATCTAAGAGAATATCCCCATCTAGCCTTCTTATCCATTTCATCTAAAGTGACGTGCGATTCATCTGTAACTTTTGTTACATCAGTTTACTTAAACTTTCTATCAATATTAGCGAGCTAATAGGAAGGAATACACAGTCATAATCACGTACACACACGGCCTCCCACTAGATCAACGAAGATAAGCGAGGTTCAGTCTGACTAGTACTAGCTATGTAATCATTTGGGAAAACAAGGTGATATATATATATAGTAAGACGATGCCACCTTCACGAAACCTTACTGCAAAACGTATGGCGTCAAATCTTGCAGACTGAATCTAGACCAATGACGGCATAAATCCCAGATTCGTAAAGCCGGCTCTAAGTGCATTTAACACATCGAGTGACGAGACAGAAAATCCACTGTTCTCAATAGCTCAGTTGTTCCTATACCGCGCCCAGTCACGATTGATCGCCGAAGCCCAGGACTCGGAAGTCAACTTTAAGTGTAGCCGTCAAAAACTATCAGTTCTTTTACAGAATGACGAATTGCGTAGCTAAATTATTTGATACTTTCTGTTAGAAGAGAGTCTTCAAGTTTGAAAATCTGTTATCTTTAGCAGAGTGTGATGTTGAAGATACGGCTGCTGATAGAAAGCCTCAAAATGGTCAGAAGATAACATTTGTCGAATACTCCAAGCTTCTGCATATACACATAACGTAATGACTAGGTTTCCGACCCATAACGTTGAATTGTGCGGGAAAGGGTCAGTAGTATTCGGCATTATGTTATAGTCTGTTTCCTGACTAAATCATAAGCGATATGCAGGTGACAGAATGCAGGACGTGCCTTGTGCAGTCTCGTTGATATCCCGCCCTTCCCCTACCTTGTCGCTGGAAAGGTTTTTTTTATAATTCCTCAACATATTCAACAACCTCCTGCCCGGATCAATAGCAACCTGATCAGATAGCGGGATGTTTGCTGAGAGAATCCTCGTTTTTAAGGCCTTCATTCACCTGCCTATTCGTTATGCAATGGCGTTGACATAACCAGCCGTATTTTAGACATATGTTCATATCTTAGTAACTATTGGCACCTCGCCTACAATGTCCGAAATTGTGTCCTTTTTGTACGCCTAAAAAAGCCTTGCGTAAGTATGCAGTCGACAGGACATTTAAGAAATCAGACTCTTCACTGGACTGACAACCGCATTAAAGGTTCTCCTCTACATAATGTATTCCTTTCTCAAACGGTTTTAGCAGAATTCAGGTGTATGAAATTGCAACTACTAGATAAGAAAGGGCGGTTCCTCTCTATGTTTATAAAAGGTTATCGTGAAGATCTGTTCACTGAAACACTTTGGGATATAGCTGAACATTTTGTCAAATTTGACGCTTCGATTCTAGTCTTTCAGATATATTATGAGTACTCAGTATTAGATTTTAACCACCTCTTTTAGTCGACATTCATTCGCGATGGACATTTTTAAAACCCATATTCAGAACTTCCGTTTAGGATTTCTTATGTTATCGATTGTTTTCATGACCGCGCGATGAATTCTACTAAACCTCCTGTATAGGACAAATAAAATAATGGCTCACATAATATATTGGAGATGTTTACTGTTTCAACACTATTTGATATGTACTCTTACTCTTTAGTAACATTATGATCTGAAAACAAAATCAAACACACTTTCTTGGACTATGAACATGTATTATTCAAAATGTTTATGATGTAGCTTAGAAAGTTAAATAAAGTAAATTCAAAATAATGTGAGAGAAAAAGTCTATGATTTTTGCAATTAAACGCAGAAATTACAATCCTGAATAAAATATTAAAATGTAATCTACCTATACACATAACTTAAATTATATAGACAAAGCGTGTTCACATAGTACTTTCACTCACAGTATAGCTTTATACATCCATGTTTAAAAACAATATATTTTACTTGCTAAAATGAACAGTTTGTGTCTATCTATCCTAAACAATGACTAGCTACATAATTTTCTGTTATTGTTTCACATTATATCAAGGCCCAAAGACTGCTCGAAGATAAGGATTAAAGCGATTGCCAGTTGGTAAATAAACCAAACTTGAGAGCATTGGAATCGATGTAAAGAATAATCAGAATGTTATTACCATGGTAGACGGCTCGAAACAATATCTTATCATTAGACTTGAAAACGTGCATCTTGAAACCAGCTGGAAAGTGGTGTCTACAGATTTAAAGTTCTTAGAGAAATATCGGTATTGATAAATGTTCCGTTTAGTTTTAATAAACTAAGAAAGACAGGAACATTATTTACAGTGGTTGTAGCTAGACGGGTTTTGGCTGTGAATATTTTACAGAGAAAACAGAGAGTGCAGCCTAGTCGAGCAACTGTCATGAAAATAAGGATAGAGTAGAAACAGATTAGCAACGTCCTTAAAGGAATCCTAGAGAAGAGAAGATAGTATCTCTCGCACGATTTCAGCAAGGCAGGGAAAGAAGCCCCGACCCGCTCCTCTACAGATGCGGAAACAGTATACTAGTTCAAGACGCTGCTGACTTTTATACAGGTAGATAATGACGTCAGGTGGTAGGTACTTTGTTAAGCGGTAGAATGATAGAATCATTTTCCAGCAAACTTTGCACTTTATTTGGTGTGTGTCTTCAATTTCAGGTCTACAGTGGAAGTCAGTCCTAGGAGCTTATCAAAGTAAGGTTATTATATTTTGTAAGACTTTCCTAGTTGTAAAAATCGCCACGATCTTACATTCGAAAATATATATTTCTATATGAAATATACACAGACATGAAATGAGTAAATAAATAGACACCGCACAAAAATAGCTCATACATGTATAAAATGTCTGATCTTTTTACCGACGGCTAGAACCCCGAGCTGGACAAAGCAGCGCTAAAATTTGAAATATCTATATCTTATACTAATTGACATATGTTGTGTTCCAGATATACATATATCTATCATGTATATCGAATTAAGTATGACACCGGCAAAAGAATCATTAGAATTCAGTTTGAAAGGATCTATATTTTAGGTTAATATGAAGGTAGGCTTATTAATGGGCGACAGATCGCCGCAAATCTCGAGATTTCGCTTTTAACTGGTAACCGAGTGATTGTCTACTCCATCATCGATGGTAAATAATAAATATTATATTTTCTAGGTTCATTAGGACCTTTTATAACAGTGTTTACAATTAATGATAGTAAGAGTGTCTATTTATTTCTTTTGTATATGTGTATAAGTTATAGAATAATTGTCACACTTTTAGCTAGAGGTTAATCCAAAAAAAAGGAAATTTGCAAAACAATATAAATCAAAAAGTAAATATAAAAAAATGAAGAATTCATCTTTTCCTGTTCGCTATATATGTATCTCTTTATATATCTTTATTACTCCATTTTGTATCACCAAATAAGGATTCCATAGTATTAATAGTTGTAGTGATACATTCATTCGTGTATATTTAGTTTTTGTCACATATAACTGTTGATAGACAGATAGATGAAAAAAGAAAGGGGAGATGGTAACAACAATGGATCATATAAAGAAATATATACGGAAGCGAGATTGATAAACATTGTATCAAATAAGAGCGGATGTGGGATAAAAGAACATACAGTGAAAGACGGTGACAGTCATTGACAGAAATTCCGTATGAAATTGGTCACTTGTTTACTTAATTAAAAATTACGGCCAATTAGAACAATAAAAATGGAATGTATTTCAAACTCAATTGCGAAACTAAGGAATAGTTGTGCATGTATTTTGTGCAATATAAATTAATTTAAATTACATTCATTTTGCCAAAAAATATCAATGTATAAAAAGCAATATAAAGAGCCAGGTGGAAGCTATTTACACCCAAATATTGTCTGAATGTGTGTCTAAATCCGCTTTAAACTTGGATATGGTAGTCATCATTACTACCTCCTGTCGGAGGTTGTTCCGAAGAGCAGAGACACGGACAAAGAATGTTGCCTTTCTTTTATTGATTAAAAAGCGACTTTGGTACATCTTTTGCAAGTGCCCGCGGAGACTACGACTTGGCGATGGGGTTAAACACTCCTCGAAATGTAGATTTATGTTGTGAGACAAATGTTGATTAATTAAGGTTTGGTATGAAAACAGGTGCATATTATCGACAGTGATGAATATTTTATGCCAAATATTTCTTTAAAATTGAACAATTATGTAATTTTTGTGATAAATAAATAAAATATTGATCTGTTTACAAAGTTCCTTAGTTTGATATATGATGTGCCACTCATGATGGCAGTGATGAAAATATTAAAGATGATTTTTTTTTTTTTTAAATTTGCGGAAATTTTACGAATATTTTTAAATTTTTATTTTGAATTTGTTTTGTTTTTTACGTTTCAATAAACATTTTAATCCAAGTGATAAATATTACCACGGCAAGATCGATAAGACAGATTTAATCGGTTCAGACAAATGAAAAATATCCGTTTAGTTCATTCAAATGTGAAATTGATCACAACATATTAGCTGTTTCTTTCGTCGATTGATTCATAATACTTGCATGAAACGTGATTACTAGCTTTAACCAACGTCCAGATTAACAAGTCGTGTTTTATTCGTGGGCTTTTATTTTCTGCTAGTAATGGCATGTGTTGACAGCATAGTGCGTTTTGTGATCTAAAGTCGACGGGATTCTTGTAACCATTGGAATCCACCCTTGTTTCATTTTAATTGCCAATACAATTACGAGTTAAGTGAGTGCATTCTTTTACATATCAAACAACTCACTTTTACAAATCTCGTTAGTTATTTTAAGATATTCTTTTTTTTTTTATTTCAGCGCAATCTTTTAAGAGAATAATAAAAATATATACATTTTTGTTCTACTAATAACAAATATATACACAACCATATACATCTATATAAATTGTGTATTTAGGCAGCATTTTCTCATTTACGCAAATATTGTTAAAAATAACAGACTTTGTCTGTTTAATTATAGCTTTTTTATTTTTTTCTGATGGTGTTTTTTGTATGAAAATGAAAAATAATTAATAAATGTACCATAGGTTTCACAGGTTTCTACAAGTTTCACGAACGTTTCTGATTCTTCCTCAAATCATGTTCACGTGTCAAAAGCAAATGAACAAAAAAGCTGGAGAAAGAAAATAATTTTTAAAAGACTGTTAAGAAACGCCCATAGAAGGTTTTTCGCATTGTTCCAGGAAGTCGTTGACGATGTAAATTAGGACAAGGCTGGATGGAAT
>OY744524.1:31976402-31978902 GCA_963556195.1 Sepiola atlantica | reverse complement strand
AATCGTTGGCTGTAAGAGTCAACTTGGGAAAAGAAAGATGATATGTTGCTCCATTAATTTATACCAATGTAGCGAAAGAAGAGGCCGTTCGTTTCAGGTCGGAAATGAAGTCAACCTTTATGAGAGCAACACATGAATCAACCAATAACGTTTATAGATTGGCAAATCGATGGAATCAAGTCCAGGCTGCGGCGCATGCGCATAAGCACGGGAGAAACGAATCAGAAATAGTTGAACGAAGAACTGACCGGACAGACATAAGTTAAGCTAAAAAAGACTAATTCGTCTTGTCAAGAAAAGCATCTTGGCTGTAACTGAACATAATAAGAGTTTACGGCATATCAACCGTTTGGCAGGTGATTTATTGCCGAATCCACTAGTACATTTTAAGCTGTTTATTCTTCAATGTCTTAATATCTACAAATACTTATTATTAGTGATTACGTTTAGTTGCTGATTGTGATGCAAATATATTCTATTAAACTCACAGGGTAAACTTTTGGGTAGTATAAATATTTGAGTGATGAGAAGAAAGCGGTTTAATGTCATAATAACGACATTGATACAATAAGTTATGTAATAAGGCTCGTCCTATATTTAAAATAGCTCACTTGCGTATAGATAACCGTAAAAAGTAATCAATGAATGTGTATGTAATTAAATTTTACTTAATGTAAAATTAAAGTTATTTACAAACAACTTGTGATTCTATGTAACCGGTTAAGAAAGATAAGCTGTTTGATATGATGAAGTAATTTGATATAAATATGACTGTAATAATTTCTTGTTGTAAAATATCACCTAGCACAGTTTCTTTAAAAGTATTAGATACCGGAAAATCAATTATATTGAAAAATAAACCGGGGCAGACATACATTGA
This sequence comes from Sepiola atlantica, assembly GCA_963556195.1. Classification (NCBI taxonomy): domain Eukaryota; kingdom Metazoa; phylum Mollusca; class Cephalopoda; order Sepiida; family Sepiolidae; genus Sepiola; species Sepiola atlantica. Next base: position 31,978,022 of record OY744524.1, on the reverse strand, counting down.
TAAATGTCAGTTCCAGCTAAATTGCTTCCGCTGATTTGAAAAGACAGTTAATAATTATAAATTACTTGGGAGGTCATAAGAAATGCATACGTCTTTGCCTCTTAACCATTTTCGTTTCATATTTCATCCGTTTTTATTCCTGTGTTTTCATTTCTTTGTAGTGTTACTGATCTGGACTTTTTCATTCGTACTTCTATCTATACTATGAACATTTTATTTTACTCTTATCTACTGCATATCAACATTAGATATGATATAGCCAATCTTAGTAAGGATTTGCTAAATCATTTTCCAAATATATATATATATATATATTTAAATTAATTTTATATATACATAAAAGTAATCCATGGACACGTGTTTATGGCTCACAGCCGTCATCAGCATGGCTAACTTAGACAAGGATCGAACCTTCGATATTGATGTCTATAGTCCAGCATTTTTACCTCTGGACCAAGACGTTTGTCTAGAAATATGTACTATTTTTATCACCTAAATATTTAATGTATTTTATGTAATTATTTTTATTAGTGATTGCAGCGTTCGTTGTTTGTTTGCTACTATTATTTCGATTGTTCCACTTCCTAAGTGATTAAGATGCAGAACATTGCATTATTAGTCGCTTTTAACTTTATAGGACGTATTTTTCGTTAATATATATATTGTTTATTAATTTTATACGTACATAAAACTAATCCATGGACACGTGTTTCTGGCTTACAGCCGTCTATAGACATCAATATCGAAGGTTCGATCCTTGTCTAAGTTAGCCATGCTGATGACGGCTGTAAGCCAGAAACACATGTCCAGCAATAAAAATACCCCCAAACAAACCAGTCAATCAGCCAAAGACTTCCCCATTAGTGTAAAGGTCCCCAGGTTGCGGAAAGCTTTCTACCCCAAAAGTTTATTTTCTAGAACAGTTGGCCTTTTGAATTCAATATGTGCTCCCTATTTCACATATTGGCCAAACATGCTGAAATTTAAATGTAATGTGAACAAACATCTCACTGCTAAACTCCACACTTGGGATGCCCTTAGAAATATGGCCCCTAATCCTTAATTGTTAGTAATGCCCTAGGGCCAATGTGTCTTGTATAGGGTGAATATAATTAATAAATCCTTGTTAATATGATTATTATTCCTATTATTTACAATTATTATAACTGATTATATTGCTATAATGACAATTGTAACTACTACTATAACTATGATTATTGATATAATTATTATTGCATATTATTATAATAAAAAGTAGTATTAGTACTAGTATTTATATTATATTATATTAACTAATGGTAAAACTAACAAATGTTTCGTGTGTTTTCTGTTATAATTTTATATATATATATACATATATATATATATATATATATATATATATTTCTCTTATTATTAGAGTTGTATACATGACTTACGCTTATATTTCCAAGGTTCATGTCAAACACTCAAATGTTATCTACAATGAGTTTTTAATTGTTCAGTGTATTCTCCATTTCGATTTGTCCGTTATGTTGGCTCTCAAGAAGCAGATGGTTGTATTAAAATACATGCGTTTACAATTATTAGAGAATCTCTTTAACACCGTACAAAATTGAAAGCCAGTCATGAGTATTGCCA